>BMAW01034130.1:6194-32126 GCA_019974015.1 Nephila pilipes
CAATACGCAAAGATTTAAATTTCCATTCTAGGATCTAGTTCGTCTTACTCGTAAAGAACTTCGCGTGATAAAAATGGTTCTTTCAATTAGATTCAGAGTATCCAGGATTCATCTACTCATTTTCGCGATAAATAGCTATCATAAAACTCAATGTAACTCATTTCTTCTTTCATGATGTATTTGGATGAGAGACAGAACATATGGCTTATGTGTTTCATTCTTTAATTTCCTTGTTTATGGCTGTTTCGAATAAGATCAAATTCGGAGCAAATGATTATTATGCTCATGATTTTTCTGATTTATCGATAGATTTTTCCATTCCACATAGTTAAATTGGGTTCAGTAAGCTTTTTTTTCACCAGTTTTATCCTACATATTTCTCCTTAAAGTAGTACAAATTCTATGTTTCGTTCAGCCATTATCAACTGATATATTATTTCATATAATGAGGAATATATCTGTAATGTAATAATATCATTAGCTTCTCAAGAAAACATCGTAATGTGGGCACTATAAGACTGAATGTAGCTGGAAATGTATCAATGCTAGAGATATTGCACTCACCAGAATATGATGATAAATATAGAACACACAGAACATACATTTTCTTCAATTTTTCTTCTAATATTTTATGAATCTAACATGTAGGCATTAAAGATACTATTTCCTTTGCAATGGGGTTCAGTGAATAGAATTATTTCAAGTGCAAATTAACGTAACTTCAAAGATAATCATTACATTTAAATTTCACAAATAATACGCAATACAGATAAAATTTAAATCTGAAATTTATTTTTTAAGATTTGCAAACATTTAGTATATTTTCTATCGTTTTATGAGATCAATAGAAATTTCATTGCGCGTGAACATATGAAAGTTAAAATACACATGCAGAAATTATCATCAATAAAATAATCAAAATAATAAATTGCTAAAAGTCTTTTTTATTTATTTCTCGTTCCCTGATTCCAAGATCATTTTTTACTCATGTGCCATTACTCACATTTAAAGAATTTATACACACTTTTGTGAACTTTTAACAAAACTTTTAATTTTTTAGCTATTAAATTTTTGAATTTTATATCTAGGTAATATCTCTAAGGCAAATAATAACGTATTTATTTGCATAACATAATAACTTGAGTTTATTTGTAAATTTTAATTATTTTTTCTGTTAGAACGTAGGTAAAATATTTTCTTATATTTTTCTGTATATCACGAGAGCCATTCAACAAGGCCCTAGAAATTCCAAGAGATGGCGCTTATAGCATTGAAAATAGTTTGTTTTTAGTAAGCATCATGACTTATTGGACACCTGTCTAAGTCTCGGTTACTCGTATTCGTGCCTTCCGCACCTCGAGAATTCTTCGTCATAACTTTTCCGGCCGAGGAGACCATCTTCGATTTTTTTTATTTTGGAATAAAATTCCCGGAAGCAACCCATTGTTTTGATTATTGCTTGGTTTCAGGGGAAAAACGATTGTTTTATCATCTACGCAGTAGCAATCAAATTTTGATTTGGCAACAAATGATCACCAAATCAAAACTAACTTGTGAATCAATGTCAAATTTGTTTCGGCTCCATTTAACAGATGGCAGCACGCAATGGTCACAACAATTTACTCAAAGATGCCATCTGTCTTCGGATGCACGAACTTTTTGAGCCCCACTCTTGTGGGAACTGATTTTTTTTATAAACATTATTTTTTCAGAATTCAGAAACAGTCGACAAGACATAATCGAATATGACAAAAGAAACAATAAATATTTCCCAGATGAGAATGCTTTACTTAAAATATTAACATCTGGAAAATATTCAGTTTGATAAATATTTAGTTGCATAATTTGTAGAAATGGACCTATATACATCCATTTCTACAAATTATACACTTCAAGTTTTTAAAATAGCACTTTTTTTATGAACTGGATGTGATGTTTTTTATGAATTTATTGTTTTACAGCTAAGTTCATAAGCCTTCATAATTTTGTTAGTTTCTTTAGCCATTATTTAGATTTTTTTCGTTTATATTGAAAAGCCAGCAAAAATTTTCTACAACATGCGAATCAAACATTGAGAATGAATGAGATAAAAGTTTCTTAAATGCCCTTGGGATAATTATAAGACAATAGAAACACAGCACCGAAAACCTAGTTATGCTGTGCTACATTTAAAAAGTGAGAAAATACAGGTAAAACTATATAATATGGTTTATCTGAAATACAGAAAAATAAATTTTTAAGTGATTTCTTGCAAACCTGTTTTTTTACATGATAAATTATGTAGCATAGTACGAGTTAGTAAGTGACGATGGGCTATTCGCGATTTTCTCTTCACTAACTTCGGGGACTTCATAGTAGTTTGAATTGCACAAAATTACAATTTCTTCACAACCCAAAAGAAACGGGATTAGTTAAATTACATGAGAAATATAATGAATTAAAGTAGAAATAATGGTATACGAGTGAAACAGAATTGAAAGGAAATAGTGGGAAGATAATGACTTGCCAATAATTTAAATTTAATCCTCGTATTTAATCTCTCACGCTGGAAGCGATTCTGCTATAATCTAGGGGTGGTTGAACCAGAATGAGGGATTTGGTAAGCTAAGACTTTATTATAAAATTATAAACAAGGATTAACTGAACTAAAGAAGGATTCAAGAGAGAGTGACCTTACGTATTCTATATTTTTCGTTAAGAAAATTTAGTCCTGCTTTTACGTATCATCAGTTGGAGTTTTGAATTTATTGATTATTAAATTCGATTTTAAATTAGTTAATAATGAAGTCTTGAATAAGAAAGAAATACCTGAAAAATTAATTAATGGAGGAAGTCCGTCAAAAGTACAAGATAGCATAATAAAATGTCCAATCAAAAAGAATGATTTGAAAATACAATTGGATTACGAAGACGCGAGTTCACACTTTTAAGTAACTTGATCTCATTGCTTGTCCCTTCAAAGTATTCAAAATTCGTTCTATTTTATTCTCTTGAAGAACAGCGAAAAAGTTTTTAAAAAAAATCGAATAAAGTGTAAGAGAAAAGCAGATTTCCTTATTTACATCATCCATCACGGCAATGCATACGCATGGATGAGCTGCAGCTATCTATTTTTACCTAGGCTGCATAAATAAAAACAAATATGGTGATGTGGAATCTAGCCAAAATAAATACAGACCACCCCATTAATCTTTTTTAACACAATCATTCATGAAAAGGATTTCGTAACCTCAGAATTGTTTATCCTTTAAGAGATTCATGCTTCATCACGAGAAAATGATGTCGATCACAATGACTAAACAGTGTCCTTATTATACCATTACAGGAAATAAAATGTCAGGGATTTTTCTTAAAAAATAATAAGTGTTACTCAAATGATTGAATGTATTTCTTCATTAATCTTTCCACAATAAAAAAATCATCTTATCAAACATTTGATTTTTAAATATTTTAATAACACAAAAGAACAACACACACGCACACACTTCTTCAGGACTTTAGAAGTAATGAATTTGAAACTTGTTGTATTTTAGCCGTGGCAGTCACGGCTCAAAAAGAAAACTTTAAGTCAATCCATAGCGAGTTTATTAATATTAAACGAAATGGAAGTAGATACATCGAGAAGGGGGGTGAGAAAAGACAGAAAAATTTCCCTGTTTGTTTTCCCAGGGAATTAAATTGAATAGAAAGAGATCGCATGGTGACAGATGTAGATATCTTTAGGAATTCTATATTGAGTCTGGTCGGGTCTGATAGAGAATATTCTTAATAATTCAAAGCGTAGGAAATGCTGATCAAAGCATATTTGGAATCTGCGTGAGGCATAAATTAAAAGATGAAAAGGAATGGGATCACAAATAACGATGTAAGCAGTATTACGGCGGTTTAAAATATAAGATTAATTACGAAATAATTATATTTGAGGGAAATAAGAACACACACACAATTTTATGAACGTAATTACCAAATGTAATTTAGGTACGTAGAAAAACTTTTAATTAGAAATCACTTCTTACGGAGGAAATTAACTCATTAAGTTTTACACTATTCAATCAGCATCTTAACGTCTGCAATGATTATCCTGAAGTAAATAGAACAGAGTAATTAATATTTTAGTGAATAACCTATTTTAACTGCAAACTATTCTTTATATATTCTTTTTTCCAAAATGCAATGTGAATCAAAATTTTAGTATTTTTAATTCCTTTTAGGTATATAGCGAAATAATACAGAGAGCGAATTAATTATCTAGTAAAGCAGTTCTTCGGTTTCAGCTATTTTTAATAGCATGAATATAGAACCTGTAATATCATTCCTCCGACATTTCGCAAGATTTCTTTTCGAAATAAATTTGATAGGCTTTGAAACCATCAGAATATATTTTGGGATTTCGAAGAAAAATCTCATTTAATTATTTCGTATCAGAACAATTAATTTTTTTAGTATAGTTGGGGCTTAATTTAAATCTAATAAAACATTCTATTTTCGGTTTTTAAATTGTTTGTTAAATTCTTTTAAAAATTTATAACCATTTAAAAATAAATAAAAATTTAATTTTTTTCTCTAAAATATTTTACTGCCGATTCATTTATATATTTCATTCCGATTCTTTATTTCGTTAGTAGTTTCTTTTTTTTCCTTAAGAAAATTCCATTTCAACATGAACATTCACTTAAAATCTATGCATGCTATGGTTTTTCTCTAATCTGATGAAGGAACCTGCTTTCCTTTTCAGTCGGTACACAAGATATAATCGAATACTTCCTACGGAAAAGTCAACAAGGCGGTTTAAGCTGCTTTCCTATCTAAAGCATGCTGCTCGAAGAGCATGATTCACTTCTTAGTGATTGAAAAACTACCATTTCAATTTTTAATTTTATTTTTCAATATGATTCGCATAAAAAGATAAAAACTAAGACGTTAAAAAAGACAATACTATGTGCTAGAGTTCCAGCTAAGGTAGAAAAGCAGCGTTCTACTTCAAGTTAAGCAGTTAACCACGAATTGCTACATGAGATGTTTACTATCTTATATACGCAAAAAAAATCTGGGATGACTCTTATTAAGCTTCTTTAAAGTTTTAATCAGCTTATTAGATTAGATAAGAAGCTGTTTTGTTATTTTTCTTACTTAACCATTCCTCAACATTGTTTCTAGAGAAAGTTCGATGACCAAAACAATACTTAAGAAATTCTTCAAGTTTTCACTTGATACTTATTATCTTCAATTAATTTCAGAGTATGAACTTTAATATATATTCGATAATACATGAATATGTTTGCTTTATTTGCCATATTTTTAAAAATAACTAAGAATATTGGTTTAGAAGTTTTTTTTTTTTTTTTTTTTTTAAAAAAAAAATTGATCTGTATTAATGTACAAATATCTAAAAAAAAACTTTTTGCTCTATTTTTTTTCGAAGGTAATTAATATAAAAATTGAGGCAAAGTATTTTTTTAATGAAAGCTCTAAAAAATAGTGACGCTTATCTTGAAAAAGAGTTTCCAAGTTAAAATAATTTTTATAAATATTAATTTAATATAAAACAGCAGGGGAATTAGCATTTAGAAATTTTGTGGCTAGTAGAAAAAGTGAAACAAAAATAGGGTGAAATATATATGAGCCGCTCAGAAGCCAATGCGGTTAAGTCCAAAACGCAAAAATTGAGAAAATTAATGTTTTTTGATACATTAGTTTTTAAAATTCTTGGTTTATTAATTTAATTACAAAATTATATAAAGTCTTTTTTCGAGGCGTAAACTCTGCAAAAAAACAACATCTGTACAGGATGTATAAATAAAAACGTAAGTATTTATTGGAATAATGACAGCATCTTAAAAATTTTAGGACTTATACCTTTTGGCAGCTGAAAAAAAAATAAGAAATTTATGTAAAAATAATAAAATAACAGTTACTATGAATTTCTTGTTTTTCAGTGTTACCAAAAATATCGAAAGAAGAAGAATTTAATTTTTATTTCAAAGTTGATGTAAAAAAATATTGATAAAAGGTGGACTTATTCACAATGGCTTCTGAAATTATTATACAATATATTCAGAAGCTATTAAAAAAAGAGCTGTCTAACCTAGAAAAAAGTAACCAACGAGTAAATCCTTTAATAACTAAGAAGATTATTATTTATTTCATCAAAATTTCCAAAAATCAGAAAATATCAAAAAATGGACTTAACCGCATTGGCTTCTGAGCGGCTCATGTATAGGAAGTACAATTATCTTAATGATTATTCAAAATTGGACTTAATTTTATTGTAAATAAATGGACTGAAAATGTAGCTGTTTGCGTTTATAAAAAGGCAATGGTAAAATGAAAACTTGGTAAAGAAAAAAAATTTGAACGCTGCATTATAACGGAATAAAAATTAAACATATGAATATATTAAGAAATATAATGTGACATTCACTACAAGAAAATTTGATTAAATAATTTTGAGTTGTAAAGTTAAGAAAATTGTATTTTTAATTTACATAAACTAATTTTTTCCTTTTCAATCGAGAGTTATTTTAAATACAATAATATATAAAACGTTAACTTTATAATAAAAGCTAAGGAAATTGATTTGAAAAAAAGAATGTCAAAAACATACTTTTATAATATTTTTATTTCAGATTTCAGTAAATAACAAAGAAAAAATCGAATTATTTCAATAGCAATCAGATATCGTGATTTTATTAATGACGCACCTTAAAAAGAATATGCATCCACACAGAACCATGTGATGTCAATAATGTTAGCGAAATACGTTAAGTACTTAATGTTTAGAATCACAAATCATGAATAAATATTGAACAGGGTAATGAAATTATTTCCATGAAAACAACCGAGTAGTCACTGTACAGTGGATGTTCAGCAAAATTTGTGAGTTTTGTTCGTATGGCAGCGAAAGAGATTAATTTTAGAACACCGTATTACAATAATTTTGCTTGTCGTCTAATTTAATTTCTCGAGCACTGTACTAACAAACTGCTCTTTCCAATTTAAACAAATAGTTTCAAAAGCCCATACAAATTCATAGACATATTTAGATTAACTTCCAAAATCACATCCTTTTTTATTGTACATCGAAGAAATTTTCAACTTAAATCTTCGTAATTAAATACAATTCTGGGCAATAAAAAGTCCGGAATCACATGCGCTACAGTTAAGATTAACCACTGTGTCCCACAGGAGATTAAAAGCCGACGAATTTAAGTGCTCTAGTTAATCAGTCAACCTATATACTTAGATTTACAGGCAGTTTCATATAAGTTGAAATAGCAAGATTCATTCAATGGTAACATTAAGATAACATAAACGCAAAAATATAAATGCATAATGAATTTTTTCAGAAATCTGCTTGAAATTCAATCAAGTTAGCATCCGTCAAGGATTAAACAAAACAAACAAAAAAAAATCATTTTTATGGACGTAAATGATAAGGCGAAGAAAAAACAAAATATGAAACCAAATCAATGCCATTCATTACACGAATTTGCAAAAAATACACATGAAGAAGCAAGAAATATCGATACTTCTCTCCCGTGACTACTAATTTCATGCAGGTAACTGGATAGCATGGTGAATAACCTGCAAAACGGTAGAAAATAGTCATTGCCATTTTGTGCATCCAAAGTAACAATCCACTCTGGGGTGGGAATGGGGGGTGAATTGTCTTTGTTCCTGTTACCACACCACCTTGTGATCAGACCTTAACCTTGAACATGTAAACGCCTGGCTGACCACGCAATTACCCAACCTGTAGGGTTATTGGCTGAAACCGTTTGTTGCGTGAAGGGTGATCTTTCAAGATGCCGAATTAAAGATGTGATTGCTATCTTTGAAGCTGATGCGGTGATAAGTGAATGATTTAGAAGTAATGCGGAGTCTCTTTTATTTAACGTACTACTCAAGTTAAGGTACCCCAGAGAAGACATGTATTTATTGCAAGAACCAGGTGATTTGACCATTGGTTTTTACCCATGAAATGTTCAACACTGGTGAACATCGTCAATCAAAACATCTGGAATTAAGATAATTATTTTGAATTGAATATCGCAATCACGATCCGTGTAGTTCAAACATACGGTTTAAAACAGGAAAATGTGACTTTTTCACAGCCCGGAACTTTTCTTTCTTGGATGATTTTGTTCCATTTTTAGTGGCATTTTTAGATGTTACAGTCGACGAACCCCGTTAATTTATGCCTTAATCAAATAACAAGGACGAAACCTAACAGCTGGTTTCTCATTCTCTTTTCTGTATTATGTTACTGAAATCTTTTTGTATTTCAGTTGATTTTCGACAGAAAGTAGTTCTCGTAATTCCACAAGGTAATCAACGCCGAATCTAGCTTGCATCATGCTATTTTTCTTCTAATTATGCAACCTAACAACACTGCCTTTTAAAATAATTTAAATAAACACAACATGGAATAATTATGACATTAACTTTGGAATTGTGCTTTATCTTATAAAGTAAATGATTTATACTTCTAAAAATCATATAGTTAGACAAAAATAAGTTAAGGTAGGTTAACCATGGATGATTTATATTCTAAATACATTTAAAATGTATCATATTACTAAAACGAAGAATGCAAAGTTGATTTCGATGAAAATAATATTATTCTCTATTCAAGTTTCACTTAAATAGTCATCTCCTTTAATAATCAATTGATTAAATTTCATTTTCAAGTAAGTCAATAAAATAGAAAAAAAAAAAAGGGTAATCAAAATTTCGGAGTGACATTACAACATATTTCACAAAATTCCTATGTATTATAATTGACCTTATATAAGCACTCAGTTATTTTAAAATGATATAAATATCTCCAATTTGTAAAAATGTATTCATTTCATAAAAGAATTTTAAGAGATAAATAAAAGTACAAGTTTGACATTAGAACATTTACAACTATAACATTATAGAGAGAAGAACATTTGTCCATAGAAAAATCTCGAGTTAATATTTTAATAATGAATGAGATAACATTTTCGTACATAATGTACAAAATCAATCATCACTTTCAACGAATATTTGAAATTAAAAAAGAAAGAAAGAAAATTAGATTTTATTTTCAATTATTGCTTCAACAAATTTAAATACAATTCGTTTTAGTTAATTATTTTACTTAAATATTTTGTTGTAAATGATCAAAAATTACATTTAAGTCTACAAGTACTTTTTTCACTATTTTCAGTAATATTAAATGCATTCCAACAATTACGACGCAGGTTCCAACAACGTTTAAATAACGACTTATATCAAATTCGATAATTAAAAATATCACTTTTCCAAGTTTTTTTTAAGTAATGACAATCTGCAGTCTTTGCCAACTTAATGACAATAATCAGTTTATTCCAACATCTATGATAGTTATCAAATCAAATTGAACTATTAACAATAACAAACAACTAAGTTCAAATTGTGTGTGTGAACAGCACTCTCATATTACTAATAATAAAATAGCAGAGCATTAAAACGCAAGGAAAAAAATTCCTAAAAATTAGTTTATCAGAGCTCTACACCAAAAATATATTAATCAATAAAATTTCAACAAACTAAAACTTATCACTTCCAACTTGAGAAAACACTCAACTTCAATGTAAATAATTCCTAAATAAACCTTTAAGCAATACACCGAACTTTTCTTTAGACTCAATCGTAAATGCAACATGTAAAATACATTTATAGATACATATTTATGATTAATTGGTTTTATTAACGTCGCATTAGAATCAACACGAGGGCTAGTGGCGCCTGACCTCGTAATTTTGAACCTCTGAAAAGTAACAAGGAAGACGCTTGAGATGGTATCTCCTTCTCTAAACTTCCACATCACGCCAAAGGGAGGACATTTCGCCTCGACAGATTTATCTTGCATCGATCCCGACTCACGGCAGATCTTAGTGGCATCAAGGCTCGAGTCCACGATTCGACATAAACCGCAGGCCGCAAGTATACAACCATGACCACTAGTTATCGCGGCTACGAGACATATCTATCAAACAAGCTATTTAAACTAACAGATAAAACGTACTCCATGTGAAAAAAAATTATTTCAGAGTGGAAGCTTTATTCGATTCCAAGAGCAACGAAATTATTTTATCCCAACCAAAAAAACGGAAAAATTAGGGGAATGTGTCTAGATGTTTCACCGAATCATTTTATAGAATGTGTGTCAGTTAATTTTAAATTCATCACTCTATAGCTGTTTATATACAAATGTAGAAGGAAATTATAAATTATGTCAGAGTAAAAATTTTATTGCGATGAAGAGAGAGAGAAAAAAACATTCTAAAATCGCTTTCTTTTCAGTTTCACTTGCTTCACTTATCAAATCTTCATCATCCGTTTCATTTGGGTGTTGATGTTAACACGACTCGAAAGACCACTTTTATTTCTATTTTAAAAATAAAATTAAGAAACACGATTTTACTATACTGTTTCAATGTTAGTTTTTAAATTGTACGATCGACTCAATTACAACCACGTTAATGGCAACATTAAGATTAATCAAGGCCAATCCTTATAGAATCTTATAAAAATATGAAATGATTCCATATGAATATAAATGTGATGCTTATTGACTAGTAAAACGAGACTTTAAAATATAAAAATTAATAATTTGATTTTCAGTGTATACTTGTTTTCATTCAGAGTTAAATATGAATGTGAGCCTATTCTAAATCATGAACACTAAATTATTCTATATTTTATAAAAAATAAGTCTTCATTAAAATAAGTTAAATAAATCAGTTACTATTAAGATATATGTAACAATGGAATTAGTGTCTGAAATAATAAATATATAATGATTTTTTTTTTATAGAAAATTAAAATTATTGACTAAACAAGCATTCTCTAACACAAAATCTTATCAGATCAATCATTTAACTCTGTATATATGCGAGTGTTATGTTGATTTAATGTTAAATTTCTTTACACTACGTAATCATAACAACGTTATTGATAACATTCAAAGCGGAAGAATACCCACAATTCCTAAATAGCAGAGCCTGCAGTTCTACAGAAACCCATTATTTTACTTCATACTTTATCTCATTAAAAGTATTTGTCTTACAAGCTTATATAATCTAAAAATAAATTTGAAATTCAGCATATATCTTTGCTTTCAACTTTATAAAATATGCAAGACGCTGGATTATGTTCCCAGTCAACAATGGTAAAATTTTCAAAGACTCAAATCTGAAATGCATCCATTTGATTTCTGCATTAAAAACTTCCAACTATTGTATTCAGTAATTTTACATTTAAGACTGCATAAAAATAGCGGAATATAATTGGAAAATGCAGACACAGCAACAACGATAAAAATGTTAGGAATAAGGTATGCTAATTTTCAGAATAACTATGGGAAAAGCAAAGTAATAAATTTAGTGGCAAGATTAATGAAAGGCCGAAGAAGAAATTTTTTTTCCCTCCCCGCCTCGAAATAACTCCTGCCTTTCTAAATTGTGTTTTAATTTATTTCAGTCTTTCTTTGCAATAGAATTATTTTCTTAACAGTTATTTGGGATGTAATTATTTCTTTTATTTACATCTTTTATTTGCGAGTTATACGGTATTCATTATTATTGATCGAAAATAAATTGTTTATTGATTATTTAATCTATTAGATGGAATTAGAGTAGGTTTCGCAGGTTATAAGGACTGATATAATAAAATTAAAAAAAATAATTAAAATAATTTTAAAACGCATATAAAGTTAAGAAATTATTGACTCATTCATTAAGTTACCATTTTTTAGCCTCTTAACAATAATTTGGGATGTAGTAACTTATTTTTTTGTATATATTTTGTTGGTAAGTTATATACGGTGTTCTTCCTTATTTTTGATTAAAAATAAGTTATTTATTGATTATTTAATCTATTAGGAAAAATTACAGTACGTTTCACAGGATATAACGAGTGAAATAATAAAATTAAAGAAATTAATTAAAATAATTTTAAATCACATATCAAGCAAAGAAAATAATGAAAATAATTGACTCGGTCACTGAATAACCAATTTTTTTAGTCTCTTAAAAATAAATTGGGAACAATTGTGTGATTCAGTTATTAAATAGTTATCTTTTGAGTTATTGTGAAAACAGTCTTAATTACATATTAATGAATTCCAAAATTATAAAAGCAAGGAAAATAGTTTTCTTGTTGCTTGATAGTTTGTTAAACCGTTGAATTTTCTGTTTTCATACATATCAATTGTAAATATGAGAAAATTGAATGTTTTCATAACTCACTAGTAAATATGAGAAAACCACAAATTTACTGTGAACGTAAGCTCCATTCTGTGTGTTTATTATAAAACAAAATATTTAATATAAGACCTCATGATCAGTTCATGGTAAAAAACAAAAATCACAAGGATTAAATTTTTTTATCATCAGCATGAAATATAGCTGCTTGTTAAATATTTAACATCGTGACGTTACCTTTCCTTAATAAATTTTTGTTATTAGGACTTATGTAATACTGTATCTTTCAAAACATCCCATAGACAATTACGGGACAAAATTTCAAAAATATCCCATTACGAAAGGTAAAGGAGGAAATAATTTAATTTGAAATATAATAGCGTGTGGTATGATTATATTTTTATTTATAAAGACTTAAACTATTATTTGTGATCAAGCGTTTCCATCAAAAAATTGCATTAAAAACAAATTGTTAAATATTTTATTACGGGTGATATATATGTCTGTATTCTATTCAGAAAAAATAATTGCATTGTTTACTCATCAGCCTTCTCTCCTAAGAAATGTGGGTGATTCTATTAAAAAGTTGTTTGAATTTATACTTTAAAACTTAAAATTATTCATTCTTAGAGAATTACTTGCTTTGCATTATTAATATCATATTAATGCCGAAGAGCAATCTGTAGGTAACGTTGATAGGTATAATTCTGAATTATATAATCATGTGATTAGGGTGATACCTAAGTTGATACTTAACATCTTGAATTTCCACACCCCGTCACGTGAGAAATACAATTTGGTTTGGTTTTATTAACGTCGCACTAGAAGCAACACGAGGGATACTGGCGACGGAAGAAATACAAGACAAAAATAAGGCGCAATTTTGAACCTTGGTCAAGTGACGAAGACGAACTACACCTGAGCTGGTATCTCCCTCCCCAAATTTCCACATAACACCAACGGGAACACTTGGAACTTCAATAAATATAACGTGCATCAGCCCCAGTATATGGTGGTCTATCGTAGCATCAGGACTCGAACCCACGACCCGACGAAACAACGCCGGCTGCGAGTCCGCGACCATAATGATTTCGTTACCGTGGCCATTATTTTAACTTGAAGCTGCTTCAGAACGCCGATGAGGGCATTATTCATCATCGTAGCTGGGGATATCCTTTTCTTTTCTCCCAAAATGAGTGCATAAATCTTAAAATTATGGATTTACAATACAATAGTCTAAGTATGTTGATCAGCAAAAAAAAAAAAAAAAAAAAAAAAAGCGAACTTGTCAATATTGAATAAAGAAAACAGTATTAAGTAACGCATGCATCTGACTTTACTGCATGGTTTTAGATAAAACCTACACATAAACAAACCAGAGTAAAATCACGCGTGGAACATTGATTAAAACAGTTTCATTAACAAATCTTTCATGGTCTAATAATTGTTCTAAACAAGTTGAAAAATAAATTTTGATCTATTTTATTTTTTGTACTAATTTAAAAAGTCAGACAAATATCCTTTCTTCACACTACTCAATACAATAAGGACTTTTTTTTAAAAATAACAAATGACATTAGCTTTCATTCTTAAATGCATATCATTTTAATCCTATTTGATTTTGCAATGAAATAAAAACTGCTTAAAAAACTGTTCTAATTTTTAACTACATATTTTTTCGACGACAACTCTTTATAACATATTCATAATTTTGAGCTTTTAGGCATTGAAAAAAAAAAAGTTATTAGACCCAATTTAACAAGTAATGAAATATTTTAGAAGAATTTTTAAAAACTAGAAGTAAAGTGAACAATTTCCTAGAATCGAATATAGTCAACTTCTTAAACTATAGAACATAAATTAATGATAACTTAATATCGAGTATTACCATCCAAATTATTAGATTTCAACTTACAAAAATAATAATTGTAGATAGGTCAATCTGTCATTCAGTTTGATGAGATGCTACATATGGCGGCAATTAAAACTAGACCAATTTAAGTAGGTGATAAATGCTCTACTTCATTGCACGTACTGTATCTCCCTCCATTTTAAATCAAGATGGAGTATTTGCTTCATATGTTTTGGATTAATTTAACGTCAACTTGTCTTACACGGTATATTATAAGGCTTTAAGCAACACTAATAAAACAAACAACCCGAAAACACAGATAGTTCCTGTTTTAAACGGAACCAAATATACATCCATTCGATTTCGTTTTATAAATATCGCCATTCTTTAATACTTTGAGGTCTAAGCACGAGCGTCACTCGGGTTTCCGTTTTCGGTGAAGCAAATTAAGCCTGAGTATATGGGGGTAAACTTTCAACTCTCTGGGCTACAAAAATACTGATTACGTAAAAGGTGTGGTTATTAAATAATGAGAGTGATGTTGCTACAGAAGAAGTACGTATGCGCCAAATGCCAGCGACCGTCAGCTGTCCAGCGTGAAGCCTTCTCTTTCGAATGCAGAAACTCTCTCTTCTGCAAACAAATCCGTATAGCTGTAACCTTCGTTGGCATTAGAGTTTATTTTTGTTTCAACGGAAAATTGATAATTGAGCAATGGGTAGTTGCGAAATTTCACATGAAACTGCTACTGAAACTTATAATTTTTAGAAAGAAACGAGTGACAATCAATATTTATCGCGTGCAAGTGTTTTTGAATGGTTTAAGCGTTTTCGAGATGGCGAGAAGACGTCAAAGATGATCCACGCCTGGGTCGCCCTTCCACGACAAATACAGATCACAATATCGAACAAATCGGTAATCTGGTTCAATCTGACCGTCGGTTAAGTATTAGTTACGTAACAATTCAACATGCGTAATTACGTAACAATTAAATTTGCGTAACAATTTTAACATGCAAAGAGTGTGTGCCAAAATGGTGCCTAAACTTCTCACGTTTGAACTACAGGAAGATCGCAACAATATTTGTTCTGACACTTTGAATGCTATTGAAAATGACTCAAACATTTTGGAAAGAAAAGTACACGTTCTGAATCGCGGGATTTTGGTTATGGAAGCACCAATCCATGCACTGGGAAGAGTCCATCTTCACCGAGAGCTAAAAAAGCTCGAATGACCAAATCAAAATTCAATGTAATGATGATTGCTTTTCTTTCCGATATCCATGGGATTGTGTACCTTCACAAGGTTCCTGAAGGACAAACTATTAATAAATATTACTACTTTCACATTCTTGCTGAATTCCATGAAAGAATAAGGAAAAAACGACCTGAATTGTGGAAGGACAAGTCATTCCTCCTTGTCTATAAAGAAGTTTCTAGCCAAGTACAGCATCCCAGTGTTTGACCATCCCCCTCATTCTCCGGATTTTACACCATGCGATTTCAATCTATTTTCAAAGGTGAAATATGCATTAAAAAGAACAAGATTTGAGTTCGTTGAAGCTGTGAAAAAGAAAGCGGCACGCGCCCTGAAGGAGTTAACAGAAGACTTCCGGCACTGTTTCGATCACTGTAAGATACGCATGGAGCCTTTGCAGGGATAGAGGAGGGGCGTATATTGAACACCCTCAGTCCAGTGAGAGATAAGCGGTCAAAATGACTTGGACCAGAAAGTGTGAACATGAATTCAGCATATTAACCTTGAACATAAAGTCCACAAATTTCGCAAAACCGCATTTCCTACATGATACCACCAAAAACACGCAGTATTTCAGCTGCTAAAATTGAACGGAGCTATTTAATTTGTAGTACTGTTTCTTTGACAAGACATTCACTTAAAAAAATGCGGTTTTAACGAATAAAATAATAGGTTGCGGGATCGTACAGACTAGTAATCAAATCCTACTTCCGAAAGATTTCTTTGCATATGAAAACCTGTTATTTAACAACTAATTCAAACAAGCATTTCGGAAGTGAGCTCGTACGACATCATCTTTTTTTTTTATTATTATTATAAAACTACGAAGCTTGTGAATGCAAAATTAAGAAACGTGGAAAGGTTTCAGTGTATAAAGTTAAAGTTGCACTAAAGGAAATTGACAAAATCCAGAAGAGAAGAATTTTTTAAATCATTCGATTTCTAAGAGACATTCCCGCACATCATATAGTACACGAAAATGGATTTTATTTATACTGAAAATAATCCACACAGCAAACTATTTCTTAAGATACGTTAAATTGTGACAACATTAAAATGTAAAATAAACATATTCATTGGAGTCGCATGTGAGGCATAAAATTATTTATAAAAGATTAAAACTTAATGAAAAAATATTTATACAATTCTATTTAATCTTCTGATCATAAACTTTTACACTAACTCAGTATTGTATTTTAAAGCTCAGTAAAAATATCATTCTTGGACTATCGTTATATTTAAATAATACTGATGATATTAAATATGTTACAAACCATTTCCTTTAGGATAAACTAGTACCCTTGCCCATGCGTAGTTTTGTTGAAATGAACGTGCAACAGTCATTATTATGTTACTGAAACGTTCCTTACTGAAATAGAGGGTGGACCCCCCTCCCTTCGATTACGAGTCCTAAATTTAACTAATTAGATTACCGCATCTTCCCAACTTCACTGCCTCTCTTTGTGTTCATTAATTAAATATGTTAAAAACGCATCAAATTGAATTATCCGCCGTCTTAAAGACATGGCCAAAAACGATTAAGGGTTTAATCGATAACTGTGATTTTCAAAAATGAGTGAGAGTATTTAATTATCTTACTGTTTAAGCAATTTTCCTGTACACACTGTTGATAATAATCTAAAGACAATAAGAAAAGAAAGAACTAGAAGAGTGATTTCCTGTAATATTTTTCACATGGACAAATTGTCCGCATGACATGCGTATCTTACAAACACAATGAAGGAGTCACTTGTTGACAGAAAGTACAAAAAATATTTCAACTCTAAAACTTAAAATTTTGTAATCAAGAGTATATCATTCGTGAGATATCCCTTATTACTTAGGGGATATTTTACGAATGAGCCAATTTCAGAAAGAAAAAGAAAAGTTGTAAAACTTCCACCTTCCAGATATAAAGCATAAATATTGATACCTTATCAGGACATAAGACATTTCGCCATCGAGCTGAGTGGAAAATGTTTGTAATGATTTCACGCATTGGTACAAACAGAAGAAAGAAAACATTTTTCTAAGTTATTTTAGATAATTCATATCTAACAAAGCTCAACTCACAGTTAAAAATATTTTGCTATAAGAATGAACTTAATTATATAAGATTTAAAAATTAAAATTAAAGCACATATTTAAAGTTTAAGATTCGAATTGTATTGTATGTATAAGTGATGCATAAATTAAGGTAATCACAGCTACACAAAATGCATAAAATTACTAAATTTTAACTTATACCTTTGTATTATACTGCATAATAACTTAAGTAACAATATTATAATAGACTTTTCATATGTTAAAGTTGTGTTATACACAATTATGAGTAAAAAATTTTCATCAACAATATTTGAATACATATGGAAATCAAAAACAACCTACTGAGTAAAAATGTTTTTGCTAAATTTTTGAAATGCTGAAACGTTTGTTATTCTTAAATGGTTCAGCATCTGTGCCATTTACGAACAATGGAAGTAGATCTACCATATGTAAAGCGAAAATTTTTAAAAGATAAATTCACTTAAAATCCATTTATGTACATTTAATTTTGAGGACATTTAAAGAGATATACCTTAAATTTGCATGAAAATATTCTTCTAATGATAGTATTTAAAATGTACAATTAAAAATGCAAGTTCATTGTTTTCCTTAGACAAACCTAATTCATAATCGCATGCTATGCAATGAAAATTCAATTGAAATACTTAAATGAATAAAGTGAGAACTCTGTGTATTCATAAAAACATAAAATAAGAATGTTGAAATAAATTTATACTTCGATGTTTTATAGGTACGTCTTTTATACGCAGAAAATTTCTTACAAGCGTTTTCTTAAAGAATATTTGTTAGAGTCAAAGTTGCGTCAGAATGAAAAAAAATTACAATTTAAAACTTTATTGTATCAAGTAACTTTGAATTTTTTTCCAAGATCCCAAATAAATTTCAAAAACGGAGTAAAAAATATTTATATTCAAGATAATAACAAAAGCAAGATCTTTAAATGAAGATTTTCATATTTTGAAGTCATGCTTTCTTCATGTTCAGAGAAGTATCAAGAAAACGTTTTGGAGAAATTGTTTTAATAACTAAATGCAATTCTAAAAAAACATTTCTTTTAGAATAAATCTGTTCGTCTCAAAACTAACCATTTTTTAATCCTCCGAATTCCAAATACCACTCAGGGAATTTTTATTCATTTTAGAGAGTAGTGGCTAATGCACAAATTTCAAGGAAATAAACCAGAAAATATAAATTTCTAAAACAGTTATCTTTTTTTAGCACTGAAATATTAAATGAACTGTAAAAAAACTATGAAAATAAACCGTAACTGCAAACCATTAATGAGAATAATAGAAAGAAAAAAAATTGTTTCATATTTTCTTCATCTGAAATGGAATTGCATTCGATGGACAAATGCTTTCGGTATTTAGAATTTATTAATTGCATCGAAAACTTTAAAGTAATGTTAGTATTTGTATTTCTATTTTTTTTGTACTCGTTTAATTTCTTTTCTAAATATTTAAATTTTCAACAGAATTGTGGTGCATTTTTAATGACATAAATAATTTTCAGAGTACAAAGAATTCAAAACGTAAATAAAAATTTAAACATAAGAAAACTACTTCGCATCTAAAATTATAGCCAACTTTGACATATTTAATAAAATATTATTTTAGATACTCGAGAACTTATACGCCAACTGCAAAATCACAGATACGAAACTTTTAGTTAAACAGAAGTGATTTCATTAAAATGTTAAATTATTTTTTTAAATATGAATTAATTTTAAAATTTGCATACACAGTTCGACTGAAAAAAACTCCATTACAATACATTGGTTGAAAATTAGTATGCGTGAAAATGTTTTCAAAAAAGAAAATAAATAAATAAAAACAAATAAAAAGTTTTAAAAAACTGCAAAACTTACATAAAAACCGATCGCTTCCAATTATTTTTCAAAATTCCAGTATCTTCTCTTGAGCTTTGATATTAAAATTTCCCTTCCATTCGATTTTTGACAGCAGTAAACCCACCAAACTCTACTCGACCACAAGCGCAGTTACCTGCTCACTTCAAATGCAAACCCATTCTGTCCCTTTCACATGACGAGAGCCTGTTGTGAAATTATTCAACGCTGTTTTTCGAGAACGGTGGGATTGTAGAAATCGCCAAACGGTCGCCAAGTAGCGCTAAACCGATATTGGACCGTTCATTTGATAATCGAAGTTTTCCATTTATCTAAAGGAGACATACATAGCGTTTACTGATTAGCTCAGACGTCGAATAAATTAAGATAAATTATAGTATTTATTCTACTGATTGATCTAAATAAAAGGATTTTTAAGTGCACATTAAACGAAATCTTTCCGTAAAAGGAAGTTATTTATAACGTTTACAGATAAATTAAAAGAAACAGTATAAGACGTTACAAGGAGATGCATTTCGTTTTATTTTCTGGCTAGTTGAATGAAAATAATGAATTCGAATGAAATAATTAATTTTGGTTACATGAGGATAATTCTATGTATAAGTTTACATCTGTGCTTCGAAAAATGCGTTTGTTTTGTTTTCAAATCAGAATTTGTCAAAATTAAAACATGATTGTAACACATCTTTGTTTGTGAATGAGGTAAAATGATTTGATTATGATATTAAAAATTTAGTTATTCGTAACTAGGTCATTATTATAACATTTTCAGGAAATTATCTGCTGTTATAGAAATAATTTGGGCCAAACGTAAATAGAAAATACTATATGACTTAACGTATCATAACATAAGTAGGGTGTTTATAAGTGTTATAAGTAGGGTAAATTTAATAAATATGAGAATGGTTTTTATTATAATCTACCTAGAAGAATTTAATTTCTATCTTTATTGTTATGACAAAAATACAGGAATTCGTAACACATTCGTACACCGCTTACAAAATTAGCTATGCTTAATTAAATTTTTTCAAAATCTGCTGGAATCGCAGTAATTATGCAGTTTAGCTAGAATCCATATTCCATCAGATAATGAAGTACGAAATATTGGTAGCCATTGCTCCTTAAATCGAAAAATATTTCAAAATTGATGGCATGGTGCCGCGGCTCGAAATTCATAATTAATCGCTAATGTTCCATGCTGTTTTCAACATTTGATGTACTCCCCCTGTTGCTTTCTCACATAAGCAACGGTAGCCAAGGGGTCATGGCCGCGAACTTGCAGCCGGCGTTGTTTCGTCGAGTCGTGGGTTCGAGTCCTGATGCCATTCAAAACCTGTCGGGGTTGATGCACTTCAAATCTGTCCAGGCTCAACGCCCTCCCATTGATGTAAGTTAGGAGAGAAAAGTTACAGCTTAGGTGTCGTTCTCATCACTTGACCAAGATCGAGGTCCGTCACCAATAGCCTTCGTGTTGTTTCTATTGCGACGTAAACAAAACAAACCACTTCCGCTAAATTTGAAATTAATCTTCTCTCTTTTGTGACAAATGCCACCGCCTTCGCTTTATGTTTAATCAAAGATCAATGGTTTGATTTTATTTTATTAACGTCGCAGTAAAAGCAACACTATGGCTATTAGCGACGGCCTCGTTATTTGGAACCCTGGTCAAGTGACGAGGATGATACCTGAAATGGCACCCCCATTCCTAACTTCCACACCATGACACGAAAGGACATTGAACCTCGACAGATTTTTCGTGCATCATTGCCGGCTGCACTGCGAGTTTTTAGTGGTATCAAGCCTCGAATAAAAGATCAATGGACTTGTAGGATTTGGTTTCGTAAAAGATTCCTACTCTACCCCTGCGCCTTTCTTTTTGCTCGTCTATCGGCCCGTAGGAATCATTTGACTTATTTCTTTCTCAAATTCTTAATTTATTTTTAGGAGCATACGTTTGCAATCCCAAATTGGTATTCTACGGCTTGTTTACTCCACAATATATAAAATAGAAAGAAAAAAAAAGGGATAAATGTCTGTTCTTTGCAGGAAGTTCTGACGACACCTGAAAAAAAGATTCATGTGAATCTCCTAAAACAGGAGCCATGGTAAAAAAGAAAACGGACTTGATAGTTAACGGGTTCGATTGCGTGACTAAAGTATTTTTTTTTTATGTAAGCACTTTTATTGTCAATGTATTCGAAAGATGCACGTACAATCTAAATAATAAAAGCACAGAAATTTTGTAACCAGAAATTTAGTTTATATCAAGCAAGGTTGAAGCTGTAATAAAGAAAGTTACTCTTCTCTTTTTTTCCATTTTGAAATAAAAAGTGAGCCATTTTTCGAGCTGTTGGGATTCGCACCGAAAGTTTGTAGCACTTGTTTGCTTCGAAATCTTAAACAATTGTTTTTGTCTCATTACATATAGTTAATGATGTTTATATCATTATTTCAAAGAATAATATCATCAAATTTTATAAAATGATAATTGGCTTCTTTTATTAAGTACTTTGCATTTTTTAAATTTGGATAATGTATTCAAAAGGTGATTATCCTTATGTGTTGCTGCTACGTCATATTAATCCAACTACAAAGAGGGAAAAGTATTGAGATAGATATTCATTTTTTAGTAAAATTAGTGACGGTCTCTCTTCCTTATTTAACTCTACCATCTTCTTAAAGTCTAATTAAATTGTCAATTAGTTCAAAACTCCATTTGAAAATTCAAATGAGTAAGACAACATTATCAATCAAAGAATATGCAAGGTAACTTCCTCTCTCTCTCTCTCTCTCTCTCTCTCTCTCTCTCATCCCTCTTAACTCAGTTATTCCTAGTTTACGTTCAAATAATAAAATAGCTTACCAAATCTTTCATTCTGATTCAAACACTTCCTCCGATTACAGCAAATTCGACTCCTATTGTTTTGATCAGAGTCAATTCCAACTATTTTTTTGGATTAATTATGATGATTTATTCCAATCTACAGCATCGATCAGTTTGTCGTAATCCTCTATTCCCTTCTCTTTCCTCTCAATTTAATTTCACTTGTATATATATATATATATATATTTCTGGATTCTGTGTTATTTTTGAAAAAATTCAATGACGATGCTTGCAGTAGTTTTACTTGTTTATTAAATGGAGTGATGAAGGATGAAAATATATTTAGAATAGGAGACGATGAATTGACTAGTTCATCGCAGCAAAATAGATGGCTGCTTCATGTAACCATATAAGTAAAAAGCGTTGGAACGCGCTCGGGAGTTCAGATTTTACTTCTGAAGCGGTAATACGAAGGAAAAGAGAAGCGGAAAGTTGGCGAAAAAGAGAACTAGAACGAAGGTCACTCAGTTTTGTTCAGGAATAGGTGGCGTTGCATGAGCTTTCTCATGACTCTGATTCGTGGTGTCATCTATCGAATATCGGAGGAACTGTTTTTGCAGTACATTAGAAAATAAAACTAATTCTTTAATAATTAGCTGGAAAATCCCCCCCTCCCCCACATATTTATACACTTTTCAAAACACCTCCTTTCTTCATCTGATTTATATAATCACGTTTCCTTTTGGTTGTCAAATATAGTTTTGTTTTATTCAATTCAAGTTACCAAAATATCGAGATTAGTGAATAGAAAATAGCGAAACTTCACTAGTTTTGTGAAGAGAGAATCAGGGATGAATTGTATTGTATCATATGTAAAATATAAGTCATTCAGTTGAAACACTTCGCGAAATAGCACTTTCAAGCTGTTAAAAATAATATTAAATTAAATGATAGATATTTATTGAAAAAAAGATGATATATAGATACTCTTACATAGAATTAAAGCAAAGATCCAAACTGAAATAAAAAAAACAATTTATAAACTTTAAAATACACAAATCATTTTTTAAAAAAAATCAAATATATGTAGGTGTTAACTCCTCTCTATTTTAATCTGGTGATAATTCAGAAATAAAGCCATTTTCAATCTACTTGGTTGCAAAAAAGGAATTCTGTATTTAAATGTTATCTTTGAAGAGGCATTTTTGGAACACATGTCCTTAAACAAAGATAACACAAAAAGTTCTTCATCTGTTATCTTACCAATTGGATGTTTTCAATTTCTTCAAGAACTGATAACTATCACGAGTTAAAAATAATACTGTCAGTAAATTTGCAAGAGCAAAATAATTACTCACAGCATACACATATAATCTTGTAACTATACTTTTTCGATGATTTCAAGTAGATACAGAAATATATTTTTTTATTTATTTATGTATAAGCGTATCCACGTTAATTTTATCGTCTCAGAATGAAGAGTTATTGAAAGATACGTTCAACTCTTTAAAAATAATATGACTATTAATGATTAAGGAGAAGGAATTTTTTTTAGTTTAGTTTAGTTTTTATTAACGTCGCCCTAGAAGTAACACGAGGGCTATTGGCGACGGACCTCGTAATTTTGAACCTCGGTCAAGTGACGAGGACGACACCTGAGCTGGTACCCCTCTCTCCTAACATCCACACCACGCCAACGGGAGGACTTTGGGCCCCAAACAGATTAAACGGGCATCAGCCCCGGCTACACGGAGGGTCTTTGGCTGCCAAGGATCGAACCCGCGACTGAACGAAAATCGCCGGCCGCTAGTCCGCTAGGCTACCGCGGCCTCTTAAGGAGAAGGAAACCCCTGACATTAAATAATTCACTAGAACAAGATGTAGGTGTTTTACCAGTTATATTTACCAGGAGGCATACTTATTTCAGAATGCTGGACTTCGGACACTTACCCATGCAAATATATATGATATTCAATCAGAATTTGTATGGTTTCATTTAAATTAATCAATCAGCTTTTATACTTTGACTAAGAATTCATTCACGGAGTTAAGAAGATGGCGTATTGGTATGAAATATTGTAAAATTTACTCTGTTTGAAGATGTTTTATTTTTTTAATTTCTGTTTTATCTTTTAATACAATTGGTTCAAGATTTCTTGGATTAGGTAAATAATTGCTTTCTGCTTTTGATTTTTTGTCTTCATTACAATAGTTCAATATTTAATAATTATGAGGGATTATATCTTTGGTAAATATTTTATATTTAATAATGTTTTAGTTTGCATACCTTTGTGATTGATAATTGGTTTGATTGACATTACCCTTTTTGGTTAAGGTGTTTAATTGGTGTTATAATATTCTAGATGATTATTTAAGTGTAATTTAGTATTTTGAAGTGTAATTAAATGTTTCCTAAATTTACCTTCTTTCTCTTTTCTGTGATTGAATTTCTGATTTTCGATTTGTCGCTATCTTTTTTAATGTAATTCACTGCATTGTGATAATTAGATCTGTAATAAACAATATAAAAATACATTATACCATTCCAACTTATGGAACAGTATTAATCACATTATTACTATTTTTCTGAATTTTGGCTTTTCTATTGCTTCGATTTGTTTTAAATTGATAATCATTAAATAGATTGATTATTTTAGTAAACCTTTGTTTGAATTTACGTAATTATTAATTTGATTTTTGATTATTTCTTTAACTAACTAATTTTTTTTCTCTCAGTCGTTTTGCTTTTGTTTTGGATAGTATTAGAAGGTTTTATGTTTGTGAAATTGAATAAATGTTACTCGTAGTTCAAATTGTAATTTTATTGCCATATTTTAAATGTATTTTAATTTTACTGATCAAGTTGTAATTTTATTGCTTTTAGCAGAAGCATCTGGAAAATCAAAAATGTTGCAACTGCGCACTTGTTTTAGATAATAGATTTTTCAACTACCTGAAATTTAAAATTTTTCACTATTTATCTATATAATTATGATAAACCCCAACAGTTTCAAATTGTTATAGCTTTATAAGCTTCATGGTTTCTTCAAAATAAAACTGTAATAAGAAATTGTACTTGTAAGTGAGAAAAGACCAGATAAAATCGAAACTTAAGGAGAGCTTACGTCATACTACATTTCATTAAGATAAAAGGGAAAGCAATTACAACAGAACAGACTTTCAGTTTCAAACAGTTTGAAAAAAGCATTAAAAAATGGGACGTGAACGGATGGGTGAGCAAATGTAACATATGATGTACATAATAACTGCGTAACCTGATTCAACTCGTAGGAAGGAACCCGAGAAGTTGCGAATGTGAATGAAAATTCTTCGTTGCTTCTCGAGAATGTTCTTTTTTTTTTTACATATTTTTTTTTTACCTCAGTGATTATTTGACCGTTTTAAAGGTTGTACAACTTTAATGTAGGAGCGGTAAAATTAAATATGTGACTCAGTTTCACTTTAAAAGAGATCTCTTTGTTTTACTATTCACATCTACTTAAAGAATCATTAATTTTATTACTAAGAGAGAGAGAGGGTATGTTATATTTTCCACTCAGAAATAAATATGTATTTCAGAAAATACTTAATAAGAAACAATAAAAAAATAACGGATAAAATTACTTTAATTTTCAGAAATAAATGTATACATATGCTCCATCTATCACCAATAAAACAAAGTTACGAGGTTCTTTTTATTTTTAGCCATTTAAATTTTGTAAGTATTGTTATATTCTATTTTATTACATATTAAACCCTTTAGCGTGTACCCACATTTATTTCAAAAGTTTATTACGTAAATCTGATGTACAATATATATATATATATATATATATATATATATATATAT
>BMAW01034130.1:32226-49972 GCA_019974015.1 Nephila pilipes
ATATATATATATATATATATATATATATATTTGAGCAAGCTGGAATATATATATATATATATATATATAATTTTCAGACTCAAATATTTTTAACATCAAGAATCATTTAGTTGTATCTGTACAATCTGTTTTTTTTAAAAGTTGTTTACACTTCATTCTTCCTGATATTTAATTTTTGAAACTGATGATATTTTGAATTTGAATTAAAGAACGGTTTCGTTTTTAAATACATGATGTCCGAATTTTGCAATAAAAAAATTAGAATTCCTCTTGTTTTTAAGCGAATTTCAAATTCCATAAAATAAAAACATCATATATGTAATATTTTAGAAAACTTTTACATACGTTGTGTGTTACATTAGTTTTCCAGCTTGCTCAAACATTACTAAATGTATAAAAACTGCTTCAGGAACCATTCAATTATTTAAAAATGGTTCCGTGTATTATAACATAGCTATGTTTTCAGCAGGGCATGATTAACAGTAATATATATATTATTGAACATTTAAATGTGATGAATGTACCTAATTTACAGCGCTTAGCCTTTTAAATTATGTATATTTATGTGGATAAATTCTGAGCAATACCAAAATTGCTTATTCAAACGTACTTGACACACAATGCAGGATGAAACTACTGGATAACGATTTAAAGAATTAAACAAGTTATAAGAGATATATTTAATTCCTTATCACCCAAAATTAGGAGGAAAAAATGTCAGAAATGTTAACAAATGCTTTTTTATTATATCAATGTAATTTCTAAGCAATGAATTTCTTTTTGTTCCATCGAAACTATTTCGTACTTTTTTTTCGATTTTATTCACTTTACAACGAAGAGAAACCCTATGTTGCTTCTAAGGGCATGTGTTAATAATAACCAATCAATTACATGGAATTTATTTTTATAAGTTTGTCAATCGAACAAAATATTCATATGCTAGACCCATATCTCAGTAGTTTTTGTGTTATTCTAAATAAATAATATTTTTAGATATCTTTAATACCATTTGATAAGCTTCAAGGTAGGATAATAAATGACAACAAAGCATTAATTATCATGCGAAAACAAGTATTCAAAACATATTTTAAGAACGTACACCAACTTGAAGAAATAAAATATCAAAAGAATATTGGCAAAAGCTTTTTTTAAACTTGAGATTGAAGGGGAAAAAATAGTGTTTAACCTTTAAACCATACTATAGGAGAAAATTCAAGGAAAAAAAAAAAATGTTTGGCTGAAAACACGCGAGGGTGATCTGAAAGGTTTCCGACCTATCAAAGATTTTAAATTTATTTTTTATTATTTCTACATAGTCTCCTTGTAAGTTCACACTTCTCCCATCGATATTCTCATCTTTTTAACCCATCCAATTAGTACTCGGCGTCTTTCTCTGCAAAATAATTGAATACGAAGGTGATGGCCTCCTCATTTGAAGAAAATCTCTGTCCTCCGAGCACAATTTTTAGATTAGGGAACAAAAAGAAGCTGCTTAGGGCTAGATCTAGTGAGTAAGGAGTGTGATCAAACCGTAATTCGTGGAATTTCGCCATGGCAACCGCTGAGGTGTGAGATGGTGTATTATCTTGGTGAAAAAGAATTTTTTTCCTGCAAAATATGGCCGTTTTTCCGCAATTTCTGCCTTTAGCTTATCAAGTAATGATGCGTAGTATGCTCCCGTAATGGGTTTTCCAGTTTGAAGATAATCTATTAAGATAACTCCATGACTATTCCAAAAACAGTTGCCATCGCTTTCCCAGCCGAAAATACAATTTTTGCTTTTTTTTGAGCCGATTACTCCTTCGCAGTCCTTTGTTTTGACTGTAGTTTTGTTTCGGGCATATAATGGTGTATTCAAGTTTTATCTATAGTAATTAACGGTGCCAAAACTGTAATTTATTGCGCCTAAACTGCGCCAACATAGATTTCGATATATTCATTCGTACACGCTTTTGGTCTAACATGAGCAAACGCGGCATCTAATGCTTGGATTACCTTTTCATACCTAAATCTTAATTTAATATGTGACGAACACGTTCTCTGAGCATATTCATAGCCTCTGTTTTCTCTCTCACTTAAATTCGATGGTCGTCTAGCACCATTTGTTGAACTTTAACCGTGTTATTTTCAGTGGTTGCAGTTTTTAGACGTCCAGAACGGTTATCGTCTCCCAAGGTGGTACGGCACCGTTTATATTCAGTTGCCCTAAATTTCACGGTGGTAAATGATGGTGCAGTCTCCATACGCAGTGTCCAACTCATCTTTGATTTACGTAGACATATTACTTTTCTAAAACAAATATTTAATGACAGTTTGATACTCGACTTTTTTCCATTTTCACAAAAACACTCCCATTGACATGCTCGGATTATTATCAAACAACGAATGCGCGTCCAAAATGGTGGAAATTTTGGTGAATACCTGTCAAAAAATGCGAAACCACATTCACTGGCCTTTGTTGACAGGTGCTGCTATCTTTATATGAGGGTCGGAAACCTTTCAGACTATTCTTGTAAAATGTTCGAAATTGGATTTTCTTGAAACTAACGGGAACTGGTTTAATTTTTTTTTTTTTTTTTTTTTCAATTTGGATTTTCTTAAGAGAGTTCATAAGAATTATATAGGAAACGGTAAAACTTATGAAATGTGTAATGTAAAAATTTTTGGAACTCCTTTTATTTTATACTATCTGCGAATTTCATAACATCTAACGATTTACTATAGTTTCATTAATTTTTAATTCATATTGGCAACCAAACGATGTGAGAAGGCAATCAAGGTATCAAAGCGATTTTTATTTCCTTCAACACCCTTTGATTTTTCAGTTTATAATATTTTAAGTTTATCAATAACTTTGCAGTCTTCTATAACTTGAATTGTAATAATTCACATAATATTAAAATTCTTCATCATACTATAGAAGCTTTTACAGAACAATAAAAAAAATAATATTCTCTAGAATTAACACTTTTATGATTATCTGAAAATAATTTATTCCATTTTTGAAAATAAATCGGGATAAATTCATAAAAAAATAAATGTATAGTTAAATGGATAAACCATTAGTTAATTTATGTGATACACAAGAATAAATATAAGATAAAAGACAAGATAAAATAAAAGACAGTGTGACATTAAATATGCAATCTGAAATAATTTAGATGTCTTAAACTTAAATATACTTTTTAACACTCTCTAGCGATAATATTAGAATCATTAATATACTTGGATAATGAAGAAAATCTAATCTAGAATATGAGCAGTTTATTGTTATGTTTCTTTACTAGCTGCATAACGAGTACTCTCTTAAAAACTCACTTGTCACGTTAAAATTTATGTAAATTAATTAATTATTTAAACAAATAAATAGCATTGCTGAAAATTAAATACATTTACTTGATATTAAATGAAACAAAAATAGAGATATTACAAAATATTGATTCATACAATTTTGATTTTTTACTTAAAATATATTTTTATATCATGTATGGTAACGTCGAACCCACACATCCTCCTTTTGCTTAAAAAATGTGTAAGAGCATGACAATTTGGTAGAAAAATGAGGGAGAATTAGTCATCCGATACTTGATTCTGACAAAAAGCTTAATAAAGAATGATGGCGGCTGTCATGTATTGAATTAGTTGAGGCTTCATGTGGTGTGATGAAGTAGTTTGGAGAATTATAACAGCCAACTCAGTTTTCGTTCCCCTCATCTGATCGCAGATGAAAGTTAAGAGACCAATTATGTGTAACAATAACTCATGCAAAGTTAATCTAATTGAATTTAAATAACTGATTTCCTATAACATAGTAATAATTTTACGTAATATAGTTACAAATAACACTTGATTCACAGATAGTAATATTACCTCCCTTGATGTGTATAATTCTTTAATTTAGTTGAATTTCTTTTATACTGAATGAGACCTTTCGTCAGTATACCAAAAAGTTTCTTTGGAAGCATGTTATAAAGTGTATGGGTGATTAATATTTGATAAGAATAATCCATTATGCAGAATAGAATGAAATTTTTGTTTATTTAAATATATATATATATATTAAATCCTGTTTAAATTAAGTTTAAAAATCAATCCAATTAAGACATTACACTTTTAAATACTCAGGTTTTTTTTTGAGTAAGTACCTTTTTAAAATATGGAAGCTGCAGTGCTACTGTTGCTATTTATTCTACGCATGTGCACGGAGTATCTATATCTGTTGGTTTTTCACAGACGATAGCTCGGAAGTTTTCGACCGCATTTACGTTGGTTTGTGCGCACTAAAAATGTCGCCGATTGTGAAATACACGCGGTGATTTTCTTTCTGCTTGCAAAAGGCGTGAAAGGTGCCGAAATTCACAAGGGGATTAATGAAGTCTGTGAGCATTTGACTCATTTAGCAATGGAAACAAAACCACGATCCAAGGAATGGAGGCATTCAACATCACCCAAAGAGTGAAGCTCAAGCAACCAATTTCAATGCATAAAATCAAGTGCACCGTGATTTTTAATAGATAGGGGTTTTTGCTGTTTTTTTTCCCTCGATGTGGCAATAAATCGTCTTCCGATATCTTAACTGTACTATGTCATGCAGTCGAAAACAAAAGGCGCAACTTGGTCAGAAAAGGAATTGCTTAGCTGCATGATAATGCCCGTCCAAACGAATTTCGTCGAACCTCATTGCACCATATGGTTAGAAGCAACTTGAGCACCCTCAATATAAGCCTGATATGGCTCCCAGTGACTACCACTTGTTTCTTCATTTGAAAGAAAAAACATTTAGGCTGTGAGCGCCATGACGATGCTGATACTGATGTGAAAACAGGCATGTATCAGAAGTTAGCATATAAAGTGGTAGATTCTTATGAGTATGGAAACCATAAGCTGGGGGTATTTTATGATATGGCCTTAATAGAGGAAGTAATTCTGTTGAATTTTAGTTTGAGGTACAGGTGTTTTCTTATAAAAATAAAATAGAAAAAACTGCACTTTTTTAAATATTAAAATGGTGTTCATTAAAAAAACACCCTGATATTATAAAAGTATAATGTTTTTAAAGGGTACAAACTAGGGTTAATTCCATGATTGATAAAATCATCTGAAATTGAATAAATTATTCTTTGATTATAATAATCTGTGGCGAACCAAAAGAGGATGCAAAGGGACGTATACACCTCCCAATAATTTTTTCTTTTATTTCGAAATTGAAATATTTCAGAATAGCTCTTTTATTATACTATTATAGACATAATATATATTTGAAAATAAGAATTCTTCTCTTCTCATGCTTAATTTTTTTTTTATCTCGAAGAGAAAAAAGGATATCAACTTAGCCAATTCCTGAGAAAAGAATAGTGAATAGAGTCTGAAAGAGTACCTCTGGGTGAGTGTAGATGAAAGCTAGGAGGGAGGGGGTTACATTCCTATCGAAAATACACCTTCCCCCCAAAAAAGGCAGATTTTATTCCCATGGTATCTTAATTATATATTTTTAAATTATCTTTATTTTTGTAATTTTAAGAACTTGATAAAATTATACCAATACTTGAACAGTTTTCAATAAGAGAAATAAGACCGATACAGCATATTATTTATTTTTTACCAAGTGATAATTTTAAACTACAAAATTGCTTTTTTTCATGGTAATGATAATATGCTCCCTCCTACCAATTAATTTCTGGGTACTCTACTGATAATAATATTTTTTAAAGTCATTTAATTCTCTTTAATGCGTTTATTTTCTCTCTCAATTTACCCTTCTGAGGAACGTTTAGTTGAAGAATTTTTTTAAAACAATCGTCTTTTATTTATTTTAGAATAATCCAAAAAACTAAAAAAAAAAAAAAAAAAAAAATTGAACGTTAAAACATGCTTTTAATTTTGCGCATACTTAGAAAAAGAATGAATAAATCAAGTTACATCCAAGTGAATGGAATTAATTTCTTAAAAATACTTTTTACATTGCCTGCTCATATTTCTTTACATGGGCGGAATATAACAAGAAAGAAACGTACTTTTAAGATATTCTCATTAGAAAGTGCATTTCCCAAATGTTTCGTGGATAAATTGATGCCCTTTTTTAGGGAAGTTAAGTGTTAAGCCCGTATTAGAATTAATAAAAATTGAAAATGTTTTTTATCTGTCATTTAATTATAATAAACAACCGGTATTTTTTTGCATCTGAAAAATTTGATACGCTTCTTTTTATAAAGAGAATAGCGATCATAAACTCTAAATTTTAAGACTGTATATTTTTCTTCTATTTTAAAGAGCATTTTTCTAAGCAATAGTCTAGATTGTTTTTTTAAAAAAAATATTAGACTTTTGCATACTTCTTTGAAAAAATTACGTTAGTATAAACTTATTTTTTAAGGGACAAAAAACGAATAATTTATAACACCGGAGCTAAAGTTATTTGCTGTGTTACTCTTACTTTTTTTAATCATTCGTTGAACAGAAAATAACGATGTAAATGTTATCAACGCAAGATTTTCCCTTTATTTATTATATAATGATAGATATTCACTTTATGCCACGAATACCTTGAATAAGAATTTTAATTTGTATCTTAAAACTTAACCTTAGATTTGTTCTCGGTAAAACAAATGAAAGATAACATACGTTTTAAAGTACAGGTGAACGGAGAGAGAAAATGTAAAATTTAATTTAATTAATTTCAAAAATATACAAATGTAAGGCTGTGGCGATGGGCTATTCTCAATTTTCTCTTCTCTAATTTCGGGGAATTTGCCAATTAAAATTGCATAAAATTATAATCTCTTCCCAACTGAAATTAAAAAAAAAAGTGATTAGGTAAAATAAATGAAGACAGGAGTCAAGTGGAGCGATTTGAATTTACTGATACATAAATAAAGTAGAATTAATGGAAAGTCGAGAGAGAAAGAAGATAACGATTTGCGCTCAGAGAATTGTTACTCTTATTGAAATTCTAGTAATTTTGAGGATCGAAAAGATTTCTACTCCAAATAATAAGCTAAGTTGTTTCTGTTGATAGGAGTTGTTGAAGTTGTGACATTGGGCTATTCGCGGTTTCTCTTCACTAACCTTGGGGACTTTTCAATTGAGATTGATTGCTTTCGCTAAACAACCTTTGCCCAACCAAAAATGAAACGTGATGAAGAATGTAATATGCAAAGCAGTTAGGAATGAAGTGAAGCGGTTAAATTAAGGAGTATATAAACTCCATCTGAAGGAGTAGAGAAGAAGAGAGGAGAAGGAGGATCAGAGAGGCGTTGCAACGAGAGGAGGTGGAATCTAAATGCTATAGTATTGGAAAGCTGATTTAAGGATTAGAGTTGAGATCCGAGTGTAAACCACTCGGATTGAGAATTGTTCTAGTGTTTTCAACAGTTGTTCCAGATTCAGTCTTGCAGTTGGTAAGAAGCTGTTAGATTATTATTGGTGGGTTGAATTAAAGTATTAATAAACTTGACCAGGAGAGTTATATTAGTATTGTCTTAGTGGATATATATTAATAAATGTTGAAAGTGGTTTTGGTGGTTCTGTAATTATTGGTGTCATATTGTTTAATATTAGATATTAGTGATGGCACAAGATAACATCCGAGGTAATCGGATGTTACAAAGTAAGAATGAATATGAACTGCTCAGAAGATTTCTTAAAAAAATGATAAATTAGGATTGTGAGTTAGATTTGGATCCCAGCGAGAACGACATTAGATATTCTACAGTGCTAAATAAAGTATTTTATCTTGTTCTTTCGTATCTTCAATTGGAATTTAATAATTTTTGACTGTTGAATTAGATGGAATAATGACAGTAGAATTAAACAATGATGTAAATATGCCACAAGACTTCCTCTTTTTTATATTACGTTATATTGTATACGATTTAATTTGTCCTTTTGATTCTACCTCTTCCATTGACTGAAGTTGATTTCTTGAAGTTATTTGCACAAATGTGATAAGAGTAGTAGTGAAGGGCCTTTCATAGTTTTATATATAAAAGTTTTTATAGTTAGATTGATGTGAACAGAAATAATTGATGTTGAGAATAACTCTTACTCCTGTGCATTGAATGTACCCAACAATTATTATTGACGTGAATACTTGTGTCTAAAGTGGAGTACTTACACCAATTGTCTCATATCGCTAGTTCTTTGTTGTAACTTGTATTTCCTTCTCGCATGTGCTAAGGTAATTATAATTATTTTATTCATTTCAGCTGAGGCTTTCTTTTACACTTTTTGTTATTATTTTATACTTTTCAAGCTGAGTATCTTTAAATAATTTACTTAGATAAAAAAAAAAACTATTTAGTTTTTTTAATCAGTTTTATGTAAATCCTTAGTTCATTAAACTCTAAAACTGTTTAAATTAGTAAAGACAAAGCTGGAAATCAAAAATTGATTTTGAAACATTTCTGTACCTGACAATTTTTATTTTGATTTTGATTTTTTAGCAACTGTCTGAAGCCTCTACTAAATGAATTGTATTACTTCTCTTTGTAAACTTATAATAAGGTGAATATGTACAGTAGTTACCATGGAAACTTCATATAATAGAATTAAATGAAGGAACCGAAGAAATCTAGGATTATAATTACAGTTATGAAGTTTCACTTTTTTATAACGCTGCTTTCTTTCTTTTTTATTTTTTATTTCATTCCACCAATTCTACTTTTTTTAGTGAGCATACATGCACTTTCTGCAGCTAATGCAAATGTGTAGGAAAAGAAAATAAATGCATTTGTTAGTATTCTTTATAAAGCTTCACGCTATGAGGTCGAGAGTGGAGATTAAAGCTTAGATTAAGCTCAGGATAACCACAGGAGAGATAAGTTGGATCGTCAGAAGAAGAAATTCTATAAATATAGTCCATTATTTTGAAATAAACTAGAAGAAATTCTGTAATTACGGTCCATTACGTTAAAAGTGATAAACTAGAAGAGATTCGGGAATTACAGTCGATTGCGTTGAAAGTGATAAATTGGAAGAAATTCTGTAGTGATAGTCGATTACGTGTTGAAAGCAATGGACTAAGACTGGATTTAGGTTGAGATTTTGTAACAGCAACAACTTCTATCTTTGATATCAAATTTATATTTAACATATACTGTTCATTTCAACTAGGGACTTAATTTTATTAATCTTTCACGATTTTAGGGTTGTAAAAATGGGCTTCATAAATTAAAGATCTTAATTCAAGTGATGAGTTATATATAAACACTTTTACTATAGAAAATTATCTAACAAAATCCTCAGGATCTCGTTGCAGCAGCAAATGAAATGTATTATTTGTATTGCATTGCGGGAAAATTACGGCATTATAATAGAAAGATGAAATTTGTTACGATGAGGTGCAGAGTGCTATAAAACAAACAATAAAAAAAAAATCATTGAGCTTCAGATATGAAAGAATTGCATTTTTTAGTTACGAATTTTTCCGTCATTTAGCTAAGCAAACAACTAAACCATGTGCAATAAATATCTCAAATATGGGAGTTTTTTTGGAAGGAAGGAAAGAAATTTCTATACATGTACAAATGATTTTATCATAATTTATTTAGATTGCTTCGAAATTGGTCCAATATTTTAAGTGAAACAATTTTAATGAGCTGGTGCTTGTACATGTTTTCAATTTTTGAAATAAATTTGCTATCATTTAACTGTCTGTAATAGGGATAAAAAATATAGCGTAAACTACATGAAAAGACATACCTTCGACTAAAATTATTGTTTGATTGTTTTTATTGACACCGACCTCGAAGCAACACGAGGGTTGTTGATCTCATAATTTTGTACCTAGGTGAAGCGACGGCACCTGATCTGTCACCTCTCTCTCAAAACTTCTACACCACTCCAATAGGAGGACTTTGAGCCTCGACAAATTTAACGTGCATCAGCCCCTTATACACGGCGAGTTTTTAGAGGCATTACTGCTCAAACCCACGACTCGGTGGAAAACGAAGGTCGCGAGTCCACTGCTGTGATCAACCGCTGCCCCTTTTCCTATAAAGGGAGAGGAACTTAATGAAGATTGAAGTAAAAAAAAAAATTACTTTCTCCCTATCTATATTTTTTTGTTTTAAATCTATTGTTTATTAATGTCGTTCTCACAAGTAACACAAGTAAGGATTATTGACGACGGGCCTTCTATTTTTGAATCTCGGTAAAGTAACGAGGACAACTCCTGATTTGGCACCTACCTTTTGAAAATTTCATCTCGCCTTCGTAGGACCTGGAACTTCGACAGATTAATGTGCATCAGCTCCGATCTTTAGTGGCATCAAGACTGGAACCTACGACTCGACGGAAACTGCGCCGGCTATGAGTTTGCAACCCAGACCACAAGGCTGCCCTGCTACTATTCCCCTTGCACTGAATTATCTTGAAACGGATAATGTCTTTAATGCTGTGATTAGTAATACAGTTAACTAAATAAGTTTCGTTTGTTTTAATAAATTTTGACCGTTTGGCTATTTCGTCCACATTTCATTACTTGACACAATGAAATTAAGATATTCGATCCCGTTTCTTTTTAGTGGATGCGGTAGCCTAGGTGCGGTAGCCTAGGTCGTGGACTCACGGCCTGCTGTTTTCGTCGAGTCATGGATCGGAGCCTTCATGCCACGAAAGGCTTGTCATGTAATCAGGGTCGGTGTACTTTAATCTGTCGAGGCTCCAAATCAAACCATTGGTGGGGTGTGGAAGTTAGGAGAATAGATGTGAGTTCAAGTGTCGTCCTCGTTACTTGCTCCTCGTTACGTTGTGCGATGGAGACAAAAATTAGCGAAAGGAAAATTATGTTCAGAGTAGAAAATGATTCAAATTTCAGCAAAATTGAATGATTTATTTCAGAATTACAAAGTAACGAGCTCAATAAGCTGTTGACCCATCTTTAGCCTGGTTGCAAGCTGCCACACAACGTGGCATAGAGTGATACAGCTCTTTGATGGTCACCTGCGGTATTTCTTACCAAGTTTGCTCTAATTGTCAGGCTATGTCATCAACATTCCCTGGTAGATGCAGTCATCTTCCCGTCATATCCCAGATATGCTCGATTGGAGAGAGATCTGGATGTCCAAGGAAGTGTTTCACAAGCTGTAAGATAGTTCAGAGCAACACGTGCTGTATGTAATCTGGCAATATCTTGATGAAAAATAAGACCAGGGTAATGCAAAAGGAACGGTAGCCAAACAGGTCTCAGAATGTCATCGAACGTACCGCTGTGCTATAAGTGTGCCTCTAATGACGACCAAAGGGGTCCGGCTATCAAGGGAAATGGCTTCCCAAATCGTAACTCCTGGTTGAGGGCTTGTGTGACGTGCATTTGTGAAAGCAGGATCGGCACTCTGCCCTGGGATTCTCCAGACACGTCTTCGATGATCGTCAGTTGGAAACGTGATTCGTCGCCAAACACTTTACGCCCCCAGTCAGCATCATTTCAACGATATCGAGCCAAATACCACTGTAATCTGGCTCGACAGTGTGCAGGCGTGAGTGGCAGGTGGCATAGTGGTCAGTACGAGCTTAGATTTTTCTCTATCAGCCTTCTGTGAATGGTCAAGGTGGACACTCCAGTGCGGGTCGCACGTCTGATGGTTGATACTGAGGATTTAGGCGCTGTGACAGCTGATCTGACCTCCCGATCTGCTGTGATTCTAGATCAACCGCTACCATCTTGAAGCTGAAATCCGCCATTGTCCACCCATTCTTGCCAACATCTGCTAATCGCCGCATCGCTTCGACCCGTATGACTAGTGATTCTCCGATTTGCCTAACCTGCCTCTTTCAATCCAATGATACGACCTCTTTCAAACTCTGACAATTGCTCGTAATGAGCTCAAATCCTGCGGCGAGGCATTTTTTCAGTCGTTGAATGGTATCCTAAATCGCAATGGAACAGAAAATATGACCACCCCATTGAAAATCGCTTCTTCTATACACCTTCTGAGTGCGCAGTTCCGATACGCTGTAGCTCCCTCTACTCATTCATTGGACACCAAATTTTAATACTTTGAATGTTCGCTTCAAATGTCTTTGCATACGAAATTTATTATAATCGGGCAACTCCTTCTTGGTACATCGGGGTTTTTTTGTTGTTATAGAGTGTATATTAATGCAAACGTATAAAACAGGATATTTATATTAAAAAAAAAACAAGTCATACTATTCGGAAAACACTTTTTAAAATAAAATCTGCTTTTTGCTAAATGAAATATATAAGTAAAATCGAGGGTTAGAGAATTATTATTTTGTTCTAAATCCTATAACATAGGAAGAAAGCATCTCTCTGCTTTTAATAAAATTTGAATAACACCTAAACCAGGTAACGAGATAGATCATTCATGGTTTTTGTAAAAATCCGGGGAATTAAATACATAATTGCATAAACTTTACATAATCTTGACGATCGTCAGGTTGTTGACGACGAAACTTACAATTCTGAAGTTCAATCAGATGATTATTATAACTTTAAGCATCTCACTTTAAAAAATTCTATATAGTTTCGAATAAGTAAAGTTCAAAGTAAGGTAATTCCATTATTCCATTTCATCATAGCAGTGTGTGTTGAATGGAATTCTGTATTTGGTCAAAATTTTATTGAGGCTAATGCAAATCTATAAGACACACACATGATATTTTTCATTCTTACTTAAAATTCAAAAATTATATGTAATTTTTTTTGCTAAAAATTAGGAAGGAATTCAACAATTAAATATAAAGCTTTTTTTTTAAAAAAGTGTATACTTTAGTATGTTGTTCAAAATTTAGATTTCTGAAGATAGAGTAAGAAATTTACTGATTAGATAAGAATGAAAATATAAAAGTTGTTTCCTGAGTTATCGGTTATTTTATAAAATCTGACAAATTATTTACGTACGGCGTGGAAAAATATATATATATATAAAATTTTTCAAAAATTGTAGATCGCTGTAATTTATATATGCATTATTAAACATTTACTTTCTAGATAATCTTGTTTGAGTTCTTAAAAAAAATCTAATGTAACACTAAATTTGACTTTGATAAATTAGCTTAATAACTTAAGCAATCAATAAAGAGAAAAACGAGTTTTTCTTTCAGTTATATGTAATACCTTCGGCATCACTGAAAATGTGCAAGCGCATATAGTTTTAAAAAGCTTACGGGACGTTATTCTCAGTAATCATTTAGCCGCTTAAAACAGAAGAACTTCCCCCCTGATTTTATCCTTTTTATTATTGTATTGCACAAAAGTCAGCTGTTTGCTCTTCTTTTAAATATTTATCAAAAAAATCACGATTCCTTCTGAAATTGACTTTGGAGCGATGATATATTTTAAACTACAAAGAGAGGGAGAGATAGACTAATATATATACCATTTTTTAAGTGATATTTCAACATCTTTCATTTCTTTCGCATTATTTTATCAAATATCCAATTATATTTATGATTTTCCGTATGTTATAAGAATTATATTGCATCTTATTACTTAGAAAATATAACTTACTATTTTTTTACATTGATTGGTTGAATGTTTATTAAAGTCGCACTCAGAAACTAGCTGTGGTCCTATAGCTTAGAGGTTATGGTCGCGGACTTGCGGCCAGTGGTTTTCGTCGAACCCTGATGCCACTAAAGATCGCCTTGTAGCTGGAGCTGATGAACGTTAAATTTGGTCGAGGTCCCAAGTACTCCTCTTGGTGTGATGGGGAAATTTGGAGAGGTAGGTACCAGCTCAGGTGTCGTCCTCGTCACTTGACTGAGGTTCAAAATTAAGAAGTCCGTCACCAAGTACGACGTTAATAACCAATCAGTTCATGGAGGGTTTCGTATGATTTCTAACATTCATTCAACTCAACATATACTTTGTCCATGAGCTTATGTTTCCTTAAACTTGATTATCTGTCAAAAGCATATTCCAAATATAATGCCTGAAATTGATGATTTTTGAAAGTTTATCTCCGTTCTTAACTTTTTGAAATAAACGAAGGTTTGTACCTGTGATTAAAATAATTAGAATTCCATTTTTTTTTTACGACGGGCTAGTTAATAAGACGTTTTAACATTTGTCGTTGAAGGGATCCACAGCATATTCATTACTATATATACATAATCATCTCTCTAATGGCGATTTAGAATTAATTAAATTCTTCTTGGATATCTCACCGAATTAGGCAACTACTAGGATGTCTATAAGACATCCTTCATTTTGAAGAAACCTGAAATTTTCTTTCTTTTTACTCCCTTCCCTTTTCTGCTATTCGCTTCACTCGAGATCTACAAACAACTCTTGGTGCCCAGATAACGTCCTGAATACAAAATCCAAAAGATAAAAGGTTAAAAAAATTATCATTCGTTTGAATACACTTTGATTTATGAGTAATAATTATTGAAAGAGTTTTACTTTTCAATCATATTTATAAAAGTTAAAAAAATTTCTTGAAATTTATGTAACGCTTTTAACTTGCCTCCAAATTCATGACCACATTGGTCCAACAATTTCCCTCATGTGACTGGTTTTACAATAATTTCTTAAGAGAGTTAGATTTTCAACATAGGTAAATTAATTGAATATATTGTTGTGCAATTTATTATGCATAATGTGAAAAGAAAATGTTTTGTCACTTTTCTAATCAGAAGTCTGAAATTGTTATTAATGCTCGGGCAAAATTTTTAAAAATAAATCCCTACTTTCTTTCCATTAAAAATAATTCACACACACACATATATATGTAATGATTTAAAAATAATTTAATTTACCATTCCTTCCCATCCCATAATTCAAAAGTAAATAGTCAGTTTTATTTCCTGACGAAATTCCAAATTATCCTTTTATTTATTAGATCCCGTGCTCATAAAATTTGTTTAATCCGCTTTCCCATGGGCAAAAATTTGTCAGAATAATCCCTATTAGACTCTTTGTCTGTATTAGAAAATCCTTAGAATCCCTAATCCTGTACCACGTGTTCTAGGATGTCTATTGTGAAAATTTCCTACTATATAACCTGTTGCACAGCAAAAAAAGCCCTCTCTTTATTCTTGTTCTCTTATTCTTTATTTTCTTTTGAATGTGTGTTAATCTGTAATATTCATATGGTCTCTCGCTTCGGCCGTGGAGGCCGAAGCCGGGCTAAGTTCATTAGAACGGAACGTTCTCTCTGCTAAAATCAATAAATAATCTTGTTATGAAAAAAAGGACTATTTATTTCGGCCAGGACTGTTTATTTCGGCCATGTATTCGTCTTATTAAATTAATGTTAGAACAAACGTTTAATATCTTTCATATTATATATATAATATGGTTCAAAAGGTAATTATAATTGAAAACAAAGAGCTTCTTTAAGGTAAATTGTTGTTACCATTGCGTGCTGCCATCTGTTAAACAGAGCCAAAACAAATTTATCCTTGATTAATTAGTTGGTTTTGATTTGATATTCATTTGCAGCCGCGTTGAGTTGTAGATGTCATTTTGCATTGAGAGGTCACCGTTGGTGAGACCTGGATTCATCATTATGCATCGGAAACCAAGCGAGATTCAAAACAATGACTTGATTCCGACAATCTGCTGCAAAGAAGACGAGGATGATTTCATCGACCGGAAAGTTACGTAAAAGAATTTTTGATCACGAATACGAGTGACTGATACATAGAAAGCTGTCTAGAGAATCACGATGCTTATTTTTTAAAAAAAAAGACCTTTTCGAAGCTACGAGCGCCATATCATGGAATTTCTAAGTACTTATTGAACGACCCTATACATATTTGAGCGGGAAATATCAAAGTAACAGAAGATAAATCTCAGCAATAATTTTTTCAATTAATTATTTATCATAAAATGTCAATCAAGTTATGTAAACGAATTTCATGGACTAAATTATTCCATACACTCAACGATTTTTTAGAGATAAAGCAGGCAAGCGCTTACGAGGTAACTTGTAAACAAGAACCGGAATATTTAAAGATCAACAACAATGTAAAAAAATGCAATACTTGACAATTTCTTGGTATTAAAATTTCAAAGTATTTTTTTTTAAAATAGAGTTGATGTATTCAACTCCGATAGATATTTAAAAAAACACAATTTTGCCCTCTTTACTGCAAATAATGTTTTTCAGTTATTTTATTATGTATTGAACCTTATTTCTTTAAATTAAATTAAATTAAATTAAGATAATATTATTTGTTGTCACAAAAAATACGCCTGAAAAAAATATATTATGAAAAACGTTCTTTTTTGCTTACGAAGCAATTATACGTTTTGCTCTCGGCCGTTTGATAAAAGTAGAAATATAGAAAATGCTTATAAAAGAAAAAAAGATGTATTCAAAACGCGAAAAAATCGTTTTAATGATTAAAAAACATTTTTTTAGTTGAATGTATAATAAAAAATGAGAAGAAATAAACTTCTGTAAGACACAAGAAAGTTGTCTTCTTCTAAGTCTTGTGCTATTATTAATTATGTACATTGACCAAAATTATAATATTTGTAAGTACTTTCTTACAAATGTTGTCACGAGCAAATTACTTACTAGATTTTTACTATTATTGTGCACTTAAAAATTCAAAACACTCATTAAAGCTGAAGAAATATAAGTTCTGTGAAAAAGGGAGGCGCATTAATTAAAATGGTAACGAGAGAACTCTTTAAACGAAATAAATTTTTCTTTGACAACTTTTTTTTTTGACACAGTTTTTTTTAAATAAATGAATCAAAATTTCTGACTTGCATCAATTTATTAAGGAAGTTTTAAAAAAAGAAGAAATTTGTCAGAGAAAGTTAAAAAGTACTTATAACTCACATTTCGATTCAGCATTTATGGAATTATTAAAATTCGTAATTTAATTTTATACTTTCATTCAAAACTTTAAAAATATATAAATTATATTAATAACAAATGGATTTGTTTCGATTTATTTATTGATTTTTATTGGTTCTCATTATTAGGTTTTAGGTTATCATTACGACAACCTGCACTAAAAAATTAAATATAAGAGTAAAAAACACTATTTAAGAATCTGTTGGGATCGATTTTGTTTAAATATAGTTTTCATACATACACTTTCACATGTAACTTTCTCGTGTATCATAACCATTCAATATCCAATAATTTTTACGATAAAAATAACCATGGGAATTCCCCCATGAAATTGTGATTTTTGCTTATAAAAATAATGCTTTAAGTCTCATAGAACTGTAGAGATCTGTTGCATCATTTCTGTGTTATTTCTTACACTTTTTAAACACTTTTTAGAATTTATAACGAAATATCTTATTTCTAAATGAATTTAGTTAACTTTAAGAACTTGATAAATAATATAATATTTTGCAAAAATTTGTCGTACTTGCTGAGGAAATTAAAATAAATAAATAAATATGTGCGTAAAAATTTTCTTTCTTGAATAAACCTTTAGGCATTAACTACCCATCTTCGCGAATTAAGTAAATTAAAGTAAAAAGTTATATTTACCTTATGAAATGAAATTACGTTAAAATATGTATAACACATTAAAAAAACTTGCTGTCTAATATTTTACGTTTAACTTGATTAAAAAGTTTTAATTTATGTTCCTTTTACAAAATGAGGAAAGAAAATATTTTCTCTCTCTCTCTCAACAACCTCTCTTTCTCAACAAACTCAATAAATGATCTTAAATGAAAAAAAAGGAGTGTTCAATTCAACCCGGGATCATAATGCATGAAATTCGTCTCATATATTATATATATATATATATGTAAAGTCCGGGTATCCACAATGATGATACTTCCGTTCATACTAAG
>BMAW01034130.1:59972-83842 GCA_019974015.1 Nephila pilipes
ACACACACACACACACACACATGTATATATATATATGAATATTGGCATATATAAGGATAATAGAAATATATATGAAAATAGATTTACAGAAATACTTTTATAACAGACTTGACATATAGCTGTATTTATTAGAATATACATTCGTAGTAACTATTTATTGCTCGTTTATTAGATGATTTAATACAGTGATCACGCTCAGAAAGGGGGAAATTATCTTTATTATTATAGATGGATTTGTGATATTAACATTTAAGATGTTTCCCCCAATTAGGGAACTTTCAAATTATGAATAAAACTAACTTCGTGACTTCCTAAGTCGTAGAACTCTTCAAATGAGATAGTATTCCAAAATTTACTGATAAAAATGTCATTAAAATTAATTCAAAAATTTAATATAATCTTTCTACTTTTTTAATTATTATTTCTGAAAATATTTTTCACACTTATTCAAATAGCGCTGACGCAGTTTGTAAACCTCAGTAAAGTTCCATTAACTCAAATTTCGCCTTGGAATTCGTCTGAAAAAAACTTTTTAATTGATTTTCTCCTGTTAAAGTAAGGCAAATATTATAAAAAAGTTATTTTGTATGAATTTATTATAACTTATTACTAATCAAATAACAATAAAATTAGTATGTTGGCTCATAAATTTTATCAGAATGTTATATAAACTGCTTTATTCAACAAGAAACTCTTATTTTTCTGTCTTTTTAGTATTTCTTTGGGATATCTCAGACCATCCAGTTTTTCTTCATACAGTCATAAATTCTCTCGTGAGGTAAGACGAATTATCAGAGTTCTATTTTCTTGGAATTGATTCAGAACATTAAATATTCAAAAATGTGTAGTACAAGATTTGTGATTGTCAAACTATCAGATTGAGAGACTAGAAGAATTTTTGTGATTTTGGAAGAGACTTCGAAATTTTCTGTTAAAATATGGGGTAACAAGAGTTTCAATTGCAATTTCTACCAAAAGATGGCGACAAAGGAAGTCTGGTTAATTTATCTCAATCGGGAATCGCAGTATAGTGAAAAGTAAACTAGAGTACATTAATATAATTGGTAAAATGACCATGTTTTATTATTTAGGGGCATAATAAAAATGTCATATTTTGGAAAAAAAAGTCAGAAGATCAAGATATATTTTCAATAATTTCTATTATTTTTATCGTAGCGAGATAAAATTTATACCAATAATGGCTCACAGGGAACTAAATTATGGTGCTAATGTATTAGTTAATTTACTTAATAAGCACAGTTAATTAACTTTAAAACATAATTTATCTTCACAGAATTTGATTCCCCCCCCCTCGAGTATTTGAATTTTTAACTAAAATTTTAAATTTCATTTAACTCGGCTTGTAAGTTTCCGAGTTATGGGAGTCTCAAGGATTGGACTCATAATCAAAAAAAATGAGTGTCTGAAACTTTCGACTATAAATCTTTTCTACTAAACACTTTTTGTAGCTTTTTACACCAAACGATGAGTCAATGTTTTTTACAATTTAACATATACAAAGAAAATGGAAAAAGTTATAAATATTATTATGAAAAAATATAAATTACTCGAAGCTCAGAGTTACGAAAATAAAAGTGAATAATAACTTACCAACATTTTATATGTATGAATTCCTGATATAATAAAAAGCTCTAAATCCAAAAATTCATGGAAATTTCCTCTGTTGTCCTGGTAATATATAGTGTTTAAAACCAAAGAATGAAAATCACTGAGTTTTAAGGTGAAATATATCAATTTATAAATTACCGATTTTCAATTAAAGACCCTATCATCCATGGAAGAAAAAAAAATCATCAGAGAGAGAGAAAAAAAATTTGAGAGGAAATAATCTAATTCATTGATCTTCAAACTGTGTTCCTTTGAGCTCCAGGATCCAGCAAGTCAAATTAAAAATAATCCGAGATAAAAACCAACGTTTTTGTATGGTGGCAAAGTTTATTAAAAAAATTATTGAAATATTAATTAAAACTGATCGCATATATCTAAATATATGCATTGTTAGGCAAGTAAGAACGGTTCCCAAAATTTCAGAGCTCTAGCTTGATGGGAAGTTGGTTAAATTAACAATAAAAAATTTGATGACACACTGATACACACACAGACAGACACACACCAAGTGAAATACATAAAAACGTTAAAACTAACTAAAATTAATTAATTCATCGTATGACAGAATCACAATATTAAACGGCAATTTTTTTTTCTCCCATATAAAACTAAAATTAATCAATTCATCCGGTAAATTAAATGGTTGGAATGCAGTTTAACCCAACCACCCTTGGCGACAAGAATTATTTGTCGGTAATTTGCCAAATGTGGCTATCCTGGCCCGTTTTACGGACTTAACGTTCAGCCAAAAAAAATCGCCCAGTTTGGTGCCAATTTTTGAAATCAAGCCAAGTGGTTGGGCTAAACTGCAGTATTAAAGAAAACATTAGTTAAAACTTGTCGCAAATGCCTAAATATTGCATTGTTAGGCGAGTAAGAACGATTCCTAAAGTTTCAGAGCTCTAGCTTGATGGGAAATTGGTTAAATTAACGATCGAAAATTTGATGACACACACCAAGTGAAATACATAAAAACGTTTTAATTAAAAAAGAAAATTATAAAACACTCACGCTAGTTGACTAGTGTTTATTAACTTTTTGAAAAACAGAAATATACTTTTAGTTATTGTTGAGAATGAATCAGAAGCTTAATATTTGGGCTGTGAACGTTCGTAACGTGACGTCATCAAAGACGTTTGGCCAAAAATGGATCCGGATTTTCGAATGTTCAGTCGGTGTGTATGCAAAATAGACACACGCTCGCTGTGGAGTTGGTAAGGCAGCGATTATCTAAAGGCGAGTTACTGTTGTGTACTTCGAGAAAAATGTTTTTTGACATAAAGTGGCAATAAAAGCAAATTATAAAAACAAATGCAGAAAATGAAATGTGACTGCAGATAACATTATTACAGCTAGACATCGACAGTTTATACAAAAAAAATGCAAGCATACCCCAGTAGCTAAATATAATGCAAGGATGGGTGACACTTGGAACACGAATTAGTGCTACTAATGAGCAAATTACATTAACCTTAATTGAAAAATACAATAATCAAATACTTTTCTACTATTGTTTTTACATAAAGTACCTATAATATCTGTATATATTTTAAACATTACTTTTAACTACATTTTTCTTAGAGCGGGTTGGGGCTTTCTGAAAAACCGTTATAGTTTTAAGGAATCCGTGATTCGGCAAAGTTTGAAGATCACTTTTCTAGTGCATGGCGCCTTAATTGTTTTGTTCGCGAAACAAATCTCTGAAACAAATAACCGAACCTAAAAAATTTGGAACATGAGCTATTTAGCCCGTTCTATATCTAACAATAATAATTCGAAAAATAAATAAGCAAATAATATTTGAAATGAGCTTTGTTAATTATATTTTAATTATGTGATAAAGTTTTTTTTGTGTTAAGTTCTCGAAAAAGTAGAATTATTCAAAATGAATATCATTTAGCGAAATGTAAACGCGCATCTTAGCCACAGGCTCCAAAGAAACAATTACTATCAAGAAAAGAAAATACCTTCTTCAAATTCCTAATGTATTTTTATTTTCACAAGCAAAACATTTTGAAATCCAAAAGCGTTATCAATGTTAACAAATAAAAAAAAAAAAAATCCAAACAGAAGATTTTCTTCCAGAAAAATCGATTACTAATTTAAATATTAGAATAAGAGCAAACGATAAATTAAAGTAGACAATAATATTCTGTTCGGATATTAAAATAAAAAATGTAAAATTAAATATATAGTAGCTATGTAAATGTACCTTAAGTAAGCTAAACTTAATTATAACAATCATAATGAATTATAATGTCAACCTTTTGAACCATGTATCCTTTATATTACGTCCACGTATTTTTGTTGACGCCATTCTCCTAAAATAACAATATGTTTGCATATGTTTAAGAAAATCAACGTAAAATTTCTTAAAGTTAATTAAATTTATATAATTAATCCAGAAACACCATAATTTAGTTCCCTTTGAGAAATTACATTTCTACTGCTAGGAGAATTTCAAAAATTATTAAGGTTGTCCCATAGATTACATAAAGCGAAATAGAAAGATTACGTAATTGAATTAAAATTTAAAAATACACGAAGGTCATTTTATTTTCCTGAAAAGATCATGCTTAGAATGTATGAATAATTTTTACTATATCTTAGGAAGGCTGATTTTTACGATGTTTAACGCAGACTACAAGCACGTCCTTTTCACATTTCTCTCTCTCTCAGGTTTCTATAATTAATTTTCGATCTATATTTAGTCGTTTACTTTCTCCTATACCTTCGGATGTATTTGACACTAGTTCTTTATCTTTTTATGTTAATTTCTTACGAAATCTTCAACCAGTTTATTAAAAATTTTTCTACCAATCTCCTTGTCTCCATACAGTAAATTTTTGATAACCTAACCAAATGCATTCACAGATTGCATAAAGATATTTAATTTTACTTACCTATTGAATCATTTCAATACACATTTTGAAATAGAGCCAATAACAAATTTTGGTTTAAAATTAAAACTGTTGAGTAAACTTCAATTTGCCTAGATGATTGTTTTGATCCTATGAATTTATTTACAATATTTAATTTGCTTATTGTTATGATAAACGAACATTAATGTCTACAGAAAAAGCTGAAAGCAGTGAAGAAATAAAAACAGATAATTTTTTCAAAGTAGGTTGAGCCAAAATAAATATATTCCTACTTAAAAAGCAAATGAATAATAAAAAAGAAGGGGAAAAACTCATGAAATTTGTAGCGTATCAGTTTAAAGCACAAAATGGGAAACGTATTTAATAGGAGGGAGGGGAGAATTTATTATATATTAGATAACATATATTTAAAATATATTAAAATTTAATTATTTAAAAATGTTAAGAAATTATATAAATTATTGAATTACAAAAAAATTTATTTTTAAAACTTTAAAAAAATTAATACATTTTTATAAAGTTTTTTTTTTTAATTTTAAATCTTTTTAATTGTATTTGTAGACAAATGGCACCATTAAAGTAAATTGTTATTGTCATTGGGAGCTATCATCTACTAAACGGAGCCGAATCAAATTTGACACTGATTTATAAGTTAGGTTTGATTTGGTAGTCATTTGCTGCCAAATCAAAATTTGACTGTTACCTCGTTGATTGTCACCATCGGTGAGATTTGGTTTCATCATTATGCAAAAGTCAAAGCTTGGGTTGCTTCCACTGAATTTGTTTCAAAGAAGGCGAGGATGATCTCATCGGCCGAAAAAGTTGCGACGAAAAATTTTCGAGATGCGGAAGACTTAGAAAGATGTCTGGTGAGCCATGAGGCTTTCTAAAAACAAACCATTTTTGATGCTACGAGCGCCATCCCTTGGATTATCTAAAGACTTATTGAACGATCTTTGTATAATACACACCCTTGTAAGTCGGTAGCCAGTGCAAATGCACACAAAGCTCTTCTTCAGCTACATTCTTGTTGCTAAATAAATGCAATGCGGCAACAAGATAATAAATAAAGCCATTCTTAGAGTTGCAATTTTTTTTTTGATTAATTCATCAAATAATAATTATATATTCAAAAAGCGTGTCTCCTTTTCAAATTACAGGAGCTTTAACAGCTGACGGAAAATTTAAGAATACAGTCAACAGAATGATTGTATAATTATTATTGTCTGAAAGATAATTCATGTTACATATGCATTTTAACTGTTTCTAAACCATATAAAGTGATGATAAAAAAAACTTATTTTGCACTTCCTAGATTTCAAATGATACATTTCATTAATTTATATATATATATATATATATATATATATATATATATATATATATATCAAACAACCAGGTGATCAGATATTTCCATCAAGCATATTTTTGTGTAATCAATTGTTAATTTGTTTCAAAAATACAAGGAGTGGCTATTGAATACACTGCTGTAAAACATACAAGACTGACGTTGTAAAACATTTTATTTTGATGTCATACATATTTACTTATTATCACTTTCAAAATACACTCTTCCTCTATCCCTACAACGCTCCATGCGATCTTTCATCGTTCGAAACAGTGCTGGAAGTCTTCTTCTGTCAGCTCCTTCAGGACGCGTGCCGCTCTTTCTCTTTTACAGCTTCAGCGAACTCAAATATTGTTTCTTTTAATGCAGATTTCATCTTAGGAAACAGATAGAAATCGCATGACGCAAGATACGGCAAATAAAGTGAATGGTCGAACAGTGGGATGTTTTTCTTGACTAGAAAACTTCTTGACAGACAATGTGGAACAATTTGTCCTTTGACAATTTGGGTCGTTTTTTCCTTTTTTTTCACTGAGTTCAGAAAAAACATGATGGTAGCAATGTTGATTAATAGTTTGACTTTCAGGAACCAAATGAAGGTACACAATCCCATGAATACCGAAAAACAAACAACCAACCATCATTACATTGAATTTTGATTTGCTCATTCGAGCTTTTTTGGCTCTCCATAAAGATGGACTCTTCCAGTGCATGGATTGGCGTTTCGTTTCAGGATCATATAAGTAAAACCTAACCGTTTCTTCACTCCTTATTATCCTTTCCAAAACATTTTGTCAATTTCTATGGCATTCAAAGTGTCAGTATAAATATTTTTGCGAGCATTATGTTGTTCAAACGTGAGAATTTTAGACACTATTTTGGAATACACTATTTGCATGTCAAAATTGTTTTGTAAAATATTCCGAAATGATTCGTTGTGGATTCCTATAGTCTCATCAATCGCACGAAGGCTACGGGTATTTTGCTTACAGAAACGAGAGGTACTGCATTCTAAAGAGAAGTTTTCATGCTAAACAGCTATTAGTCGCTGGCGTTTGGAGCATGCGTACTACTTCTGTTGCCGTGTCAGTCTCGTGATTTAATATTCATACTTCGTTAACCTTTTGAGGACGGGTACTTTCGAGAAGGAAGTCCTGATAAGGACGGGTGTTTTTACTACATTACTTACCCCCTTTCTCGTCAATGATTGACATTTTTAAGTGTCGTCCGACAAAAGGACCAAATTGAATGTTTGAACCTGCTGTGCAGTGGGGATGTTTGAGTTCCGAGAAGTCCCTAACAACCAATGAGTCTCCCTTTTATAGGGGAAGTTCCCTCTCAAAGCCGCTTTGCGGTTATTTGTCCGTTTCCAATTCAAGAAACTTTGGGAAAGATGTTCTGAAAACTGAAGCAATGTTTTTTTCCTAAAATTTCCTTGTATCATTCTTAGTATCACAATTAGAATTTTCATGCAGTACATTATTCTATTCATATACAATAATTCGGAAAGATCTAGTATAATTATTTTATTTAGCAATATTTATAGCCGGCAGTGAAGACAACCCCGTTACATGATATAATTATCAAATTATATTATATACCATTTCACATTTTAATACATAAACAATATGAATTATCTATTTATACACACAAAAATTCTCCTCTAATTATTTAGGAAGTGTGAATATGTTTTTAGCATCTAAAAATCTGAATAAATTTGTAATTCTTTTGAATAATTAAGGAAAATGTTCAAATTATTAAAAAAATTTGTAATATTTTCTATTAATCTGAATTAATAACAGAAATAAATCAGCAATGGAAAAAAAAGTCTTGTATTGTTTTAACTTTTATCGATTTTAATAATATCTGTATTATTTTGGAACATTTTAACTATTCCAGCAATATTTCTTTTGCTTGAAACTTTTACTCTGAACTTAATATAAAATACTACATTAAAAAAATAAATATTTATTTCGTTTTATTCAAAGATCAAATATTCAAAAACATGTTTAAAAGTATGTAGCATGATAACATATTTTAATTTTATAATCTTTATTAAATACATTAAAAATTTACAAATATTATAAATTTATTTTATATATATCAAAGCCATCCATGTAACATATTCTGAAATGTTTAGTTTGAAATTGCGGTTGAAGTTCTTCAAGAAATATATAATAATATAACCGTCAGAAAATTTAGATAAACATTATTCTTTATAATCAAAATGATTAATCGAAAAGAAAAGAAAAATGTTGAGAATATATCACTGTGATAGATTTTCGATTAAATTCCGATTTTCTCAAATCAACTACGGTTGATTGATTAGTTTTATTAACGTCGTACTAAAAGCAACACTTAAACTATTAGCTGCAAACCTCGTAATTTTGAACCTCGGTCATGTGAAGAGGATGACACTTGAGCTGGCACCTCCCTCTCCTAACTTCCACACCACGCCAACAGGAGGACTTTGAACCTTGACAGATTTTACGTGTATCAATCTCGAATACACAGTGGGTCTTTAGTGGTATCAAGGCTCGAACCCGCAACTCGACGAAAACTGTCTGCCGCGGGTTTGCGACCGTTATCACTAGAATACCACGACCACCAAATCAACGATCAATTGTTTTAATATTGTTTAATTCTCTGAAACTCGAAATAAATATCCGTGAAGGGACATTCACATTATATGCTAATGAAGAGCAAATGAACATTAAATAAATTTAAGTTTAAATATTATTTATAAGCATCGATTGTCTAAAAGTCAATAAATATTATATTTTTTTAAAAAAAAATCAGTTGTGCTTTTTGACAGTTATATTACTGAGCCATTAGAAAATGTTTCTTACCGAATTATAATTAATAAAATATGTATATTATTCTTAAGAAAAATCTTGCATTTTTTTTCCTCAAAAAATAAATGAAATATTTTATAAATATATATTTTCTGTATAAAATGTTATTCGTGATGAGCTTAATTGCTTATTTTTCATGTATAGTTTCAATAACATTAGCATGTTACTGAAATTATGTATGAAAGAGAGTAATACTCTATGTCTAAACACTAAGAGTAATACTCACAAATCTGAGTATTACTCTTAGAATTTAAGGAATATTTTTCAATCTAATGGACCAAAAATTAAAAGAGTAATACTCAGATTTTTAGTGATAAGAAGTGAAAATAGTAATAATCAAAATAAATACAGAAAGAAAATAATTCAATTCAGTTCAGTTCTTAGGGACATGTAGGTATTGCTAGTTTCTGTTCTATTTTTTTTTTTTTTTTTCCAATTTATCTCCACAAGTTTTTACATTTTCATATGAATGAATGGATCATCAATAAAAAAATAATTACATTCATAAATGAATGCAAATAAGGAAAATACATGGTTTGAAAAACTAACTATATTCGTCCTTTTTTTAGAATCATTAGTACAAATCAACTACTGCATAATAGGTCATGTTTTGTGCAGTTTTTTTTTTAAACTAATTTTTAACAATTCTAATAATTTCAGCACTCATTCAACGCAGCATAGTATTTTCTAACACTCACTTTATTCAGTACATGTTTTAATTTTGTTGCAAAAAAAATTATTTTCCTTTTTCGAATACTGTTATTAGAGTATAACTCAAAATTTTTTTTTTTCTTGAGTGTGTGGTTACAGTGTTTTGTGTTTGTAATTAAAACTTTTCATAAAAATTTTATTTCCCACCGCTATAATGAAAAGAAACTATCGAACAAGGATGAGTTGAATTCTATTTCAAAATATATTTCTACCATTTTTGAATTACTTATTCATGCTAACTTATGGGAAAACAGTTCCCTAAAATGAGAGCATGTAAAAAAAAATTATATACCCTAATTTTAAATATAGAACTTTACAAACTTGCATAGTTCCAGCGTATTATTTTAATTTTTTTTCATAGAATGCGCCATTTTATTTCATTGACCTTTAAAACTTTTTAATTCTTTTTATCTTTTTCACGACACCATGCATTTACAATCCCAAGTCTTTTTTATAAAAAAATATAAGATATCGAATTTATTCTACGCATGCAATAAGGATTTTGATAGGTAGTTCTTTTTAAAAAACAACCTTCAAAATTAGATGTAACAATGCTTTTTACTGTTTTTCGTAGCAACTGATAGAAAAAAAATAATTGCAAAAATGTAAATGATAGTATTAGAACCAAATCCATACATAGAATTGTGAAAAATGATTCTAAGAAATTAAGAAAAAGATAACTTAAAAATATTAAAATTCACTGTGGTGAAAATTTTAAAACATTATAATATCTTGAAAATAAACTGCTGTTTGTAGAAAATGCAACACCATGAAGGAATCATCAGAATCAAATGAAATTCGCAGCAAATGTCAATTATAGGATATTATGCAAATTAATAAAGTTTCAGAGCCATCGCGCGTGCGCGGCGCGCGCAGCGCCCTCTGAATTGATGCTGAAAGCGTATAAATAAAGTGCTGTAGCGGGACGTTGAAAAAAGTCTATGATTATTTGTTAGTGGCAAACGTTTAGTGAGACCTGAGTATGCCTCCACGACGGAAGAATAAGAAATTCAAGCAACTTACGGAGTTTGAACGAGGGAGGATAATCGGCCTTCGAGAAGGAGGATTTTCCTATCACGCAATAGCAGCTCGTATGCAGCGGAACAGTTCCACAGTGATGCGAGTTTGGAAGCAGTGGACCGACGAGCACCGAACAACTCGAAAAACAGGCACTGGACGACAGAAGGTGACGTCAGAGCGCGATGATCGACACCTGCTCCGCATGGCGGTGAATGATCGCACAGCTTCCTCCAGGCAGCTGGCAGCACGTTGGTCTACTGCTACAGGTGTACAATTGTCGGCTTCGTCAATTCGTCGTCGTCTGCTGCGCCGTGGATTGCGTGCAAGGGTGCCTTTATACAGGATTCCCCTCACGGCGAATCATCGACGGCTGCGTCGGCAGTGGGCTCTTGAGCACAGAGACAGGCGAGCTGATTGGCACCAAGTTGTCTTTTCAGATGAATCACGCTTCAATTTGTGGACCCATGATGGCCGTGTTCGTGTTAGACGTTATGCCGGTCAACGCTGCCTTCCTGAGTGTATTATTGAACGACATAGTGGTCGAACACCCGGAGTTATGGTCTGGGGTGCGATTTCGTATCATGGACGATCCAATTTGATACGAATTGAGGGTAATCTCAATAGCAACAGGTACGTCCGTGAAGTGCTACAGCCCGAAGTCGTTCCATTCCTTCAAGGCATCCCTGGAGCTATCTTTCAGCAGGATAATGCACGCCCACATGTTGCGCGGACTGTTCGAGACTTCTGTTCAGCACAACGCATGCAACTTCTTCCTTGGCCTGCTTATTCACCGGATATGTCGCCTATTGAGCACGTGTGGGATATGGTTGGTCGGCGTCTCGCTCGTGATCCGCGTCCTGCAGTTTCCAAAGACGAACTTTGGTTGCGCATACAAGCGATATGGAATTCTCTTCCTCAAGCAGATATTCAACATCTGTTTGACTCCATGCCACGTCGTATAGCAGCACTTATTGCAGCGCATGGTGGCTGCACCAAATACTGATTTCGGACGCTTAATTTGTTTCTTTTGTTTTGAAAATTTCATCATTTATTTGTATCAGTACAAGTCGTTTCTGCATTAAATTTCATTTGATTCTGATGATTCTTTCATGGTGTTGCATTTTCTACAAACAGCAGTATAGTAAAAATTTTAATTAATTATTTATTTAAAGATGAATTTTTTTCTTTCTTTCTGGAATGCATATTTTATGTGTATCCATATATAGTGAAAAAATTATTTTCTTATAATTTTACAAAATTGCTCAACTCAGGTTTGTAAGAAGACACCAATAGTCAATGTAATAATTAAGCTCATAAATTTGCGCAATGTAATTGAACATAATATGTTTATATGAAATCACTAAAATTTTCATTCTATAATTCTAATATCAGTTAATAATTTCAGTAAGTTTCTGTAATGTTAAAACAAATTGTGGATACTTACTTATGTGTAAATTGTCCGCAAATTGCATTATAGATTACAAATAATTTTTTAAGTAGTTTTACAGTCTTAATTGATAATAGAAATAATAAGCTGAACAACTTTTAAGTATGGTTTTTATCTGTGCTGGTAATATCTGTTTTCTTTTGCATTATGCAAATATGAAATTATCCTACTTTATGCAATCAAAGTAAAAGAAATTGCTTTATGTTAAAACTATCTCTTAAATTCATAAAATTTTTCAAGATAACATTTTTATACAACATGCATTTCTTCTAAAACTACTAACTCGAACATTAATATAAAAAGATTAAATATAAATCGGAAGATAAAAATTTATTTCCAAATAATGAGATTTGTACGATATAAAATAATCCATTAATTATTTATTCTTACAGTAAAAAATCTTATTTTAGGTATAATATTTAACACAAAAAAATAGAAATAATACAAACTGTTTGCTTAAAAAAATTAAATTTTTTTATTTAAATTTTATATGAAAATTTGAGCATATCAATTCACACATTTTGTAATGTTAATAATATTTTCATAGATTATGCCAAATTTTTATTCTCGTAAAAAATTTGCTCAAAATAATAGGAAAATATCAAATTGAGAAAAATAAATCATTCTATTTCAAGTAAAGTGAAGTTATTAGTCTGTGATATATTAAAAACAATGTTCGAAATTATTTCTATTACAAAATACTTTAAGTTAAAGTAAAATATTGCAATTCAAAATCACAAAAAGAGGAAAAAAAGGGATTATTCGAGAAGCGTGTACAAAGGCGGTCTATCACTAAAACCTCCGAATACAAAGAGGGGTGGTAAAGTGATTGGCATTTACGAGCTCTACAGCGTTCCGAAAGCTGTTACGAGGGGAAGGAACTCCTTGGTCGATTTCACGACCAACCCCGTCCTTTAAGATACTCTTCCTTTTGGTCGCGAACGCGACCGCCCGTCCTCTAAAGGTTAATATTTGGTTTTGATTTGTAAAGTAATGATAAATATTAATAAAAATTACTTCAGATTATAATTCTCTTTTTCTTCGGTAATCTTCGATTGCAATAGGTCAATATTTTTGAATGGCATTTAATTCTCTACAACATATTTATTTGCTGATAAACAAGTTCTCTTTCTTTCTCTCATTGTTCCTTTTTTGCAATTGTTAATTTCTCTGTAAAATGCATTCTTATGAATCATACTGTTCACACACACACACACACGCACGTGCGCGCGCACGCACGCACGCACACACACACACACACACACATATATATATATAATTTCATATACCTACATAAAAAAAACCTATTTACCCTTCTATATTCGCGAATGTGGACATAACGTAAATTCTCCCACAGCTTTATGTTTCCTTTTTCCCCCATTCGTGTATTTCTTTTTTAAGTATAAAGCCTATATATTTACATTTATAAGTGTATTAAACAGAGTATACAAAGAAAGAAAACCAACTGTTACGTGTGTGTGTTGGATTATTTACAATAACAGTAAAATTAATGTGATATTTTTTGTTGTAAAATTCAGAACGTCTATGAAGCACTAAAAAACTATTCGAAATGAAGTTTGAGTGTGACACACACAGAGAGTAATTTTCTTCTCAAAGGTTACGAGTAGAATACATGTGGATAAATTCTTTTGTTGATTGTCGCATCACAATGTCTTCACTTTAATAAGCCGAAAGTTAATTGCAATTAACCCCTCAGCTCTCATAAAACATGGTATGCGTAACATCCGATTAGAACTTAAATATAGTTCTTGAAGTTATAAAAATATATTTAATCATGCGCTATTCCAGTAAAGCTAAACTTATACACAAAGTTATCAAGATTAAGCCATGTTCGTGAGAAGACACTTAAAATGAAAAAACGAACGACATTATAAAAATAATGTTGAATTTTGCATTCTATCACATTTGGGCCACATGTACGAGAACTAATTTTTAACTCTTTAATATGATGCGAATATTTTTTTTTATAAATCCTATGTTCGACTGTTATGTGAAATGACATTTGTATACAGTTCAGATTAGGAAAATAAATACTCTAAGATCGTTTTAAAATATTTTCTTCTGTTGATGTAGATTCCATTTAATTTTTAAGAAATTATGAATCATTCAACCTTATTCGAACTGCTAATATTGCGAATAAAAAAGTTCTTAGAGTTATATTTTTATTAACTTCGCATTTATAAGCGACCATGAGCTCTTAACTTGTGGCGGCTGCCTACGTCATCTTGGGACGTCATTTTTGTCTGCGGAAATGCAAGCCGTTTTAAAGAAAAGGAGGAAGCGATCTTTTGTAGACACACTTGCTTCGCAGATTGTTAGATTTAAATAAATTGTTAGTTCTTGTTTTTAGTCTTTCGTAGTTATTTATTTATTTGTATAGCCTACACCTTCTGATTGGATGTTATGGGAAAGGAAGGTTTTAGCAACACCTCGTTCCTATAAGCTGGTGACCCGTTCAAGAAACAAGCATGGAATACTCCCGGAAAGGCTAATTGGAAGCAAGTTGTCAAGATTTACTATCCGACGGAAACTCTCTGACACCTGTGAATTGGTAACGTCCCTATCTATGGTTCGAAGCTCTGAGGCAGGAATTTGGTCGGTAAAATTTTTATTTTTTTGCCGCTTTGAGATGTTGATTTAGTTACATCTGGCTCTTACACCAGTGCGCTTTACATACATACATTCTCAATAACTCCTCTTGCGCCAATAAACTTCACGATCACTCACTCATTATCCCACTAGCTCAGATAGAGATGTCGCTTGAAGGTACAGATACTAAAAGTGAAGGAGCTGTAGGTTCAAATAATAGTTGTGAAAGAGTAACAGTTAAGGTCCCTAGTTTTTGGCCCCGTAATGTAAAACTATTTTTTATGCAGCTTGAAGCTAGTTTTCGGTTAGCTGGCATTACGGTTGAGCAAACAAAATTCGACCATGTAGTTGCTTCATTAGACCCTGAAACTCTTTCACATGCTACAGATATAGTGTGTGAACCACCCCCATGTCCATATACAGCTCTTAAAGACCGTTTACTAGAGCAGTTTGAAGTATCGCAAAACCGGAAAGTTAAAACTCTAATTGAGGATTTGGAATAAGGTGATAGATCCCCGTCTTTATTGCTTAGACAAATACGAGAATTGAGTGAGAACCATGTAGACGAATCTTTTCTTAAAAACATCTGGATGAGACGTTTACCACCGCAAGTTCAAGCCGTTCTAGCTGTTAGTTCAGAGAAACTAAACAAGTTAGCGGAAATGGCGGACAAAATTACTGAATTTTCTCAGGGCAGTATAAACTCCGTTTCTGATGGTAATTCGAATACTGATCACGTTAGTCGTGGAGATGAGCAATTGTTCAAGATGCAACAACAGTTAGATGAACTCTCGAGATTGGTTAGGTCGGGTTCGAGAAATGCATCCCCAAATCCACAACGTAGACGAAGTACATCAGTATCTAGAGCTAGTGCTAAGAAACGGGAAGGTTGGCTGTGCTGGTACCATTTTAAATTTCGGGAAAAGGCAAAACGTTGCATACCTCCATGTGCATTTAAAAAGAAACTCGAATCTCTCACAGGAGTAGCGACGTCTTCTGTTTTAAGAGGTGAAAGTCGCAGGCTTTTTGTTAATGATGTAAACAATCGTACCGGTTTTCTTGTTGATACTGGTAGTGATGTTTCCTGTTATCCTAAAGCGTATGTAACTAAAAGTAATGGGAAAACTGATTTCTTTTTATACGCAGCTAATGGATCTAAAATCAAAACTTTTGGTTCTAAGTTACTGATACTTGATTTAGGTTTAAGACGTAATTTTCAATGGCCTTTCATTGTCGCTGAGGTTACTAAGCCTATTATCGGTGCGGACTTTTTGTTTTGCTGGTTGATTTGAAAAAACGCTGTTTGGTTGATCCTTTAACTGATTTAAAAGTTAGAGGCAAAACGACCTCGAGGCACCTCGTTCCTATAAACTTCTCCGGTGGCTGCAATTATGTAGAGTGCTAAGAAATCCGTCATAATTTTTCATGTGTAAATGGAAGAAGCTAGGGAGGCATGGTTTGGTGCACATTTGCAGGAGAACTTGTGACGCATTTCTTTCATTATTTAACTTCTCAGTCATATTGAAGTCTGCGGCGACTCTCTTCAACTACAACATTAGAAGTTAAAACACCTGAATGAATAGTCCGGCAGAGACGTCTCTTTTTGTCTGGTTGGTAAGAGCGCGACAAATAGCAATCGGTCAACTTTTTTACGGATTGACAGGACAAGGGTTGGAAGCGCCACCGGCATTCCAAAGTCATCTCTCTCCCCTTCCACGGGATCGCAATCAAACAACGCCGCAGTAGTGACCCACGACTTGAACACTAAATGGCAGTGCAGCCTAAAACTACTGGTTGTATATATCACTTGTCTCTGTGTACCTAACTCAGATAATCACACATAAATCAAAATTAGTGATATTCGGACTACGATGTACGGATTGAAGAGATCTGCCACTCAATTCAAGAAAACTGATGACGTTGAATGGAAACTGCCCAAAAAACTGAAACTTCATACAAAGAGAGAGGATGTAAAAAAATTGCAGTAATGGTTGGGAATGAAACCCTTTTGTACAAATACCGTTTAGAATGTTTCTCTTAGTATCATCACGACGATACTGAAAGGGGAGTTGCTGTGACTCTCTTCAACGCCATAAGTTAAAATGCCTTAAGAACTAGCCCGACTGGGATATCTTTTTTTGGCTTGGTTGGTAAAGGCGCAACAAAAAGCGACCTGTCAACTTTTCTTCCGACCCGGTGGTCAAGGAAACTGCTCTCCCCCTCCACGGGGTCGAAAACATCTAACGACGAATATTTAATCAGTAATTAAATTTACGATTTAAATTGAAGATACGTAAAAGAAGGAAAACCAGTTTATAAGGTCTTCATAGAGTATACAAGATCACTCTCTTTCTCCAATCCTCTTACCTCATTTCATCCTTGTTTATGTTCAAATAATGAAGTCTTAGCTTAGCAAATTATCATTCCGATTCAAGTATTTCATCATTACTGCATATTCGACGCCTATTTTTCTGATGAGGAGTCACTTCCAACTACTTTCAATATAAATGATTAATTACGATGAATCACTTCAATCTATAACATCTACCAGCTCGTCGTTATCCTCTATATTCCCCTTCTGTTTCTCTTTTATTTTGCTTTTTTGTTTATCAATATCCTGCATTCAATTCACTGCATTTACTATCTTCATCTAATTTTCCTTTTTGTTTGGCAAAGAGTTGTAATTTTATGCAATTCAAATTGCGGAAAAGTCCTCGAGGTTAATGAAGAGGAAATCTCGTATAGCCCAACATTGTAAGCCAAGGATGCTTTTTCCCAGCCCACAGAAGTTCGCTTTCGTCAAAACGGGGCAAAAAAAAAAAAAAAAAAAAAAAAAAAGAAAGAACAATGCAACTGCGTTAAATTTTGTGCAGCACTCAAATCCGACGGGCTTCATTGTTAATCTTGCTGAGTTCTATGAAGTCACGATTCTCAAAATTCTCTAGATCTTCACGGATGAAGCAATGGACACCTCACACATAAAATAGTGATGCTTCAAAGAACATTGGACATCAGTGGTGGGTGATGCATATTCAGGTACGCCCTCAACGTCTTTTCCTTTCTATTTTTTTTTCTCCTTTTATACACATAACGATCACAAAAAACAGTATGAAACACTTATCAGAAAGGTGTTTCAACCTCCTCACTTTAAAAAAAGTTTTTTAAAATATTCGGAAATGAAATTCTTTAATTGAACTGCCTTTAATTTATGAGTTCATTTCTGCTCTTCATAGTTCTCATGTTTACGATTCTAACTAGAGCAATCGTAAGTATAAGGGCTCTTAGAAACAGGAAAGAATAGTTCTCCCTGTTTTCACCACGGATGAGAAGTAGGTCAAAGTTATAAAGCTTCACCTTCAGAATTATAAAGCTAAAAAAATACTTAATTTTTTCACGGCAATGGTGTTCATTGTTTTTCGCTCTGAAGATAATGATCAAGTCATCCGAGAGCATATTACGTAAATGTTGTAAATAGCCTACGAAGGTACCAAAGTAAACTAATGAGACAAAAAAACAAAGCCTTTAATGGACATATCATTCGGGGGAAAATAATTGAGTAATATTTTCGTAAACGCGAGGGAAAAAAATTACGGGCTGCTACAAGCTTTCATTTTTCAATTATTTTTTTTTGTCTCTCTAATCTTAATACGTAATTTGCATGATATTAAGTGCATGGTAAATTGCACCTTTAAACAATGGTAGGTCTCATCAAATTGTATCAAGAAACGACTTTCCCCTAGTGAAAATGAGTACCAGAAATAGGGAAATGCGAGCGAGTGTAACGTGTTTAACACGATTAATTGTGACGTGTATCTTCTTCATTATTTAGCACACAAACGTCTTAAAATCTAATTAAGTAGTTAAAAACTCAAAACTCTAACTGAAGATATACAAGAGAAGGAAAATCTACTTTATTATCAATCAAAGAATGTGCAAGATCTCTTTCTTTCGAATTCCTCTTAACTCGGTTAATCCTAGTTCAAATAATGAAGTCTTAGCTTACCAAATTACTCATTCCAATCGAAGCACTTCTCGATTATGAAATATTTTACCCCTATTGTTTCTCTAAAGAGTCCTGTCCAACTACTTTCAAATAAAAGATTGATTACAATGATTATCAGCTTGTGGTTATCCGCTATCTTTTGCCGTTCTTAATTCCATACAAAGCTTTGAGCGGTCCATACTCAACTGAAATCCCAGGCGTTCCCTGCCTTGATCGTTAAATTAAGATTGTTTTTAGTAAATTATAAAAATATCTTTAATTTTGTAAATTTTTGATATCTTTATGGTGAGAGAGTAAATTAAAAAAAAGTTATTTAAACAGGAACTTCGTAATTTACGGCCTTATCCCATTGCTCTATTTTCCTTCGCTTTCCTTTCAATTCTATTTCGCTTATATATCTCTATCTATAATTCAAATCACTACATTTCTTATCTTCTTCTTTTTTCAAAATCGTGTTTCATTTACCTGGCAAGGAGTTGCAATTGTAGGCAATTGATATTACGAGGTTAAAGAACAGAAAATCGGGAATATTTCAATGTCACAACATGAACCAAATTATTATCATTATTTCACTTATCCACTGTTAATTAAATGTTAAATTTATCAGAGTTGAAAAAGTAACGCTTCAGTTAATCAAAATGTAGCAGGAATCTGAACATTTTTGCTCTCGGTTAGTTACAAAATCCTTATTCTCTATTTTTTATGTTTAAACTTCTCTTTCTTTTTCTGTCTGTTGCACTTAATTATATCAGAACATATAATTAGAAATATTTTCTTTTATGCTCTATAATGAATCAAGTTTTATATCTCTTGAAATAATAATAAATTCTTGAGACTTTGTTGATTGATAAAAGCAATAAATGCTCCCAGTGATTGATAATAATCATTTGCAAATGTTTCTACTTCTGATTACCTACATTTACCGACCGCACAGAAAGATGTACCGCATATAATCTTATGTAACGCTAAATCGTTTCTTTTAGGTAATACACAAAATGGATAAGCTAAGTAAATTTCTGTTAAAACTTTTTGCAGGTACATGACATATTTTTTTTAATATTTTAATTTATTCAGTATTATAATATTTTAATCAAAATAGTTTAAATATTTATATCCTATTAGATAATCATATTTTCCCCATAAGAATTTTCAAAAACAGAGGAAAATTTCTGAACAGTTTTTAAAAAATTCCCTTCAAATTTTCAAAGAAGATTTTCAATTTTTACTCTACAGTAAGAATATCATTCTTCTGGAATATTCATATAATATTTGAATTACATTTTTTTTCTTCTCCATTCTATTTAACTAGTCCTGTAATGTTACGGTGAAATAATTTGTTTCAAATAGTGATAATTCTAAGTGAGGATCGAGTGGTGGATTAAGTAAAGTAGAAATTATTTCTCAAAACCTATTTATGCAATATAGCTTTTCGGCGGTGGATGTTTTCCGATCCCATGGAGCTCAGTTTACCTTGGAGTGCCGGTGGTATTTCGAACCCTTGACCACTCGATCTGATAAATGAAGTTGACCGGTCGCTTTTTGCTGCGTTATTATCAACAGGCTAAAATATACGTCTCGGTAGGGCTAGTTATAAAGGCGTCTTAACTTTTGTCTTTGCTTTTGAAGAAAGCCGCTGCATACTCCCCTTCCAGTATCATAATGATCATATCAGTATGATGATAAGATGAGAAACATTCTAATTTATACTTGTAGGGAAAGTTGCTTTTCCAGTCATAACTGCAACTGATATAAAACACCGCCGAAATGGTGACCTAGGATTTGAACACCAGATGACACCAAAGCCTAGAACTACTGGTTGCACAAGCCCCGACGCAAAAGCCTTTATGTGTCTAACTAAGATAATCACACATAAATCATAACTAATGACATACTGTCTACGGCTAAGGTGTCGACGAAACCCACCACTCAACTAGAGACAGTCGATGACGTCAAATGGAAACTGTTCTCAGTAAAACTCAATACAACAGGGAGGAAATGTATATCAATCGCATAAAAGGCTGAAAAGCAACATTCTCTTCGAATATCTGTCAGAATGTTTTTCTTCGTATTATCATAATGATACTGGGAGAGGAGTATGCAGCGGCTCCATTCAGATGAATTTTATTTTCATATTTCGTGCCAGTGGCCAATGGTTCGAAACACCTCCGGCACTCCAAGGTCAACCTGAGTTCCTCTTCCATGGGGTCGGATTGCTGAAGTTTTATTCACCATTTCCAAAGTAGTGTTTGAAATACATAGGCGTGTTAAGGAGCAAAATTAGGTCATTCTATTAACCAAATGGTGGAGTTGTTTTTTGTAATAATATGCATACCCTATTGAAACCGAATATGATGTTAAAATATAGCTATAACTTTGAAAATATTCCATGACATTTTCTTTCTTATTCAATACTTAAGGATATTCTACATATCTTATATTGAACATTCTCTTCTCAAATGAAAATAAATTTCAGCAAAAATTTCCAAAAATTTTGACGTTTTAAGAACGTCTTTTTTTTAAATGCATATTCGTGGGTAATTTTCAAGACATGAACATGTATTTATCATCATTTTTCCTAAGAAGAGAAAGAAGTGATTGCTCAATATATGTTGAGGCTTCTATTGAATAATCATAAAAAGTTAATAAAATATCTTAAAAAATTAATATTACTTCTTTCAAGCATGAATTTGAAAATCGACTTCAGGAATTGATGAAAGTAAATAGCTTATATCTAAAATTATGAACAAATTAGTATCATGAAACTCGCTGTTGGTTTTTAAACGAAATGAATTGGTATAATTACTATAAAAGAATTACTTCATACTCAATAACTTATTCAAGTCTATTTTATGTACAATCAATAATGTTTAATGCTTCCTATAAACTTTATTCCCAATGATTGAAGATTATACCAATTCGCAGATTTTGAAAGGTCGCAGATACACACACACACACACACACACACACACACCTTCAATGGTTTCTATCCACCGTGTATTCTCCAGATTCGCCCCATGACTATTTCCTGTTCAAAAGAATGCTCTAGAAGAAATTTTCGTCGAATGAAGAGGTGACGTGAAACTGAGGCCTATTTGAAAAGGACAAATCGTACTACAAAAATGGTATCAAAATTTGAGGGTCGCATAATCAGTGTATCAAATCTTGAAAGGAATCATGTTGAATAAAAACCAATTTTGCCAAAAAAAAATGTGTTCTGAAGGTGGAAAGGACATTTTCAATTGCACAATGATTATTGCATCAGCACTTATTAGTATATATAATGTTATAATTACTTTGACCATACTACATACATATTATAATCAATAAGTAACAATTATATATACGCCACAAAGTACGGCCGCAGTGAAGTTTAGGAAAAGCTACCAACATTATGTGCAAACCTTGCATGCACGAAGCGGTAATAAGCAAAATTCTTGAGAGCTTACGTACGCTATTCCATCTATACCTTTTAGATGCAGAGCTTTATTTACTTTCATCAATTCTGAAGCTCGATTTTCAAATCTACGTTTGAAAGAAGTAATATTAATTTTTTTTAAGATATTTTATTAATTTTTATGATTATTCAATAGAAGCCTCAACATATATTGAGTAATCACTTTTCTTCTTAGGAAAAATGATAAAATACATGTTCATGTCCTTGAAATTCCACGAATATGCATTTAAAAAGATGTTCTTAAACGTCAAAATTTTTGGAAATTTTTTTGCTGAAATTTATTTTCATTTGAGAAGAGAATGTCTCAATATAAGTAGTAGTATCTCTTAATTAAATAAGAAAGAAATGTCATGGAATATTTCAAAGTTATAGCAGCAATATTTAACATCATATTCGCTCTCATAGGGTAGTGCACAATTACAAAACAACTCCACCATTCTTTAATAGAATGACCTAATTTTCTCCTATGCCATGATATTTCAAAGACTACTTGGAAATGGTGAATAAACCAGCAACTGACCCATGAAAAGAGGAACCTAGGTGACCTTGGAGGCTGGAGGTGTTTTGAAACCATTGGCTACTGTAGACGAAATAAAAATAACATCTGAAGGAGCCATATCTGCCTCTCCCAGTATCATTATGATAATACGAAGAAACATTCTGACAGATATCTGAAGAGAATGTTGCTTTCAGCCTTTAATGGATTGACTACTTCCCTGTTGTATTGAGTTTTTCGAGAACAGTTTATTCTGACGTCACTGACTGTCTCTAGTTGAGTGGTGGGTTTCACGACACCAGCCGACAAGCAGGTAGTTTAGTTATGATTTATGTGGGGATTATCTTAGTTAGACATATAAAGGCTTTTGCGTCGGGGTTTGTGCAAAGCTGCAGTTCTAGGCTTTGGCGTCATCTGCGTTCCAAACCTAGGTCACCTATTTCGGGGTGTTTTGCGTATCAGTTGCAGTGACTGGAAAAGCAACTTTCCTACAAGTATAAATTAGAATGTTTTCATCTACATCATCATACTGATATGGATCATTATGATACTGGAAGGGGAGCATGCAGCGCTTTCTTCAAAAGCAAAGACAAAAGTTAAGACGCCTTATAACTAGCCCACTGATGACGTATATTTTAGCCTGCGATACACCAGCAAAAAGGACTCAACTTCATTTATCAGATCGAGTGGTCAAGTCTGAAATACCACCGGCACTCCAAGGTAAACTGAGCTCCATGGGATCGGAAAACATCCACCGCTGAAAAGCTGTGGGGTAAATAGGTTTTGAGGAAATACTTACTTTACTTAATCCACCACTGATCCTCACTAGAATTATCCATTTGAAACAAATATTTTCATATGCACATTACAGGACTAGTTAAATAGAATGGAGAAGAAAAATGTAATTCAAATATTATAAGAATATTCCACAGAATGATATTCTTACTGTAGAGTAAAATTGAAAATCTCTTTGAAAATTTAGAAGGGAATTTTTAAAACTGTTCAGAAATTTTCTCTGTTTTTGAAAATTTTATGGAGGATATGATTATCTAATAGGATATAAATATTTAAACTATTTTGATTTATGTAATACTTGGAATTAAAGAGTATAAAAAATATGTCATGTACCTGCAAAAGTTTTACAGAAATTTTACTTAGCTTATCCATTTTGTGTATTACCTAAAAAGAAACGATTTAATGTTACATAAGATTGCGCGGTACATCTTTCAGTGGTACGGTAAATGTAGGTAATCAGAAGTAGAAACATTTGCAAATGATATTATCAATCACTGGAGCATTTATTGCTTATCAATCAACAAAGTCTCAAGAATTCATTATATTTCAAGAGATATAAAACTTGATTCATTATAGAGCATAAAAAGAAAATATTTCCCAATTATATGAACGAAGTACCA
>BMAW01034130.1:86447-147165 GCA_019974015.1 Nephila pilipes
ATTCGAAGCCCAATTCATGGATTTTTGCCATCGTTTTCACTGACTTGTGACACGGTGCATTGTCTTGGTGAAGCAGCACTTTCTTTTTCTTCGAATGCGGCCGTTTTTCGGTGATTTCGTCCTTCAAACGGTCCAATAACGCTATGTAATAGTCGCTGTTGATGGTCCTTCCTTTTTCAAGGTAGTCAATGAAAATTATTCCATGCGCATCCCAAAATACAGACGCCATAACCTTGCCAGCCGACTGTTTCGTTTTCCCACGCTTTGGAGCGGGTTCATCGTGTGCAGTCCACTCGGATGACTGTCGATTGGACTTCGGAGTGAAATGATGTTCATCCATTGTCACATATCGACGCAAAAACTCGGGTTTATTACGCTTGATCATCTTCAAACACTGCTCCGAATGATCAACACGTCGTTGTTTTTGGTCAAAAGTGAGCTTGCGTGGCACCCACTTTGCACAGAGCTTTCTCATACCCAAATATTCGTGAATGATATGATGTACACGTTCAGTTGATATCTTTAGAGTGTCCGCTATTTCATTTAATTTCAATTTACGGTCATTCAAAATCATTTTGTGGATTTTTTTATTGTTTTCGTCGGTAACAACCTCTTTTGGGCGTTCACCGTCTTCGGTGCTCATTTCACCACGTCTAAACTTAGCATACCAATCCTTGATGGTTGATTTTCCTGGGGCAGTGTCCGGAAACTCGGCATCAAGCCAAGTGTTTGCTTCAACTTTTTTTTCCCTTCAAAAAGCAATATTTTATCAACACGCGAAATTCCTTTTTATCCATTTTTTTCACAATAACAAAAGTTGCTTCACTCAAAATGCTGTAATTCACAAACTAATGATCCGACAGCTGTCAAATTTATACACGCATCTTTTGATGGTTAGGGCTAACTAAAAGACATATGGATTTAATTCTAGTAGCACCATCTATGTGTCAGGCCGGGGACTTTTCAATTGACCTGTTATAATGTTTATTTTGAATAATTTCTGAACTAACAATCTACAACAGGTTAATTTCTATGGACTTTCAAAATTTGAATGCATTCACTTGCATATAACTGATCCAAAAATGTTTATTTTGATTTATTTTTGAATAACGTTCTACTAGCTGGTCTACTGTTTGTGGATTGAAATTTTGAATCAAACCAAGTGATGAGGATGACACTTGAGTTATATCCCAATTGAATAAACGTGTTAAAAATTATGTGTTACTGTAGTTGTATATTTCATGTATTTCATACGAATAAATTACATTATGCGCCTTTAGGATTTCCTTTGCATATTTTTTGTTGTAATATTATAGCATTTTTGAGTATGAGTAACTAGAGTTATATATAAAGAAATCAAAGAGAGAGAGAAAGATTTATCTATCTTTATATTTAAATTTATAACAAGCAGAGAGTATAACACGTTTTTGAATTTATTGAATCAACGTGTTGTAATGACAGTAATTGTTATTAAATTTTTTTTTATTGATAATCTTTTTCTCCTATTAAATTACGTAAATTTTAAATCAATAATGGTAAATGTTGCGACTGAGGTATTGAGTACACTTCATAACTTACATAAGTTGTGCCAATATAAAAGGAAATTGATGTAGAATCAAATTCTAAGAAAAATTATTTTTTATAGAAAATATTAATTCTTTAACTTTTTCATTAACATTAAATATGTTTCATATATGATTCAAGTGGTTGAAACTATCACACCAAAACATCACACCACCTACAGACTTTAAGCTTCCGGGCTGTATAACTATGATAAATTATACGTGATGAAATGCATAGTCAAGACAGTCCCAAACTCGGATAAAGTAAAAAGGTATGTAATTTCATTGTGTGTTGAAATTAGAGGCTGTTCTATAGCGAGACGGCACAGTTGTGTGTGGGCAATACAGTTTGTAGCTTAATTTCGTGAAGGCCACAATTATACTCTTTCCTAAAGTGTTGAAATTAGAGGTTTGTTTTATTGTGAAAGGCGGCACAGATGTATATGAGCAGTACAGCTAAGTTTCGTGAAGGAGCACAGTTAGTTCTCTCTTCGGTGTTGAAATCAAGGGCATTGAAAAGAATTTTGATGCGAAATGATTTTGTTGACTTAGAGAGATAGCGCTATTTCTGGAAAGGATTTGGGTACTAAAGTATTGAGCCAGAAGAGACAATGTAACAGAGAAGGATAATGTAATCATTAAAGAGGATGGCACGATAAATTTTGTTTTTTTCCCCTCGAATGCTATCGCATGTTTTGTGCACTTAATGTGAAAAGTGTTCGGAAAAAGTATGCAATGTGTCAAAAATGAACAAACCGGTTAAACCAATTCAAAGTGAGTGTTTATTATAAGCTATACATTTACCACATGACACTTAGTAACTACCTGTTATATCGGGAGATAGCAGTTACCGTAATTTTTTCGAGAAGAAACACCGCTGCGTTTATGTGTTTAAATCTTGAATTTTCAGCAGGTCAGTGTTTTGTGTGCAATTACGAGGGCTATTCAGAAAGTAAGGAACGTTTCCGTCTGACGTCGCTAGGCGCCCGCCGATCACGTATATTTTGGTGCCTGCATGCTCGGTATCTCAGTCGGCGTCCAGCCATCACAACGGGAACATATCCACGCTGCCCGTTTTTTCGATATTCAAATTTAAAATGTGCTCTGGAATTGAAAATCTCGCCAGTTGTGAGGTGCAGTCTGTGATACGGTTTTTGTTGGCAAAAAACCTAAAACCTATGGAAATTTATAGGCAAGTGAGTGAAGTGTAGGGAAACAACGTAATGAATGAAAGTTCAATCCGGAAATGATGCATTCAATTTAAAAATGGCCGAACTAACGTTCACGATGAAGAGAAGAATGGACGCCCTAGCATTGTGACTGACGAACTGGTGGCTAAAGTTGATGAACAGATTCGTGTAAACCGCCGTTTCACAATAACGGAGCTTTCGCTTAGTTTTCCACAAGTTTCACGGACTTAGTTGTTTGAAATTGTCACACAAAAGCTAGGCTACCGCAAATTTTGTGCAAGATGGATGCCGAAATTGCTTACAGACCACCATAAAGGTCAGCGAATGGGTTTTTTCCCCTCATCCGCCCTATAGTACCGACCTTGCCCCTAGTGATTTTCACTTGTTTCCATAATGAAGAACTGGCTAGCAACACATCGCTTTGACGACGACAAGGAGCTGCGGGTGCGCGTCACTGAGTGGCTGAGATCGCAGGCGGCAGAATTCTATGACGAAGGAATTTCAAAGCTTGTCCACCGCTATGATAAGTGCCTCAATTTGTTTCGTGACTATGCAGAAAAGTAGAATTTTAGTCGCTCTTTCTGCTGTATATAATAAGTTCCTTTTTCTTGTACTTAGTTTCTTTTTAATTCCAAAACGTTCCTTACTTTCTGAATAGCACTCGTATTATTGCACACAAAACCCATTTGCACCATTTGCTACGAGTATACCGAGTTTACGCTGATGCGGCCTGTTTTCCAGAAATTAATGTGTTTGTTGGTAGAACTGGTACCTCACTTTCAAGACGGTACACAGCTAAGCAATCTCGTCGGGTGTTGAAATCAGAGAATCTAGTATATGTCCCAGTGGCACGCTGTGGCTTCAGACACATACATACTATCTTCTTATACTGAAAGCAAGATGAAAGTAACATCCCCCACCTGGTGTTCCAAAGCATTCTTTTTTTTTGAGTTCTGCGATGTTAAGGTATCAGCTGGTTCCGAGCTCGGAATGAGTGGGTAGGGCAGAAGTAAGTACCGTGTCCAAGAAGCATGCTAAGGTTACAAAGACACTTTTCTCGGATGCTAAAAGGAAGACAACAATTACATGTCCTAATGACATGCTATGACTCTCGTCACAGGCACTCTCCTCTGATGTTTAAGTCTCCCATCTACCAGGGGCTTAAGATTTGGTGAGCGTAATGTTAATCCCATGGGATTTCTACTACCGTTCTCAAATCTTCACAATTTTATCTAATTGAATGCAATGAAGTGCAACCGAAAGAGTAAGAAATAATGAGGGTTTCTGCGGAATTACATTCTCCCTCCTATTTTTTAAAAAAATATTTTTAGTTTTATTTTAAAGATTCGTTTGAGGAATTTCCCTTTCTATGAAAGTATTTTGATGCATTTTCAAAAATCGGTGGGAAAATATAATTCTATGAAATCTTCGTTATTTATTACTCTTTTTGGATGAACATTATTACATTCAAGTAGATAAAAAATATATAAAAATTAGAGAATGGTTGTAAAAATTCTGTAGGATTAATATTATGTTCGTGAAATCAAAATGGTCGGTAGACGGGAGCCTTTAAATGAGAAGGAAAGAAAGAGAGTTAAGTGAGTGAGTGTCTGCAAGGGAGAAAGGCAGAGAGAGTTAGACAGGAAAGATTTTGAAGTCGGGCTCACCATAGATTCAGAACCAACTTTATGTACGTGATTCTCTAGTAATGTGGGGTAGTTTGAATTTTATTAAGCTGGACACTTTATAATTTCATCTGTAAGGCGCGGTATGCGGAGCAGGGGGAATCAGAAGCCTCAAATATGTATAGTCCTGATAATATAATAAAAAAAATTGAAATGTTTTCAAAAATTAAACTTTTTTTCTATAACAAATTCCGAGAACTAAAATGTAAAACCGATAACATTTTAATAAATACATTTTGTAAAATAGAAACTTTTCTCAACTAGTTTTATTGTTTCATTATATTTAGTTCAAAATGTCGTTTATGAAATTACTTTCATTCAAGAAAACGATACCCTGTTTAATAACTATTTTTTGTTTTTCTTGAAAATCATCACGCACTATATTTTAATCCAGGATTATTCAACTTATTTTAACTGATATTCTACACTTGAAAAGCAATTAAATCAATGGAACACAAAATTACGTTCGTTAATTCTTTAATATATTCATTTGAATAACTACTAATCAAAACGGGAAAAAAATGTCACTATGATTTATGTAACAGAAAAATACATCCATAGTTAAGAGAAGGATCAATTTCCTTCTTTTTTATTCTTTACAAGTTTTTTTGTCGATTACAGCTTGAATAAGCAAATCTCACCATTCTACACAAATAATTGTAGCCGAACATAAATATGTAGATTGACACTATAGATTACAAAAGCAGACCCTACATTTGGTATGATTAATATCTTAATGAAAGTAATTGCTGAATGACAATAATTGTAAGCAGTAATTATAATCAATCAAATGCTGAATGACAGTAACTGTAATCAATCAAAATATGGAAAAGTTGAGATTATGTTGGCTGAATATTTTCTCATATTTGACATGAATTTCTTCCTTTCTGTACAGCCTCGCTATGCTTTCTACGTTTTGGAACCCTAGCCTATTCATCAACTTTGTCGCTGATCGGTTGCAATTAATCAGCATCATCATCATTCTCCCCTTTTCACTCGCTGGGAAAGCTTTGATAAGCTCGAAAAGAATCTTTTCGGCGATCTCTGCGTTGTCAGCATACAAAGGACCTACAGTAGTTCCACCTTTAATGTTCTTTCTAATATTGCCGTAACCACATACTTCACCATTTTCTGTTTGGGTGGCTACCATGGTAATTGAGTCTTTCTGCTCACACAGGATGGGTATTAAGTTGCCTCTACTAAATCCACAAATGTCGGCATCATAACAAATAACGTTGTTCAGAATATCGTTGTCTTCTAGCGTTAGAACATGAACATCTATTTCTGGAACATCCGTATTCATTTGCGTTACGTCCACCTCATCTGCCAGAGATACTATGGAGCACCAGCTGGTCTGAACTGGAAAACCGGATCGATCTCGGTAATTCTCTAACTGGTTGGGAACTGGATTGACACCAGCATTACGATCACCAACACGTTTCATGACAGCATTCCAGATTTTTTTCCCGATTCCTCGTCTTTGATAGATGGATTTGACTACGTACAGACCAATAAAAGCAAGGTCTTCATTTTGCAGTATGCCGGCGCAAGCTCCGAGCACAGTGCCTAAATAAATAGAAAATCGAGAAAAATAATCATAAAATAACATATTATTAATCTTCCGTTAACAAAGCATCTTTTTCTTTAAAAAAAATTATGATATTTCTGAGTGCAAACTATGAATGAACGTTTTGAAATATTAAGACAAAATTTCATTCAGTTTCTTTCTCTCTGTGTATATATACAGCCAACTTTTTTACACAATAAATACGTTCCTTAGAAAACCGTGCAAAAAAAAAAAAAAATTCGAATAAAACATACATGTGACATATTGTAAATTTGGAGATACATTCTAAATTTACCATATATCTTGTTAAATAGAGTGTATATCGAATAAAATGCGAACAACATGGAATAAATAAGTAATTTCTTGAATTTTCTGTGTTATTCTTACATTTTCGATTGAAGGAATGGAAGAAAACAGTCCAGACGTTACAGCGAAAAAAATCAATTTTTTTATGAATTTTTGTAGGGTCAATTTTTTTTTTTATGTTTTCAAATTTTGTGTCGAAGGTTGAAATAGCATATTAAAAATGTGACTTTCTGAGTAGTGCTGTTCTTGGAATCGAGCAAAATAGGTGCCAGAATAATTTTTTTTCTCTATTCCACAATAACTTCGCAGCTGTAACAGTGTTCCCCCAAATCGTATAAATTTTCTACAAAAAGTGTTAACAGTTTTATTCTCCGTCCAATAATTGCCAAGCAACATCTACGCTAAAATATCAATGTTGGCACAATTTCAACGAAATAATTTGTTTGGTAAAAATTCATCGTTTTAGCTTTGTTGGACACCTTTTTAACCGGAAAGTGATGAAAATAGAGTTAACGCTTGAAAAAAAAAAGAAATAGAGAAGAAAAGTTACGTTTTTATGTTGTTTCTACCGTCGATGCCAGTTTTAAAATTGCACTCTGTCAAATTTATTTGTTTGAGAACAAATTTCTGACACTGAATGTAGAGAATTTAATAAGGCTATAATTTAAGCACTCGAAAATTTATTTTCATTTTAGCCCCCACTGTTACTGCAGAATTATGGACAAATGGCTAAAAATTGGATCTTTAAAACGGAAAGGGGTTGAATTCACTAAAGCTTCTGAAGCGACTGATTAAATGACGACGGGCATCGTCGCAGGAGATGAAATATCCCAACAGACACCATCGAGCCTCAGCCACTCAAATTGGTCTGCCTCAATTTGCGTAAAGGCAACTCCAGAACAAAAGGAATTCCGAGGAAAAATAAAATATAATTCTAGCTACCTCTTATTGTTTGCTTTATTTTGTTTAGAAATGAACAGGCATAGAATTATTAATAAAAGTAACTGTCATAAAATGGTTGCTAAGGGATGCTTGGTTCCATCCAAATAATAAAGACATCTGGAATGCAATTACTCTGATTTAGTACATAAAGATGAAGAAATTTTCAAACTCCATCATCAGGCAGAGTAATCCATGATGGAGATAATTTCTAAAAGTGAAAATGAAAACTGCACTGTAGCTTCAGTATTGTTAGCTTATGCATTGCAAAAGCTCGAAAACTCTATACTATTGCCCAATTCTCTGATTAAACCTTGTGTGATTGTGTGAAGGATTTTATAAGTTGTATGTTCGGTTCAGACATAACCAAAAAAGATTGATGATGTGCAGCTATCATATAGTACTACAAACAAGTGGATAAACGAAAATTTTAGAGAAGAGCTTGTGAGAAGACTGAAGACTTGTGAAAGTTTTAGTTTACTTCTCTGATGAAAATACCGATTTTTCGATTTCGAAATTCTTGTGTTTGTGAGGTATCCATTCGAAATGCAAATAGATGGACTTTTGATAAGTTAAAAGTTGGAAACATGCTACCAGTAGCGAAATTTTTAAAGCAATTGAAAAATGTGTGAATAAAAAGGATGTCAAATGGAGCGAGTGTGTGAATATTTATTATGATGGAGCTGTTTCAGTGGTTGGGAAGTGACATTGGCCATGTCTAGAATGAAACAAGAGGCAGGAAATGCCATCAGGAGACACTGTTTCATCCATCGGAATTCTCGGGCAACTGATTGATTGCTGAAAGATTTAAAATTCGTATTAGATGGTGATTTTAATCATGTTATGAGCCCTTTTAAAACTTATTGCAGAAGATCTGGGTATGGATCACTTCCACTTCTTGCTGCACACAGAAGTGTAGTAGCTAACAAGGGGGAAATTTTAGACAGACTGTTTGAACTGAAAGCTGCACTGGTGGTCACATTTCAGGTGCACTACGCTAGATTTCATAGTCACGCTTCCAGTACACGTGAAATCTAGTCGAGGCCCTCCCTTTGAATTATATGGAAGTTTGAAAAATAGATACCTTATATTCATCCTATTTTACACTTTACATACACTTTTGATAAAAGCAAAAAAAAAAAAAAAAAAGCTGTGAAAATCATTAAATCAAAGATTTTTATTTTAATGGTACTGCTCCGCCTGAAATATTTATTTTTTTACTTCCTTTACTTCCTTTTGAAAACATGCATACCAAAATTGTTTAAAAATACTTTTTCATAAACATAGGCATTGAAAAAGTGACATTATTTATCCCATAAACTCGGAAGGAATTACTTAAAATCACATTTACTTTAACCCCATTTACATTCCTTATAAAATAATTTAAATAATTAGAATAAAATTAATGCGACGATTTTCCTTCAAGAGTGATAAGGACAGAGTTCCTCTTCCAGAGAGGACAGATATATATATATATATATATATTCATTCTCCATTAATTGTACAAGGGCATTGCTTTAATGCCTTCCAGTTTTTTTTTGTCAACATATACTCCCAAATTAATTTTAAGGCAGTAAAAAAATGACAAAGGAAAAAAATAAATAAATAAAGAATGGTCGAAGGAGAAGAAACTCAAGAGTGCAGACACGACTGAACAGACGATTCGACGCAGATGGGGGTTGGGGAGAGACGTGAAGAACGATAAAAATAAGCGAAGATTAGAAGTTGGGCGTTGAGGTATTGAGAATGAGATGAGGTATTCGAGGAACATACTGGGGTGCGGAAGAGGGGGGGAGACAAAGAAAATGATGCCATGACTCAGTCGCCCCTGGCAACCACTCCAATTCTCATTACTTGTCCGCCTCTCAAAAATGCTGGGGCTTTTGAGCAGGCAGCCCACCAACAACTTTGGTCGTCTTGTGTGACGGTGTAATTTAGCGTTAACGAGCAGCAGATGCCAATGAAGGCACCCACAGCACATTAATTTATTTGATAGACGTATTAAACGATGTTTATACTAAAATGCAGTTGTCTGATCCCCCAGTGAAATGCGTACATGAAAAATTTGCAAGTCGTTATCTTTATGTGAGCGTATTTGTCAATTAGGCTATTAAAAACTATTAAATATTTTATTTTATTTTATTATACTATCGTGTTAATTATTATGATGGTGAATGGTAAGAAATTTAACTTTCGATCTAATGTAAAATGGGAAAAGAAACGATCTAAACTTTTGTCATTTATAAATTCAATTCTAACATACTATACTTTTAAATAATTTGAATATTGGAAACATGGGATAAAAGAGAATGCTATGTAAGATTTCAAATAAATATATATTATAAAAATAATTTCACAAATTGAATTATATATTAAATTTTTTTTAAATATTATTTCATTTATAAAAATAAATGAGCCCCGGAGATACATTAAATGGTATTTTAGTTCTAAAGTTATCTTCAATATATAATTCATATGGCATCTGTTATAAAAGGAATGATGTATATTAATGAAAGATATTACATATACTGCAGTGGCTCTCAAATTGTTATATCTGTATGACTGAAAGTAATCACAGGCCTTCCAAATATTAAGTGAGAAGATCACTGCAGATTAGACAATAGTACCCCAAACAACAAGACTATTAATACAATTTACGGCCTCCTATCTTGAGAATTTGTTTTATCTTCTTTATGGGTACGACAACGAAGCTCAATGAAATTATTCAATTTGAAACTAACACATTTTCCCTCGACCTAAGTATACGATCGTTATGAAAATTTTGTACAAAAATCGAAATTTAAATCTAATGTTTTTCATTAATTATCGGTTTTATTGATGAATATAGGAACAAAACCAAATGTGTACATTACTTGCTATTAAAATGTTACATGAAGAAGAAAATAAAATAATAGCATCTTTGTTATTGTATAAGATATATATATATATATATAACAGTACAATTGGAGGAAGACATGATTAAATTTACAAGCACTTTGGGGGGGGGAACTATTTAATGAGTTCAATATCTAGAGCCGCCCTCTCTGGCAACAGTAACAGCTTTAATTCATCTAGGTTCTAGACTGGATTGAGAGTGGTTGATATATATGGGTATATCATCCCGCATATTTTCAATTCAATGCATAAGTTCACCAGTCGAAGTGACTGGTGGAGTGATAGTCTCTTGGACACTTGATCAATGTTCTCAATAGATGATAAATCAGGAGAACGTGCAGGAAAGACCTATGATAGTCTCTTGGACACTTGACCAATGTTCTCAATAGATGATAAATCAGGAGAACGTGCTGGAAAGACCTACAATTGTACCCCTCCTGCATGGAATAAGTGAAAATAGCGCGAAAAACCTCTGGTCGTGCCTATTTTGTTGAAAATAGGGCACTGTCTCGAAAAGAGAACATGAGCTGTTCAAAGTATCGACTATGCGTACAAAAGGCGACACGGATGAGGCCCATTGCCTATCTATACCATAGGAACTCCAAGTTTTAGCCCGTATTAGAGATGACATATTCAAGAAGGAAACTTTCGTTTTCCTCGGTGACTCCCCACAAAGTTACATCCACCCTGGTACTTTTCTCAGAATTTCATATGTTCACTCTCATGATCGCCTTTCAATCCTCTGTTGAAGGCGTTCTTATTCCTGCCACCACATCACTATAAGGTACAACAATGTTCACCACGCTGATACCCGTGGTGTTTCAAACATCACTTTGTCTGTGTGGATAACTGTCGTTCTATAAAAGGTGACTGATGATGCCATAAGACCACGCGAATATCATCTCAGTCTTCTTGAATGTTAGTTACATCGATAGCTGAGATCCTGCTCGCCCTTCTGAATGGCCCTCGGGGTCCCATCGATTTCGTATTCGTATGATTCTTGGGATTCCAATCAACTCGAGTAGCAATATCGCGAATTGATAAACAGCTGTTGTGATCATCCGCGATCAAATTCCGATATTTCCTAATTGGAGTTACTGAGACATAACTCGATCTTTGCCCAAGCGATCAACTTTTGAATTTAACTTGTAAACAAGAAAATGAGAAGACATCCTGTTACCTATCTCGCTTGTCATTTAAAAAATTATTCAAATAACAAGATTCAATACTTGACTTAATTTCAAGCATAGACTAAGTAAATAATATAGTCAATTCGATCTATAATATACATTTATTAATTCCTCAAATGTGGGGAGAGGGATGCTCTTAAACCGTTTATTTTCTTTATTTGGAAGATCTACCAAGTTCTATAATATATCAAAGAACACGCTTACCGGAATATGATGCGAGTACATATCTATTCTTCCCACTTTATTTAATTTATATCACGTTCGTTCCATTTGATTGGGAAGAAGCTGGGAACTTAAATATAAAAATGGAAAAAAAAAACCAGATGTTAGTTGAAGGGAAGATTTCGCTAATAGCCCATGTAACAAAAGAAGTATTTTCATTTTATATGGACTGCAGAAGTCATTGCACCTAGCTTCGATGTCCAAACATGGTGCAATACTTTCATATCCTACTATGTTATACCTTTTATGTGTAAATTTGACGTTTGTTACGTGCCGCCGTTATAGTGTAGAAATCTTAATGTTCAGCCATGTACTTAAGAACGAAATAAATCTAGAAACTGTTAAGGAAAAACGACTCACCATCGTCAGTCACGGCAACGTAGAATCCATCAGGGTCGTGACCAAACCACGTATCGAGCGAATACGTCCCCTCAGATAATCCTGTCTCTCGCCATAAATCAAGTACTGCTGGTATCTCTTCCCTTTTCATGGATCGTATGATATAATTGGGCACCTCTACAGCCATTAGTAATTTTGATTGCTGAAAGTAGTAAAAAAATTAATTGTATTTTTCTACCTAATATGAAGGACATACTGGGTTCAAACACAGCCATAGATAGGAAAAATTAAATTTTTTCCTGAAAAAAATTCCATTTGTCATCATGTATTATTACCAAAAATAACTCTTTTGAGACTATTTTTTCAGTCATTTAGTGTTCCTAATCTGTTAAGGAACTTTTTTTTAGTACTTCCTGGTTTTGATTACATACATTTTTCTTAAAATTATTTTTTTAGTGATCAAAATACTACTCGTTCAAATTTGGTTTGAAAACTACAATATTTGAATTTTTTATAATTAAAAACCCCAATCGGATTTCTATAATTATTCTATAATTTATATAAGAACAAGCTGTAAACTCTGTTCTTCATCCTTATGAATATTTAAGAAACAAAACTCAACAAAAACTTTATAAATGCATTTTAATATAATTTTTAAAAGGGAAAAAAAGAAATGAAAAAGTAGAACCTCTGAAAAAATCTTTGGAGCATAACATACAGCTGGACGCCATGTGTTGTAATATGTCAGCGTTAGTACCCGTACGGAAAGGCGAAGGGAGAAACAATAGATCTAACTTTGACAATTATTGTATAGTTAAAATTTTGTATAAAATTCCTTAATTGAAATTTTTTCTCCATTCCTATTTAAAAAAAGAGGGCCAAATGTCCATTCCATATACCGCAAGCATACTATGTTATTAAAATTGGTAGAATTTTGAATGGAAGCAATTTTAAAAATTTAATTAAAAAGAGTAATATTAATTAAATCAAAAACTAATCTCAAAGTTAAGCAATCCAAGACATAATATAATTTAAAATATTGACCAATGACGCCTCACCATAAATAAAATGTTGATTTACTGTATATATATATATATATATATATATATATATATATATATATATATATCGGGGGGTAATGTCAGTCCCCTACTCGTGGTACCCCACTAAATGACTGACTTCTTGTCGACCATGACATGATCATGACTGTAGAACACCTCAGCCTATGCCCTGCCTTCCCTAATGTTTTTAAACACTTTGAACTTCTTTTCTTTGTATGTTACTGACAACGTTTTTGCTGACTGCTTGAATTGTTCTTTACTGTATTGGACTGCTCGTCGACTCATGACTGAAAGGTCGAAGACCGGCATAGGATATATATATATATATATATATATATATATATATATATACATTATTGACACTTATTAAAGCAACATGTTGTTGATTGTAATCTGTTTCAAGAACAATTAATATTTATACTGACACTTTGTCTTTTCAGAAAGGTATTTAGTTCCCGATGCAGAACTAATCCATATTACTCAAATAAAATATTTTTCAAAACGATGAGCTAAAAGTTTAATAGAAATTTAACTTGATTGTTATATATTTAATCATAAAAATATAAATATTTATATGCGTTGTATTTCTGTATTTTACTATGTAATTGGAGGAGAATTTTCAAAAAAACCCTAGGCGTACAAAGTATTTATTCATAAAAAAAAAGTTATAAATTTTCTTAAACACGTAAACTTTATTTGTAATTTTGTTAAATTTAGATACTCTTCAATACAAGCATGTTTTTTGTCTCAAGAATTTGCCATTTTGTGTAACTAAATTGTATGTATATGCAATTGATTTTTGATACAGTTAGAGTATCTATATTATTATGACTGATGCAATATGTACTTTTCAAAGGTGCGGATTTATTAATAAATCAAATTCAAGGTTCTTTTGGAGACATCATCATAAACTTTCAGACTAAAATATTCACAGTTACGACTACATTGTCACGCAGATATTGAAGCAGATTGAATTGAGCACGCATTAGATAAGTGAATAAGAGATTTATTTGTAGATTAAGAACAGCTACAGTTGGCCGAGAACACATGAGTTTATATATTACAGGAGAATATTCCAGAACACTGCTCTGGAAACATAAATAATAATATGGATGGTTATCGAAATTATAGAAGTGAAAAAAAGAGAACATAATTAAACAAAATATTAGCGCTAACTTTTAATGTTGTTAGCACTGGGTTTTGAACCCAGATACTTTTGTTCTGTAGACGAGCGCCTTACCTCGCGGCTTCGGTGCTTGTACGCTTCGAGGTAATATGTGAAAATTTATTTTATTATCCGACATTTCAATCAAGATATCTTATCTATCTGCTTAGGCTGAGATGTACCTATCCTGACAGAATTTTCGTTTAGATCTACAAATGAATAATGCTTTCCGTCAAAAATATTCACAGTCACGACTATATTTTAAAATGTATTTTATAACTTGATAGTTAAATCAAAATATCTCATCAATCTGTTTGGATTGAGATGTAACTACCCTGACAGAATTTTCATTTCGATTACAAATTAATAGCTCAAATTATATAACAACAAAAGTTAAGCAAATGAAGGTAAAAGTGAATTTCAAAAGATGAATATTTTAAGAGTTAACTTGTATAGGTGGAACTTTCATACACACAAAATCTAATACAAAAAAAGTGCGTTTAAAACACGGAGGAAAACATTCATTATTATATGAACAGAATATAATTAGTTAATGTAATAATAAATTCATAGCATTAACTGTAGACTAAGTTAAATAAATATAACCAATTTAATTCAGGAATCAAAACGCATTAATAATAAATTTGCGCATTTTAAACTGAAGTAGAATATGAACACAATGTCAAGAAAAATAACACAAATAGAATATAAACAATGGGAGATAACAATAAGGAGCTTAATTTAATTACTTATAAACTTGGAAAAAAATTGTCCTAAAAATTGAAAATTTAAGAAATTTTTTTGAAAGATGGAATCTTTATATACTGAATCAAGTACAAAAAATTACAGGCTTAAAACATAGAAAAAAATATTTATTACGAAAAAAATTTCGCAATTCTAAATGCTAAAATAAATTTAAAAATGCGAAAAGATGACGATAAGCTTCAGTCATAAATACAGACAAAACGAAAGCTAAGATCCCTTTCCTGAAGGATCTTTAAGTATAAATATTTCTAGAAATTTAATTTATAGTTAGATTTTACGTAATATAAGAATGGTGTTTAAAGAATAAGAATGAGAGATAAGAGAGAAGAGATAAGTTTATGAAAGTTTGGATGCAAATTCTCCTCTGAATTTTATCATGAGAAAATATAAAATGTTTTTGTCAATAAAAATATTTTGAGTTTTCTTTTTTTGGTTTAAAAAGTATTTTTAATTTTTACTACTATATTTAAGTTTTTTTTTACTTTTAATTTTTTTTTCCTAATTTTTATTTTCTTTCTCCCCCTTTCTGCTAGTTTAAGACGTTCTATTTATTTATTTTATTTATTTATTTATTTTCGCATCAGCATTTTCCCCCTCTGATAGATTACATTGCTGTATTTGGTTTCAAAGGTGGTAAAATCTTTTTTTTTTTTTTTTTTTTTTTTTTGTTATTATAAGGTATTTGACTATATGAGTTCTTAATGATTTTTAATTTGGTTGCTTAAACATTGGATTATTTTTTCTCTTTTCCTTCGATAAATGTTTGGGTTTCTCTCTCTCTCTCTCTTTGTATATATATATATATATATATATATATATATATATATATATATATATATATATATATATATATATTGTTTCCTCATGATATCATTTGGTCTTTTAATTTTTTGGTATATTTTGAACTTTCATTTCATAATTCTTACATAACATTTTTCTATCGATGAATGTTATGGCTGTAAAACTAGTTAATACCTGCCAATTTGTCATTGGACACATTTAGATTTTACAAACACTATAGTTCATTTTCTTTTTTGGTTTATTTATCCGATATGTTTTTTTATGTCTAGATTCGTACTTTTACACATTTTGTGGTTTATCTTTTCGCTAATTTCTTTCCCCCCTTTTAATTGTTTAATCTTTCTTATTTGTTTTGTGATGCAACTTTCTTTCCCCTCCATATTTTTTCAAGCAAAAAATATGTTTATATTTCTTCTTTTATAATATGAAATAATTTATATGTAAGTATTTATGTAATTTTAAGGAATTGTGTTTAGTTAGTTTCTATATATATTTTTTTAATATTTCAACTAATTTGTTATTTTTAACAAAATATTATTTTAATTACTTATTTATATATACGCATGTATGTATTTGTACGTATGGATAGAGATTAAGAGGTAATTTTTTTTTAAATTCAATAAATTTACAAAACACAAATAAAAGGTTAACTATTGCAATTTTTTTCTATTAAAGGCACATTGATCCCAAGACGCCAAAAATATTATAAGAACACTTGAGATAGGAGAATATAAATATTTTCATTAATTAATATTGCTATTATTTGTTTTACTTATGGTGCTTAAATCTAGAACACTTTTTTGTACAGATTTGTAATATAAATTTTGTGCAGTTAGACTACAAATTCTATTCCATTTATTATCCCTAATTTGCTAGATCTCTGCTCAGTAAATTTTGTTTTATTAAATGTTCAAAATTCTTTGAAGTTAAAGAAAAAATACGAAAGTTTAAAACTTTCTTATAGTCATATATTCATAAATTAAAATAAAAGCATAGGAATATAATTTTTGCATTTAGAAAGGAATAGGAAAAAAAATAGTATTAAGTTTGTTGAAGTTTATTTTTGTTCACAAATTTGATCAGAATTTCAGTGACCAAATTCTTCAAACGAATCATGCTAACAAAGAAATATACATGAAAGGTAAATATTAATAAAAATAAAAGTATTTGAAGAAAAATTTAATTTTGAATGTAGCCTTTCTTTATGTTTTCAAAAATTAAATAATAGGTTAATAATATTGAAAAAGGTTTTTGAAAATAAACAATTTAATTATGGTAAAATAATTGAAACGAAAGGCTCTTTCTAGTAGAATTGTATTGGTAATTGAATTTAGTCATGGAAAATTGAAAGTCTAATGTAATATTGAAAAAATGAGTATAGGAAATGCTCACACCATTCGTACGAAAACACCATAGTTGATTAATTGAAAATTTGGAAAGAAAAATTGAGCAATAAAATTATTTTATTTATTTCTTATATATATATATATATATATATATATATATATATATATATATATAAAACTAAAATAAATAATTTTATAAAATTATTATTTTTATTATTTTTTTTAAATTAGTTTTTTTACACCGACAATTATCTTTATAAGCTTTTTTTCTTTACGAACCACATGATAAATTTGCACTTGTTTCAATTAGCATTAATTTTCTCAAAGTACATAAAATTAAATAAAAGTTCTGAATTGATTACAAACAAGACAAAATAGTGCATTTATTTTCTTCATCACAAAATTTCAAGTTATTACTCAACGCATTAATTTTTTATGACCTCGACATTCAAACAAGTTTGCAAAATCATTTGTTCGGTATTTATTTAAATTAAAAAAAATCTTTATAATTAAAACCTTAAATTCTCTGCTGTAACCTCCCTCAAACAAGCACCTAAGTTCATTGCCTATTTAACAAAGAAATCAGCATTGTAGAGAAACTAATCAAACATAGGATGATGATCAAACTTCAGAAATACTTACCGTACCGTTGAAGATGCACTAAAATTTTGAAAAAAATTCTGAGTTGATTTCCACACAGATAAAACCACGCATTTATTTTCTTTGTCACTAAAATTCAAATTACTTCTCAATGCATTAATTTCGTATGTCTCTAAAATTCAAATAGGATTGCAAAATAATTAAATCGATTTTAAAAATAAAATTAAAATATAAAATCCATGCAAAATCCTACAGTCCATTCCCTCCGCAAATAAGTACCTAATTTCACAACTTCATTTAATGCTCAAACACTGCAGATAAGCGAAGAAATCGTGTGATTAAGATTAAACTTCAGAAACACTTACCATATTGTTGCAGCTGCAAAACATTTTTTAAAAGTTCTGAATTGAATTCAAGTCACACAAAATCACGTACTTATTTCCTTTCTCTCACTAAATTTCAAATTACTTTTCATTGCATTAATTTCGTATGCCCCCGACATTCCAATTAGAATATAAAGTGGTTCCCTCGATATTAAAAAAAATATTAAAATATAAAATCAATGCAAAATTCTATAGCCCAACCCCACCGCAATTATGCACCCAACCTCATTCTTTCGAACAAACATTGCAGAGAAACTAACTAAGCATGCTATGAAGATCCAAAACTTCAGAAATGCTTACCGTACCATGCAGCAGCAATAACATTTTTTAACAAGTTCTGAAGCGATTTGAAATTAGATAAAATAAATCACTTATATTCTTTGTCACTGAAATTCAAATTACTTCTTAATACATTAATTTCATATGTCTCTGAAATTCAAATTAGGGTACAACACCTTTCCCTCAATATTACGAAAATTTTTAGGGCAATCTATGTAAAATTCTATATTCCATCACTCCAACAAATAAGCACTCGATTTCATTTAATAAACCAACACTACAGAAAAACAAAGTATGAGATGATGATCAAACTTCAGAAACGTTTACCGTATCGTTGCAGCCGCAATAAAAATTTTCGAAGTGTTCTAAATTAATTTCAAACCAGATAAAATCACGCATTTACTCTCTTTGTCACTAAAATTCAAATTTGCATTAATTTCGTATGTCCCAAAAATTCAAACTAGAGTACAAAACTATTCTCTCGATATTAAAAAAAATTTAAATATAAAATCCATGCAAAATTCTACAGTCCATTCCCTCCCCAAATAAGCACCTAATTTCACAATTTCATTCAATGCTCAAACACTCCAGAGAAGTTAAGAAAGCATGCGATTAAGATTAAAATTCAGAAACGTTTACCGTATCATTGCAGCTTCACAGCATTTTTTAAAAAGTTCTGAATTGAATTTAAACCACACAAAATGACGCATTTATTTTCTTTGTCACTAAAATTCAAACCACTCCTGTGCCCTTGAAATTCAAATTAGAGTACGAAATTGTTCCCTCGATATTAAAAAGAATTAAAATATAAGTTCCATGCAAAATTCTATAGTACAACCCTTCTACAAATATGCACCCAACTTCGTCATCGAACAAACATTGCAGAGAAACCAACTTAGCATGCGATTAAGATGAGAAACGCTTACCGTGCCGTCGCCGCTGATCTCTCAACAAGTGTCCGTTTCGAATCCTCCCGTAAAGGATCTTGGATGGAGAATGAAAGAGCGGATGAGGACGTAGTTATCCGGCGACCTTGGTACTTTATTGATCGCCGCCAGCGGAGCGGCTTACAATTCTAATTTCACGACAATTCCCTTTCAAATGTCCTTTGATCCTTCACCAATACGCTCTACACGCATTGGATTCGGGGGGATTTCAATGGCTTGGGAATATGGTAATGGGGAATATGCAAACGACGGAAAGTTACTGACTTTCTTTAAGAATACTTCACTGGAAATTCCACAATGAGGGCACTTTTTTTGTTAAGTTCACTTGTTTTAATGAAAACTTGAAGGATATATGAAAAACGTGATTTATATAACAGAAGGAGTGGACGAAAAGTGAATTAGCATAATACAAATAAATAAGTATCTAGATTGACAGTTACTCTTTATATTGAAAACTTTTTACCTAATTTCTACCCGAACATCACCGATTCCGTGAAAATTTTCGAAAGTTTATTTATTACTTTTTATTACAAGTTTATTTATTACAAGCTCACATATTTACGATTTAAAAAATGGTTTGCATTTGTTTCTAAGGTAAATACTTAATACGTTAATGTAAGTATTTAATTTTTTAAGAAACATTAAAAAATCTTTAATTGAATTTTCTGGAAAACAGCGATTTTAATTTTTTTCATTGCGAAAAATCTCATCTCTAGAAAAGTAATTTCATATATTCACGAATGAAATATTACAACAATGTTTTGTACAGATCTCGGTATATTGTGAACCTCAAACATAGCTTTTAAGTATATAACTATTTTGAAGCTATTATTATTTAAAAAGTGATATACTTTTTTCTAAAATCATGTTGTGTTTATAAGTTTTGGTATAATTCAGTAAGATTAAGAGATAACTGCCTTTTTTCTGCTTCATAACACAGCTACGTGTATACTGAATATGTTGTTGAAACGAAAAGTGAAATGTATTAATTAGAATTTGTTATCTGAACTTTAGCGTTAACATCAATTTTTACTAAATTTGAAGCAAATATGGCCAAAATTTGAAAATTAAAAAAAAATATTTATTAAAATGACTTTTAAATTAACAATGTTTTAACCATAGTAACTTTTCTTTCATTCTTTTTTTTATTTTTTGAAAAAAATTACTCCAAAGGTAGGTATAAACCTTAAAGAAATTTTAATTAATCAGGAAAAGGAAAATGAAAAAATAGTTATGCTTTTAGTACATTTGAAGTTTTTTTTTATTATTTTTATGTATTTATTTCATTTTATATTTATGACAAAAATAAATATTTTGAATCAGTATCAGTTTCACGATTAAGTAGAAATTTCATGAATGTATAAAAATAGAAATGTCAAGTATCTCTTTTGATGAATAACATTTCCTCTCTCGTTATTCAATAAATTTATCACCATTTCCTTTTATATATATCATTTACTTGATAAATTTAATTCCATATTATATTTAATTTTTACATAAATTTATATCATATTAATATATTGTATCACATATTTAATATAATTTTGTTACAAAAAATAAGCTATTCTTATTTCTAATAATGCGAAAAATGAGAAAATGTCTTTGCGCATAAATTTATTCAAAACACCAACTCATTTTCGAGCTCCTTCATTCTTTGATTTTTCTTTTTTTTTTTTTTTATTTATTTATTGATATCTTTAATTCATTTCATTCACAGCTATGATGAGGGAGAAATTAAAAAAAAATTCAACCTTTCCTTCTTTAAGTTTTTTTTGCTAATTACTAATTTATTAGTTTTAATTGACTAAAGATACATAATATGTATCAATTCTTCTCAATGTGCTTTTTCTTGTGTTAAGATAATGTGGCTTCTGTAGGTGAGGAGTCATGGTCCCGAGCTCGCGGCCGCCTTTTTTTCAAATAGCTAGATTCTAGTTACATCTTGTTTGACGCAGCATGTCCACGTCTGGCTCTTGCGCCATAAAATACCATCATAATTTACAGTCTTTGGTAAACATGTTTGACGTATCCTTGGGATACCCTAGCGATAGGAAAAACTGGTACCAGATTTGGCGTAGCACAGCCATATCTGGCTCTGTCACCAAAAAAACTCTCCTTTCATGCACTCTCTGAAACTGTTTAAAGTTTGAAATTTTTTTTTTGTTTGTAGAAAAAGGGCATGGCATATCCTAGTGATCGTGGTCACAGCTTTTTGGCATTATTTCCAAAAAGCTGCATCCGAAAAAAAAGAGTTATTTCCGTCGAATCAAGAGTTTGAGTTCTGATGACACTAAGGACCTTCTGTGTAGCGAGACTGATGCAAGTTCAATCTGACGAGACCTCAAGTCCTCCTAGAGGCATAATACGGAAATTTAGAGAGCGGGTTCCAGTTCAGTCGTCACTTGACTGGGTTTAAAATTAAGAGGTCCGTTGTCACTCGAGTTATTTCTAAGGGCGACGTTAAAACCAACCAACCAATCAATCAAAGGGTTCAGATGACAAAGACGGCAATTCAGTCCTTTCTCACCGAACTTGCTCATTCAGCTGACGCAGTCTTATCCGAGCTGCCATTCTCAAGTTGACGTGTTCTGGATGTTGGAAGAAGGAGGTGCTTACTCAGGTGTTGTCCTCGGCACTACAGTGTGGCTATAGTTATGTGTGAAGTCCTTTCAATAACCTTCCAGTAGCTTCTAAGTGCACATTATTTAAACTATAACTTTCTCCTCACTAAGTGAGCGATGAATGGGTGTGTGAAAATGAACGTCACACTTAAAGCAGCACGAGAAGTATTGGGTACTGACCACGTAATTTTGAGCCTCGATGAAGTGACGAGGACGACATCTGAGCTACCACCATCCTCTTCAAATTTTGACTGAAGCTTCGACAAAGTAAAAGAGAATCTGTGTAAACTGGAATTCGTATTTCAAAAGTATGGAAAATTCGTTTTCTTGTAAGACAGGTGGTTTTCCTAATTAGTTCTAGATTAAATCCGAAACTCACACAGTTAGACTTGTTTGACATCAAAAATTTAATTTATTTTAAGATGTCACAAAACAATTAATACAGTATAATATGTGATGTTTTTTTGCTGTATCATTTCAATACCTTCTTCCTCCGTCATTCATCGAGGAAGGCAGAATTCTATCTGGCTTTAATCTAGAGAGAGTTTCGTTTGGCTCGTAGCACCCTCTATTCTCTATAGCTTCTACAGCGTCAGTCTCGTTACATGTTGGAGGATTTTTAGTGACATCAGGATTTGACCCCAAGATTCCTTGGAAACAACACCAACCACGAGTTGTCGACCAAGACAATCAGGTTATTGCGGTCAAACTGCTCATTAAGCTACATGATAAATTCATTTCCATGAAACATATAACATTTCACATAGTTTATAAATGATTTTGAATGGAATCAAGAATTCATTTCACTGATAATGATATCTATGATGTTAACAATAGGATGCCACAGTCCCTAATATCTCATTGGAGCGATATTGGATATCGACGCTCGATTGTTCCCAAAAATTTGTTGGATCAGCATATACAAACATATTTGTTTAACAAATGTCTTTGATACCTTATAATTTACTTTCCTTGACAAATGTTGATGTTATTACAGTTGATGAATTATAATTAAATTTCTAGGACTTGAGTAGAGAAATTCTCATGGGAAAGAATAAGAACTAAATAATTTTCACTAAATTAAGCTAGTTATAATTAAAGTAAACTTCGGTTTGAAGGAAACAGTATTCATGTAAAGAAAAGTAACATCATCAAGAAAATTAATGCGAAGTGTAACTCAATTAACTCACGAACAAATGTTTAAAGCTCCCGTGTCTATCGGCATAGTTTGAACGTACTTGTTTGCAAGCGAAAGAGCAAAAAATAATGAAGGTTTCTGCAAAATTACATATTTCCTCCGATTAAAATTTTTTTTACCCTTGTTTTAATTATTTGTTTGTAGGTTTTCGTTTGTTAGTTTAAAAATATTCTAAAATGTTTTCAGAAATCGGAGTGAAATTGCAATTCCACCAAAACCTCCATTATTGTTTGCTCTTTCAGATGCCCTTTTTTGCATTCAAACAGATAAAATAGTACAGATTTGAGAACGGTAGTAGAAATTCCATAGGATTAACATTACGTTCACGAAATCCAAATGGCCAGTAGACGCAAGCCTTAAGTCCTAATCTGTGATTGACATATCCTTAGTTAAATCAGTGTCATCTATTAAAAAAGGAAATGCAGATTTATCTGTATGAGTGTGATCTCAACTTGTCTTCCTTTTTCTCTCCCGTCCACTGAATCTGAGAAGCATCATCATAGATAAAATTAGATTATGCAATTTCATTCATTTCTTGTCCAATTTGCACAAACTTTGAAGCAATACGAGGATTATCGGTGACTGACCTGGTAATTTTGAATGTTAGTCAAGTGAGAAGGACGATAATTGAGCAGGCACATCCCTCTTCACTTCCACACCACGCCGACGGAAGGATTTGGAACGTTAATTTTAATTTAAATTAACGTGCACACACAGTCTTGCTACAAGGCTTTTTTGAGACATCAGGGTTTGAATCCACGACTCAATAGAAACAACACCGATGACTATTCCGAGACCATGGTCACTAGAATACTGCAGCCACCATGATAATGCAGTTAGTGTTCATATGATTCGAAAAAAAGATGAATATTAATAAATGATGGTAATATTTATAGTTGAAACTTATTTGGATTCAGTATGCGAATGTAAATTCCTCGTGGATAATTTCAAAATTTGAAAAAAAGAGTTTAAAAAATTACTTTGCTTTTAAATAAAATATTTTAATACTTTTAATACTCATGTTATATTTTCACTACTCATTTACTTTACATAGATTTCATTAAAGAGTACTTTTTTTTTTCGAAAAATTAATCATTGACATTTAAGATTCGTATATCGAAAAAAAAATTTTTTTAGAAGGCAATAAACCAAATTGTTTAATATAATAAAATTTTTAATTCCTTAATGTTATTCAAAGAGCAGAATTTTTATAATTTATTACAAAAATATAGTATATATAATTGTATTAGATAGGGTCCTGTTTCCGTTCTTCACAAAAGTGATTAGAAAAATTCTTTTCATTTCAGAATTATTCCTTTTTCAATATGTATGATTTTGTTATTGAGAATAACACCAAGTGATAAAATTTATTACTCATTTGTTTAAAAAAAATCACATGAAGCAATACATTTTATTCAACTATTTTTCTAAAAAGATTTGAAACTTTTTTTTACTAGATATCTGTTTTTGATGTAATTTATTATTTAACTTCTTTTGCAAAATGTAACGCATTTTTATATACGTAAATTGTTATTTTTAATTAAATGGTTTTAAAGAAAAATTCAAATGAATTTTTTTGGCATTTTATCTTTTTTTTTATCCCCCCCCCCCGAATTCAAGAATGATCCGGAAATAAATAAAATGCGTATTCTCTTAATAACGTGTTTCTATTCTGTTCCTGAAATGAACGGTCTTTCCTTATGAGTTTGTGACGTTGGACTATTCGTGATTTTTTATTCCCTGACCTCGGGGACTTTTCGGTATTTCGAATTGCAAGCAATTACAGTTCCTTACCAACCAGAATAAAACGTTATTAAGCAAATTAGTTTAAGATAAGAAATGTAACGAATTAAATAAAGGATAGCGATATATGAGCGAAATAAAATCAAAGCGAAAGGAGCTAGAGGATAACGACGAGCAGATAGATATGTAGAAGAAAGTGAAACGTCGTTTTTCTTTGTTCGGATTGATGTGACTAATTATTAGAATAACAGGGATCGATTCAGCTATAATCGAAAAGTGCTTGAATCGGAAGGAGTGATTTGGTAAGCTAAGACTTTATTATTAGAATATAAACAAGTATTGACTGTGTTAAGAGGGACTCGAGAGATAGACTGAAAGAGAGATCTTGTATATTCTATATAAAGAACTAATAAATTGTGTTGTCTTTCTCTGATGTATCTTCAATTGGGAGTTTTGAGCTTATTGACTTTTTAATTAGAGATTTAGTTTAGTTTATATTAACGTCGCACTAGAAGCAACACGAGGGCTTTTGGCGACGGACCTCGTAATTTTGAACCACGGTCAAGTGACGAGGACGACACCTGAGCTGGCACCCCCTCTCCTAACATCCACACCACACCAACGGGAGGACTTTGGGCCCCGAACAGATTTAACGTGCATCAGCCCCGGCTACACGGTGGGTCTTTGGCGGCCAAGAATCGAACCCGTGACTGAACGAAAACCGCCAGCCGCTAGTCCACGACCTTGACCACTAGGCTACCGCGGCCCTTTAATTAGAGATTATGATGTCTGGAAAGTAATAAAAGAAATACGTCATAAGGCACAGCTTCTGACATCTCCGGGAAAAAATTCAGTATGAAGTTCAAAGAAGAATATACAAGAAGTATATTATACATCTAATGCAAATAATTTTTTATCATCTTGCTAATTGAATCTATGTGTTAATTTTCGTCTGTTGATATTATAAAAAGTTCTTCATCATGTTCCAAAACTTATTTGTGGAATTGGTTAAGCTTTTCTTAATTTTTTTTTTTGGAGGGGGGGCTATTGTTTCAGTAGGATCACTTTTGGAGTACCAGATCACTTTTCAATTTTTTTATCTTTTGTTTCGATTTTAATTACATTTAGCTGCTAAAATATTAATTTAATACACACACATATATGCATATATATACATACAAATTTATTGTTTACTTTAATTTTAATATAGGAAAAGTTTACTATAGCCCATTTCTTCTCATTATTTCATCGTTTACTTTAATTCTTATATTTAATTGAGTAATTTAATAATAATTATAAAAACAGACACACCCTGGGTGGCTAAATCTGTTCTTTTCAAAACTTTGCATAGAGTCTTTTTATTTTTGTTCGTTTTTTGAGTTAGCAAGATTTCCAATTTTTTATTTTTTTTGGTTCGCTAATTTTGAAAAGAAAAAAAAAATGTCACTGTAAAAATACTATTTACTTACCTTTGCATGGCCTTTACAATGCTAATCAGTATTAAAATATCTTGAATGTATCCTTTGAATTTAGAGTATAATTTCGTGACGTGATGCACATCTTAAATATATAAAGAGTTAAAGTACATTGTATAGCTCCAAAAATACATGTAGGAGGTCCGTGGCTAATAGCCCTCGTGTTACTTCTAGTGCGATGTTAATAAAACCAAACCAAATCAAAGAATATATGAGCTATTTTTAAATCCAAATTTAAAAATAGCTCTGATTTAACTAGTTTCCAACAAAAAAATCAAGAACAAATTTGATAAATATTCATTGCGGATTCAGAAAAAAATATTCATGAGAATTTTTCATTCAGACAGCATACAAATTTGACTATGATAATTACTCCCTTCTGTGTTTCCAGAAATATCGCACAAATATTTAAAACGTTTAATGTAAATGCGAAAGTATTTAACTTCATATGCATGTAACACAACTATTAAAGTAAATATACCGTTATATTGTTTCATCTCAATAAAAATAAAAAAGAATTAATCATGACTAGGAATAAATACTCTTCTGTTAATTAAAGGAAAATTAGAGTTTGAAGTCATATCCTTCTATAACTACATATTACAACTATTGATGATATACTTTCTAATTATCAATCATTATCAATTGAACAAGTATCCCACTCGACTAACACTTGTACGATACTTTTCTTTCAACCACAACAGAACAACATTTATAGCAATGTTCATTACTTAAACACGACAATGATGAATTTTAAGCGAAAGGAACGGAGGGGAAACAAAAGGGAAAGTTTTTAAATAAAAATTAAGTTGTTGAAAATACAGTAGGTGCTTTAATCCAACATTCGATACTTCGGTCCAGTCTATAAGACTGCAACTTATAGACTGGATCTTGTTTCATTTTGCACTTTATTATGTGGATTCTGGTGTTTGTTGACCTTGACTGTGAGGTCGCGGCACAAAGCTGCTCGCATTTTCGCATGGAATTCTCATTTCAATACAGTGTTTCTTGTATGCGAACGGGTTACATTTCACACATGCACAATATTATAATGATGTTTATACAGTATACTGCATTGTAAAATGTTCTCGAAAGTCGACCCACGATAACGGACCAACAAGAAGCTCAAATTCAGGAGGTAGGATCGGTTAAAGGAGAAACCATCAAAGGTGAAGTTAGTCTCGTGGGATCAGGTTTCTTAAGCCTTAAATAAATTTACAAAATTTATCCAATATCCAACAAAAAATGCAATTTTGTAGCACTCCCATAACTATGTTTAATTTGTAACGATTTTCCGAAGAAGAGATTCGGATCAAGGAAACAACACCTCATCAGATATTTTTTTAAGCAATTCACGCTCTTGTTTATTTTTTCACACCGTAGAACAGCACGTCAGAACTTGTTTTAAAATTATTGAACAGTATTAATTTTCTTTTTGTGTTTGTTAATCAAGAATATTCAGTTAAATTAATGTTCATTGTTTGAATTTAATTTTTTTGTTGCTAAATTTCCGGAAATATTTTATCAGATATTTATATCATCTACACAGTTTTCAGAAGGTGCTTAAACATAAGAAGTACACATTGTATTGTTAAAAATTTAAGATTTTTGCCTGAAGTTTTTTATTTGAGGTCTCCCGTTTAAACTATATCATCGCTCGATAATCTTGCACTGTCATGGACTTGAACGTGCAAGATAAAAAAGCGCCCATCGTAAATAAAAGGATATTATATTAGACGAAACAAGTGATTATGTACATCCAGATGATATGTATGTCACTCATGGGGAAAATACAACGCAAATTTAGGGCAGTGTTAGCTTTCAGTGGCTGATATATTCTACATGCCTTATGGATAAGATAATATAAGATGGCTCTGCGGTTGCTGTTGATGGAAGCCACCGCAAACTTTACAGAGATATTTTTTCAAAAAAGAAATGTGAGTGAGAGATTTTGATTTTTTCCAATTAAAATTAACCGTGTATATACAGGGGTTGGACAAAAATATGGAAACACCTTTTAAAAAACATGTTTCTTTGCTTAATATGGTGTAGGAAACCCGTTGGCATCCAAAACAGCTTGCAGTCTTCTCGGAATGGATAAATACAGTTCCTGTATGTGTGCCAAGGGAATATTATACCATTCTTCCTGCAAAACGGTGGCAAGTTCTGATAACGATGTTGGCGGTGGATAACGAGAACGCACTTTCCGTTCCAATGTAGACCACAAAGGTTCCATAATATTCAGGTCTGGTGACTGTGGTGGCCAGGGGAGATGGGACAAATCCTCCTCGTGCTCAGAAAACCAGTCCTGGACAATGTGAGCTGTGTGAACAGGGGCTTTGTCGTCTTGGAAGACACCATCACCATCGGGGAACAAAGTTTGTACCATGGGATGAAGTTGATCTGCCAAAATGTTCACATAAGTCTTGGCAGTCATGTGCCCTGACACAGTTATCATGGGGCCAGCAGAGAACCACGATATGGCTGCCCAAACCATAACATCTTCCCCCGCCCTGTTTCACTCTTGGCAACAAGCAGTCTGTATTATAGACTTGAGATGGCGTTCTCCAGACGTAAACTCGGCCAGAAGTGGGAAACAATGTGAAAGAAGACTCGTCAGACCATATAACACGCTTCCACTGCCCTATAGTCCAGGCTTTATGACTTAAACACCACCCTTTCATGTTACGGGCATTAGCATCACTGATGAGTGGCTTCTCAATTGCAGCACGGCCAGAAATTCCCTGTTTATGAAGCTCCCTTCTAATTGTTTTGGTACTCACAGGGTTCTGTAACACAACATTCATTTCAGCAGTAACTTTTGCAGCTGTGGTCTTCTTAATATTCGTCACAATTGCCCTTAATGATCGTCTGTCACGATCACTCAGCACACACTTTCGTCCGCGCTGTGATTTAGCAGATGATGTTTTTCCGCTTTTCAAATATGCGGAATAAATCTTCGATACAGTACCTCTTGAAACACTAAACACCTCGGCTACCTTGCTTACGGAAGCACCTACCATACGTGCTCCAACAATTTGCCCACGTTCGAAGTCTGTTTAACTCTGACATAATGCAATGACAACCTCACATGACAGTACTCCGACAACAACTGAACTGTTTAGCACATTTACGAAGTTGTATAGGTGGCGTTAGTAGTCAAAAACGCCAGCGCCACCTACATATTTCATTAAAATCAATCTTTCTTTTCAAACATACATTTTACAAGGTGTTTCCATATTTTTGTCCACCACCTGTATATACATAACGTTATGGACTATACCTCGTATACATAATGATTTTAAAGCAGAATTGTAGAGGAATGTGACTGATGTTCTCATCTGGTAACGACCTCGTCATTTGACCAAGAAAAAGATTTAGGGTTTGCCTCAGAAACTTTCAAAACACATACTTTTTTAGATAAAATATAAAATAATATAATTACATACGAATATATAATTTTTCAAATGCATTATAACATAATTATATAACAATACTTTAATAAGAGAATAATTCGAGATAAAAACCAACGTTTTAAAAAAAAACGTTTTTACATGGTGGCAAAGTGTATGAAAAAAAAATTGAAATATTAATTAAAACTTGTCGCAAATGTCTAAATTTTGCATTGTTAGACGAGTAGGAACGATCCCCAAAGTTTCAGAGCTCTAGTTTGATGGGAAGTTGGTTGAATTAACGATCGAAAATTTGATGACACATGGACACATTTATACACATACGCACACACCAAGTGAAATACATAAAAGCGTTGTAATAAACATAAAGCAAAAGGAAGAACAGTAGAAATTACTTTTCAAAATGCATGCATCACAAAAGTTTAGATCTTATATAGATTTAGTAATTTTATTAATGATTTGGTTTGAATCAATTTTGTTCTAGAACTATAAGAAGACTATTGGCAAAGGACTTATTATGATTCACGATGAAATGATGGAAATTAAACTTTTTCAAAACATTCTTAATGGTAATAAACATTTCCCGCAAGTATTAGACTTAAAATAACTTATGAAAGTATTCATTTATACTTCACAAAGATGGATAGTATGCCATGATGCAAAATTTAAAGATTTGAATAATTTAGCTGATTTACTTTTTCTATTTTCAATGATTTAAAATGGAAACACCGAATATTTTTATGAGGATAAACGGGATATTTCTCTTATTGTTGGTTGAAGTGCAACACACAGTATTATAAGTCTCAATTATTATCATTTGGATATCATAAAGTTTTGCATAACATCCTGGGCTATCATAAAATTTTAATTATTTTACCGAAATATCATAAAGTTTTAAAAATCATCTCGGAATATATATCCTTAAGTTTTAATTATCACATCGATATATATATCTTCTTAAGTTTTAATTATTAAACCGAGATATTATTAAGTTTTAATTATCTCTCTTCGATATATCATATAATTTTATTTATTAAACCGGGATATTATGAGGTTTAAATTATTTTATCCTGGGGTAGCATAAAGTTTTAATTATTACTAAACGCAAACGAAATAAAAACTTAATTTTATTTATTGTTCTTAAGATTTCTTTATATAGTTACCTTCCAAAGTTACAGATTCGCCCCGCCCCCCCCCGGGGGGGGGGGGGAACGGGTGCAGATAAAACTCCAAATACAACTGGTACGAGGGTTGCTATTTATATTTCTGTCCTAATAATGAAAAAACAAATATGTAGGATCGAAATTGGTTTTATTGTTTTTCAAAATATTCTCCATGATGATCAATACACTTTTGCATGCGTTTGAACCAATTTTCAAAGCACTTTTTCCAGTCCGATTGAGGTAACTCCAAAACATGCGTTTTGAATGCATCAACCGCTTCTTCGAGGGTCGAAAATCGTTGTCCACGTAATTTATTTTTGATGTGTGGGAATAAGAAGAAGTCATTGGGTGCCAAATCAGGGCTGTACGGCGGATGACCCATCAGTTCGATCTTTCGCTCCGTCAGAAATGCCTTTGTTTGAGTCGATGTGTGAGAGCTCGCATTGTCATGATGAAGAATGATTCGCCTGTTCTTCTGCTTTTTTCGAATTTCTCCGATGACTTCTGGCAAACAAATGGTCGTGTACCATTCAGAATTGACCGTCCTGCGTTGCTCTAACGCCACTGTTGCCACATGACCGTTAATGCCGAAGAAACAGGCAATCATTTGTTTCGATGTGCTTCTTCCTCGAACAACTTTTGTTGGTTTTGCCTCATCTTGGAAGACCCATACAGTTGATTGCTGTTTTGTTTCCGGCTCATATGCATAGATCCATGATTCGTCACCTGTGTAGATGTTATACACAGCCTTTGATGTACCTTGAATGTATTTTTCCAACATTTCCTTGCACCAATCGACACGAGCCTTTTTTTGAGCGTTTGTCAGATTATGCGGGATCCAACGCCAACAAATTTTTTTTACGCTCAAATGTTCATGCAATATTTTATTGATGCTAGTCATACTAATGTCCAAAGACGCCTCTATCTCACGGTATGTCACATGACGATCTTGCTTTATCAGTTCACGCACAGCATTGATCTTTTCTGGCACAACAACGGATTTTGGACGACCTGCACGGGATTCGTCCTGGATCGAACATCGACCACGATTAAATTCGTTATACCAATTTTTTACAGTGCTGTAGGATGGCGCTTTATCGCTGTATAAAGAATTAAGTTCATCGAAGCACTCTTGTCTTGACAATCCACGTCGAAAGTTATGAAAAATAATGGCACGGAAATGTTCACGATTCAATTCCATTTTTTGATAGAGAAGAACTTTTCAATTTACTGTCAACAACACAAATAAAGCTATAATGGTAAATCGTTTGCTGAATTTATGTTTAAAAATATCAAACTTTCGATTAAAATCGTCTGCGGTCGCCTAGCAACACTTACTGTTGCCAAGGCCAGAAATATAAATAGCAACCCTCGTACTTCAATCTGCGCCTTCCTGAAACCAAACAAATCAATAACATTTGTTGTAATTTACAACATTATGTACATAAGAGTCAATTAATTTGTAAAAAAATTTTATTCAGAAATTTCTCGGTAGCTTTTTACTAATAACTAAAACTGTACGATAGCCATTCGTATATTCAAGTGTAAATTTGCAGTCTTAAAAACCAACAGAATGAAAAAAAAAAAAAATGGAACTGAATAAAAATAATATTTTGAATCTTAACACATCTTCTTTTTACGTATAACAGTTTTTGCTACTAAAAATATTCTACTAACATTTAAATTGGGTTCAAGTAAAAATTATAATTTACGTAAATTCAGTTAGGCATATGAATCCGTTTATATCAAAAGGACCGTCAGAATAAATTTTCTCATAAAAAGGATTATACAATCAATAATAATGGATATGGGTTTATTATCAGTCACATTAAAATATTTTAAATGATTCAAATAATTAATCGTTACCTAGTATTGAAATTTATATGAAGAGTGAAAGAAAGTACACACACACACATACTGATACACACACACACATATATATGTTGTATATACATACATGTATATATATATATATATATATATATATATGCAACAGTGCCTCTTCTCTAGAGTATCATCTTTTTATAACATTGAATATTAAGCGAATAATTTTTCGAAGATCCTAAAGAGAATTTTCATTTATATTTTCACATATTTTAAAATTAAACTAATGACATAAATAATAATATACTTAGCTAATAAAACCCACTTTTTATAAAAGAATGTTAGCCTGTTATCAAAGCCTCTATTTTACATAATGAAATTAAGTTCAGCTATATCTATTATTTAATATTTAATAGAGCGTGTTCGACACATTAATATAAGACTAATTTGATTATGAAATAGATAAGGTTTCCATCATAGTTAAATAATAATTAGGCTTTAAAAATTATTTTCACGCACGCAAGCAAGCACGCACACACACACACACACACACACACACACACACACACATACACACACACACACACACACACACACACATATATATATATATATATATATATATATATATATATATATATATATTTACTAACATTATACACAGTAACAAATCTTAGACAAGAACGTCCATTTTTCTTGAAACTTACTTAAATTATGATTGAAATTGTAGAGTATTTCCATTCCACTAACAGAAATAATTATTTATCTCTCTCGTAAGTGAATCTAATAGCTCAGATGATATAAAATGTCTTCTGTCAAAATAAATGTTGCGTTCTACCTTGAATTAGAAATCTTCCTTGACAAGTTGAAATTTTTTTGAATCTGTCACTATAGACTGAAATTTGCCTGACACGCCATGTGTGCTCAGACATCTGAAATTGCTACATGGAAATGTTTCAATATTTTTTGACTAATAAGAGGAAATTTATTTTATTTGTTATAACTACAGTATTTTCAAGGTGATTTCTAAGGTTTATTTTTGATGTGTTTCCACACACACAACTGAATGCATTTATATAACGCTCTATACTCGAATTAAAGTCAGTTGCATAGAAAGTGGTGCATTTTATTCGTTACCAGAATAGAAACAGGTATATAAATCAATAAATGCAATAGATATGTAAACATAAATTTTTAGCAAACACATACTGTAACTCACTGCTTAGAGAGATTTTTTTTATATTTACTGAAATTTTCAAAATAATCATATTGCACGATTATGCGCAGTATTTATTGGGTTGTAATCTCCCATATAATGTATGTAAATGGAGAGATACTAAAAAATAAGGCAAATTATGTCAATATTGGTGCTCTTATAGTTCCCCTAAAAATTTGGTGAAAAGCATTTCGACAATCCATTCATCAAAATTTTCCAAGAGATTAAGTATAAATAAAGTCAACTCATTTGCTTTAGATCATTCTTAGAATGATTACTTGAAATACATTAAATATATTTCTGAGAAGCATTTCTGGTATTGCATTTTTTTATTTTTTATTATAAAATAAATGCAATAGATGAAATATATCCTCCGCACTATTTAATCCATAAAGCAACATAATAATCTAAAGAGAATAGAATAAGCAAACAAAATTTAACTGAAGAATGGATAAAAATATTAAAAAGGATAACATTTTGATCAAAAGTTTACTTACAGATATCACATAGTATTACTGTCAGTTAAACAAATTAAAAATTTTTTTTTTCTCCAAAATCAAAATTACTGTTAAAAACTTCTAAATTATGATAAATGCATTCTGTTAAGGTAAGCAAAATTCAAGAGCTTTCAAAAAAAATATTTATTTCATATCGTGTGTTTTGAAATAACTTTCCGATTGAATAACATTAAGTGCAACAAGATAAATAGTTTCTATAAGAATAATTAACATATTTGACTTTCTAAAAACACACGCACGTACACCCTCACACATGTATTTCTGTACACATGTATATGTGTGTGTGTGTAATAATTTAACTTAATTCTCATTAATTTCTCACTATAATAATTTCATTTACTAAATTTGCCCATTCTCTCCTTTAAAGATAATGTTCATTCTTATTTCCTGATCCTCTTCGAAAGCATCCTTTTATTTATTACATCATGCGCTCTTAAAACTGGTTAAATCCGCTTAAACCAATTATAAATCTGTCAAAATAATCCCTTCAGATTCCCTATCTGTTATATTTCCTCAGAATCCCTCTATCCATACCACGCGTTTCTGACGCTCCAAATGAATTTTCCCTGGTATATAATCAAAAATACAACGAAAAACGCTCTCTGGTTGTTATACTCATGCTGACATAATATGTATCCAACTGCGGAAATGCGTAATTCCCACCGTGTGGAAATGGTCTCACTCTCTGCTATAATAAAATAATTCTATAAAATTGAAATTGGTTTCGACTGTGTTATGAACATAATTCAATAGTGCTATTTGAAAGAAAGTCCTTTACACACACACACACACACACACACACACACACACACACACACACACACACACACACACACACACACACACACACACACACACACACACACACACACACACACACACACACACACACACACACACACACACACATATATATATATATGGTTTATCGGAAAATTCCGTCCGTTTGTGAAGTGAAAGAAAATAATACATTTCACATATTTTCACAATAAATATGATTAAATGTAAATAATATTCATTACACAATACATTTTTCTTCTTTACTTATGAATTTCTACTAGAGTAATGGTTATTTGTAAAAGCCATTTTTGAAAAATGCCTTGTCTCTAGAAGCAAAAAACTTAAGTAGTGATAGGTGCTTCCGCATGTGCTTCAGTTTTGCATTTGTTTTTTCCTTTCAAAATTTTTGCAGGGGAGAAAAACAAGGGATAATTAGAGGGTGCTAGGTCTGAGGAGTAGGGTGGATGAGACAGAAATTCTCAGCCTAGCTCTGTGATTTTCTAACGAATTGCCAAACAGCACGTGGTCTGGCATTATGATGCAATGTAATGTGCTTCATACTAAACATTGTCGGTCCCTTTTTTTAAGTCTTTCACATTTGTGATAGCGAGCTCACTCCACAATGAAAGTTACGCCTTCATCTTCATAATCAATATCACCCGTCACCAAAAAGGAATAGAAATCAACGTGAAGTAAGCATACTTTCAAGACTCAGAATCCTCAGTTGCAATTGCTATGAAGAAAAGGAAATAACTTCTTCAAATTCCGAAAACACTTTTATTTTCACGAGCAAAACATTCTGAAGTACATAAACGTTGGCAATGTTAACAACAAAAAGAATAAAAACGAACTATTCAGCCGTGAAAGTCTATTATTAAATTAAATATTAAAATGAGAGCAAAACGATAAATTATTAAAGTATACCATAATATTCTGTTCTGATACTAAAATAAAAGCAGGTGATAAAATATTAAACTGAATATGTCTTAGCAATTTAAATATCCTTAATGAAATTAAATGTAATTGCCTAATTTATTATATTCGTAATGTCACACAATCTTTTAAACCTAACACTATATATTTTCTATTTTATTTCTATGCATTTTTCTAAAGCCATTTTCTCATAAGAATATGTGTGCAAATGCTAAAAAAAGAAGAAATAAAAAGCTATGATTTATTAACTTATAAGCAAAACACTTGAAATATAATTTTTCTCTTGAATCTAACTTCCTTCTTGACAGATTGAAAAGTGAAATATGTCAATAGTGTCGTGAATCATTTCCAATAATAATTTAAAAGAGTAGTTTTATATATGTATTATTAGTATATTTATATTATACATGTATATGCCAGGCAATTTATTTACATTAACTCTTATAAATAGTCTTAATATATTAAATTTGTAAATGGTTTCTTGCGAATCTATTACAAAAGCAAAACACTTCTTTAAAATTCTGTCAATAAGTCTTATAAAATACAAACAAATTTTAAATGCTTACTCTCTGTAATATAAGATAGTTTAAATCAATTTTTTTCGTATAAATGCCTTTCAAATGATTATTTCATCCACTAAATGTTATCTTATTTTATGACATTGAACTAAGTGTTGACCGATTAATAACTTTTCAAATCTTCTGGCCCCCAACTGATGATCATAATTTGTCTGGAATTCATTGATCAGATCTATATTAATTAAATTCCAGAGGATTTCACGAAGGAATTTGAACTAGAATCGATAATGGAAAGTTAAAACTAAATATTTTCCTAAGCAATAAAGATTATTCTCAGTGCAGATAGATAGCATTTTTTGAAAGAATTTTGATAGAAATAAATATTAAGTTTCACTAAGTAGATCTTTGTATAGTCGGTTTTTATACGACATTTTATTGCTGCTCTGGAACTTTTAGCCAATTTAATTGCACTTGAATGTGTCATGATTATAAAATAAGTGGACGTAAAATTGTGGCAATTTTTTAATTTTTTTTCGATAAATCTTTATTTAAAAGTATTTAAAGATGAATTACTCATTTTGTCGTTATAATGGTCCTGATTAATTCTAATAGCACATTAAATATAAAATATGATACAACCATTATAAGTAGTTTTTAATAAAGTACTTGTTTTTTAAAATTTAAGATCTTATATCTATCACATTTCTTTTAAGATAGCAAAATTTAAGCATTATTTAAATGCAAATAGTTATGTTACAGTTGTTACGAATGTTCATAAATGGATTATCATGGGTTCACATCATATCGTCGGTTTGGTACGGTTTTAGATTTCCGTCTATAAGACATTCTTATGTCTATTGTTATGAATAATTTTTCTGCAGTAGTGTGAGGGATGAAATCAAGTCCAACTTGGAAGACAATGACAAATGACGCTTTATTCACAAATCTTCAGGATAACACACAGACAACAAAGATTGGAAAATAATTGTTCAAACAGGTACACAACACTTGTACAGATTAGTGACACAGGTGTCGGAATCAATTCTGCACTTGTGCAGACCATTAACACAAACACATACAAAACAACACTTATAATAACCTTCAGCTCACCAGGTTAGCAGTTCTCTCTACGCACAGATCTTCACAATATTACCAAGCACTCGAAAGGCTGACTCCAACAACAGATTGCGACAGTTCAAATATAATAGGGCCGAATCTCCAGCAGATTCACTCGGCCACTCCGGTAGGTTCACTCAACCATTTCTTATAGATTCCCTGATCTCTCTCTAATGCTGACTCCACAGATGGACCGATTCTGTTGACACATGTCCGCAAACAGGTGAATTTATACCTCTTCTGGCCAGGTATGACGTCAAATGGGAAAATTCACAAAAAGTCTGTCTTTCTTCTCGACCAATATTTCGCTTAGGTTCCAGCACATTCGAGATCTTTTCATTCGTCGCCAAGTTTCTCAACTAGTCGCCAAATCTGTCACCAAGGTAAAGGGGTCATTGCTTAAAATCTCTTTCCTTTCTGATGACATTTATGTTCATGTATCTTTCCCTTCACAAGAGAACTGCCACAGGGAAGTGCCATCTCATGTTCGCGACACTATTTTTATTATTCGCTTGTGCATTTTCAGATCTTTAAGGAACATTTAAAATATTTTCAAAAATTGAGGGAAAATAATATTGCCCCAAACCACCATTATTTTGTGTCCTTTCCTGTGCATTTTATTCCAGCCACCCAAAAAATAACTCTCTATATTTAAAGAGGAAAGCAGAACTGCTGCCACAGGATTAACATTATATTCACTGCTTCAAAATTACTCGCAAATTGAAGATTTAAAGGTATTGAATCCTCAAAGATATATTCCTAGTTAGGATTATATATATACAAAAATTACAACATTACAAAATCTATTATATAAACAAGATAAATAAATAATGAATGAAATTATTGAAAGACAAGTCATAAAAATATTAATTTTGATTCATAATTCCAGGAATAAAAAAACGTGCTTTGCAAAAAAGTTTTCTTAACGAAATTATAAGACCTAAAAGTTCTTACATATATATGATATTCTGGGTTCCAAAATGATGAGCACTTTAGTTTAAGATGAAGCCATTTATTTACCGAGATTACTATGCAGACAATTAAATACAGTTAATCAAGATAATATACAAATTTTTAATGCAAATAAGCCGAGTTCGCTTAGATAGACAGTTTCGGTGCAACTAGAATGTGCTTTGTGCATTTATGCTGTAAATGTCTTTTTATTAGCCCCGTCAGGTAGCTCTACTACCTTACGGGGAGACATGCGACACTCCCTGTATCCCCTGAAGCTTTGTCATGGCGTCTTCCCGCGCAAACTGTTTCCTCTCGTCCAGGGAAATGTCGCTTTGCCAGTAGCAGCGCTCCCAAGTGTTGAGGCGGATTCCTTTCTGATAACTTTAAACTCTGAAAAACTTTAAAATCTGAAAAATAGTTACGTTCATGCTCTTAAAAACTCATCTTGCTTACATAAATGCGAAATTAATCACCAAAATATTTTTTTTCAATGATATGATTTTTCGTATTTTTTCAATTAGAAAATTTTCTTTTTCACAACTTTAAGATAGTTATTTATGAAGCTTTTAATCTAAAATCTTTTAGATACTTATGCACACTTATATATATAAATATATATAATTATTAAATGCATATAAATTTATAATATTTACATGTATATAATATTACCAAAATGAACTTTAACATGAATTTGGAGGATAGAACTGAATCAAATAGGAAATGGAAACGTTTTAATTTATTTTCGTTTCGAATTAAAAAGAAACTAAATACAAGAAAAAAAATTTATTATATGCATCAGAAAGAGCGACTAAAATTCTATTTTTCTACACAGTCACCAAACAAATTGAGGCACTTGTCATAGCGGTGGACAAGCTTTGAAATTCCTTCGTCATAGAATTCTGCCACCTGCGATCTCAGCCACTCAGTGACGCGCACCCGCAACTCCTTGTCGTCTCACCCACGTCTCGTTACCAGTTACGATTCGATCCAGTAAAGAATCATCATGTCTGTCGTAGGCCTCCAGAAATGTCAAAGCTGCCCCCATTCGCTGACCTTTATGGTAGTCTGTAAGCAATTTCGGCACCCATCTTGCACAAAATTTGCAGTAGCCTAGTTTTTGTGAGACAATGTTAAACAACAAAGTCCATGAAACTTTTGGAAAACTAAGCGAAAGCTTCGTTATTGTGAAACGGCGGTTTTCACGAATCTTTTCGTCAACTTTAGCGACCAGTTCCTGAGTCACAATGCTAGGGCGTCCACTCTTCTCTTCATCGTGAACGTTAGTTCGGCCGTTTTTAAACTGAATGCACCATTTCGGGATTGAACTTTCATTCATTACGTTGTTTCTGTACACTTCACACACTTGCCGATAAATTTCCATAGGTTTTAGGTTTTTTGCCAACAAAAACCGTATCACAGACCGCACCTCACAACTGGCGGGATTTTCAATTGCATTTTAAATTTGAATATCGAAAAAACGGGCAACGTGGAAATGTTCCTGTTGTGATGGCTGTACGCTGACTGAGATGCCGAGCACGCAGACACCAAAATATACGTGATCGGCGCGCGTCTGGCGACGTCAGATGAAAATGCTTCTTACTTTCTGAATAGCCCTCGTAGTTATAAATTGTGGAATAACTTTAGATGTATTCACCGAATATCAGTACAATTTTTTTTTTAAAAAAATTTAATAATATTAATTTTCACTATAATGATACCACTTAAGTAAATGGAATAAAAAAGTCCATTCTAAAATCTAAGAAATATTTTATTAGGAACTGTGGATAAAGTTTCTAGTAATTATACAATTTTAAATATCACTATATTAAAGTAATTATGAAGTATTTTGAAGAAAATAATGTATTTATTGAACATAAAACTCTTTCTATAGAGAAATTAATAATAGAACAATAGCATTCTGTTGAAAAACTGGATTTGAAATCAGTTAAGTTAAATATCTACGTATATTTTTAGTATCTAAATTTCATAAAGATTTCGTTAAATTCAAGTCCTTTTCAAATGGGGTTTAATATAAATGATTATTTATATTATAAAAGCAGAAAAACTGTTACAATCAATTTTACAAGAAACCATAAGTAAACCAAATAAGACTGCTATAAATAAAAATAATTCAGATATAAATAAAGAAATTAAAAACAAAAAAAAATCTACTCAATCCATTGTTATGATTTCTATAATTATAATTCTGCAGATAAAATCTAATCTTTCTTTTTATCCTTCATATTTATATTTCATTCAAACAAATAATAAAAAATTCATGCACACTTATACATAATATTGGAAGTTATCGATAAGAAGTTTATAGTAATATAATATTTATGATAAAATAAATTCATTTAAATTTCAAGTTAATAAAGCTCTATTCTGGAAAACTATTATACATATGTATATATGGAAATGTAATTATTAATTATATACAACTTAATAATAATTTAGTAACATGAACTTCAGACTTAATTATTCAAATAAAGTTTCTTTTTTGATGACTGCAAAAAATATGAACACTAAATTAATTTTTAAAACACATTTATAGCTTAATAAATTTAGTAATGAATGTAGATATTGGGGTGATGGAGATTGTTCATCCCGAATCTACGATGGTTTGCTCTTACGCAATGGGCTGGTTGTCTAGGGGGGTAATTTCGGATTCCATGTAATGTTGTTGATGATATTCAAGGATGAAGCTTGTAATAACTTTACTTGTTTATTAGGAGAGATGATGAAGAATGAAAAGTATTTACACTATAAAATGAAAAGTAAGTTGACCAGTTCGTCAGATAAAGATAGATGGCTGCCTCATTTAACCCATATTATCAATGGACATTGGAACGCGCTCGGGCGTTGAAGTTTACTTCCGACGCGGGTAGCGAAGGAAAACAGAAGCGGAGAAAGTGGCGGCAAAAGAGAGCGCGAAAACGAGCGTCACTTAGTTTTATTCTCGGATAGGTGGCGCTGCATGAGCTTATCACATGACTCTTGATTCGTGGCGACATCTATTGAGTATCGGAGGAACTGGTTTTACAGTAGATTGAAAAAATAAAATTAATTGCTTAATAATAATTGGATGGAAAATCCTACAGAGTTCGACCCCTCCAAATAGAGCTGGCCTCCAGCGATACTGGAATTTAAAAATTTCACTAATTATACTATATACTTTTCAAAATAACTAATAACACAATAATAGTAGAAAAAAAAATGAATTTCAAAACCTTTTAATATTCTACATGGAGCAAAATATGTAGTCAGTTTTTTCTTATCACTTCCATCATTTAGGAATGATAAAAATTCTGATATAAAGCAGCATAAAATGTAAATAAGCATGTATAAAAAATGTAAATAACACAAGACAATATCTAGTACATAAAAAGAAAATAATACAGCATGAAATTAAATCAAACGAATTTCACCAACTAATAACTATGTTTGATATTTAAATGGTGTTGATAGAAAAATGTTTTATCGTATCTGGGAGGTGATTGTACAGTTCGGTCCTTCGTGATTACCTACTTTTTGTACTACATATCCATCGTGTGGCTTAACTTTGGTGATTTTATAGTCCTAAGAATTTCGGTCTTAGTTTTAGTCCAACTCCAAATTGAGTTCTTTGGATGGCGACCAGATCACCCTTTTTGTATTCCGGAACTTTCTTTTTTTCCTTGTTGTAAGTTCTCCTATTTTCGTATTGTATATTTTCTATGTTCTTCTTAGCGTCTTTTCTTAAGAATTCTCGTTGTTCGTGTAGCTCTTCGAACAATTCTTCGAGGAGCAAGTCTTTAATTCTGACATCTTCTTTGTTTCTCATTCTAGAACCAATTAAAAGTTTGAATGTTGACCCTTTAGTGCTTCGACAGGTTGTGCTGTTAAGGAATCTTTGAAGTCGATCAATATACTTATACCATTTAATAGAATTATCTAAAGTTAGTTTAGTCAAAACTGGGATAAGTGTACGGTGGATTCTTTCAACTTATCCATTTCCTCGTGGCAATTTGTAGATGTTGAATACCTTCTTCTGTGCAATAATCGCTAAACACTTTCGAAGTAAACTCTGATCCTCTATTCGATATGATTCTTACGGGGTTTCCAAAGTTTTTTTGTTGTAGTCTTAGCTTCTCTGGAGCATTTTCAGCTGACACTGATTTTACGGGGTACAACCAAGTGAATTTCGTAAAAGCATCTATAACGGTGAAAATGTGTTGATAATTCTTATTTGTTGATGGTAACGGTCCTATGAAATCGATATGGTATGTGCTTAAAGGGTTGTCTTCTTTTGGAATAGGATTTAAAAAACATTCCTTTTTGCCACTCTTTCTATTAGCTAAGATACATGGTACACAATTTATTATTACGTTCTTTACTAACTTCGTTAAATTTGGAATAAAAAATTCTTGTTTGACAATCTCTTCTGTTTTTGCCACTGAAAAATGACGTAGATTTTCTTGACTGATCGTAGCACATGTTGCCGTAGGTTTGCTTGTTTCTCTCGTGAAATTCGTAGTTCTCTTCGGCTGGCTTGTATTTAGCTCTTTCGCTGAATCGTTGAATCTTCTAAACCTGGAGTAATTCGTTTGAGCGTGATTAGAAACATTTGAATTCGAATACCTTTCTCTCCCGTGAATTCGATTTTCGATCCGTCGATTTGAGTTTACGTGATTTCCTTCATGACTTCTGTGACTGGCGGATTGAGCATCGTGATGTCGATTGTAACTAGTGGTTGCTGCAACTTTCCTACTTGATCTATCCTGCTCGAACTTTCGTGGTGATTCAAATTGACGAAATTGTTCTGAAGCTCTGAAATCTTGTTTTCCCCTAAAATGCGTATTAACTGGCTTTTGATTTAATGTTCTCCTGACGTCTTCATACTCTTCGAATTTTTCTGCTAATTCGGCTGGCGAATTTATCGTTGTCCATTCGTCTAGAAAATGTTGCTTAAAGTCGGTAGGAGCTCTACGTTTCATTTGATCTGAGATGATCAGTTTCCTTAATTCTTCAAAAGATTCGATTTTTAACCCTGATGTCCATCCATCAAAATATGTTGCAAGTTCGTGATAAAAATCGGTCCAAGTGTGGCTATAAACTTTTTGATGCGTTGTAAATAATTGGCGAAACTTCTCTGGCGTTAATTTAAATCTTTTAAGCAGAAGTTCTTTTACGTGGTCGTAGTTGTTTGCTATCTCCTCTGGTTCACGTGCAATTATGTGAGAAATTTCGGACGGTAAGAGTCCTAAAAGATATGAAACCCAATGTTCTCTTGAAATTGTTAATCGTTGCACTTGACGTTCGAATAAGACTAAATATAAGCTTATATCTTCTTTAACTTCATATTTATGGAGAAATTTGGATATTTCCTTGCCTAGTAATTTCGAATGGTCGGTTTCGTCAACCGTTGAGTATAATTTGAGTTGATTCTCTAATTTTAATCTCTCTAGCTCAATTTCATGTTGATCTTGTCGTCGTTTCTCTTCTATAGCAAGGGTTTCTAGACGCAACTTTTCTTCAAATTCTTGTTTTCGTTGTGCTTCGGCAAGTGTTTCAAGGCGCAACTTTTCTTCAATTTCTTCTTTCGTTTTTCGCTGTTCTATTATACTCGTAAACAAATTTTTAGTGAATTCCTCATCATATTCAGTATCTTTAGTGATTAAGTCCCTTAATTTCTTAACTGTCATTGAAGAATCAGGCTTTAGATCTAATTCTTTCGCTAGGATAAATATATCTTCCCGACGTCCTTTAGTGAGGTACGACATTTTAAAATTAATATGAGAATAGTTAAATAGAATCAATAAATTTGAAAATTTATACTCCAATCGTTTTTGCGTAATAACAACGAAAGTGATTTTAAAATGAAACACGCTTATTATGGTGAATATCGTTTAATTAATTTGATTAGATAAATGCATGTATATCAATATATATATATATATATCGAACATAATAATTAATGCAAGGATATTTGAAATAAATTGTGAAAATAATAAAAATAATATTGCAGTATAATTTGTGAAAGTACACCTTTTTTTAAAAAAAAGAAATTATTCATCATATAAATCTGAAATCCCTTCGTTAAAATTTTCCACAGAACTAAAACTAAACATTGTGAAAGAATATAAAGTAATTCAACTAGAACCAAAAAAAATTATTCAGACATACAGTGAAATAATCATAGAATAAAAAAAAACAAAATCATCTATTTTGAGAATACACTTTCAATTCGCTTAATTTAGAATTCAAGAATCTGCCAAACCTATTTTTTAAAAGTGATAAGTTATCATTCATTGAGAGAGTGAAATGAAACAGCAGACATGTTTCGGCTACGTTGAAATTATGGGAAAGGGGAGATCTATTGAAATGTTTACGATTTTGAAAGAGGAAGTCTAATTATTTATGCATTTATTCGTTTCTGCCATGAGAGCTCTGACTGATTTGATATCATGGCATATCAATTCACACACACAATAATAATAAAAAAAAAGACACTCTTAGATTTTGAATTTAAGATGACAATTTGAAAATATATATATAAAAATGCACTTAGAAAATAATACGCTCAATTTACTTTTTCTTCAGATATTTCTTTTCATAATTAAAAAAATTAACATTACAAGATGGCACTTCATTGGAATTAGACGATCGTCCGAAAAAATAAATGTTTTACAGTACCTGGAATCTTGCGGTGAAACTTGCACATTAATATACGCTTGACTTATTATTATTATTTTTTTTTCAACAACGCTCTTTCAGGAATCGATGGCCTTTAAAAGAGCTTAAATTAAACACACATTTAGATTATCACAAGCACAAATACATAACTCGATGCGAAGAAGCATTTGATGATAGAAAAACTGAGGTTCTACTTGTAGGCGGGACACACTCGTCGTCGTAGGAAACTAATCGTAGAAATGGATGAGGCACACTTTTCTTTGTAGTATATCCGTTATCGTTGTACACTGGCTATTTTTGCTGTAGAGGCATACGTTGTCACTGGCTATTCTTGCTGTAGAGGCATACGTTGTCACTGGACACTGGCTATTCTTGCTGTAAAGGCATACGTCGGCATTAGCATCTGGGAAATTTTGTTCATCTCAGGGCGAGCATCTGATTTTCTTTTCTTCATGTAATTCTCTCCCATTAATTTTGACGCAATCTCGGTCCGATCACTCATACATTTTGAAGGAATCCCGGCCGGAGCCGCCATAAATTTTGTAGATATTGGGGTGATGGAGATTGTTCATCCCGAATCTACGATGGTTTGCTATTACGCAATGGGCTGGTTGTCTAGGGGGGTAATTTCGGATTCCATGTAATGTTGTTGATGATATTCAAGGATGAAGCTTGCAGTAGCTTTACTTGTTTATTAGGAGAGATGATGAAGAATGAAAAGTATTTACACTATAAAATGAAAAGTAAGTTGACCAGTTCGTCAGATAAAGATAGATGGCTGCCTCATTTAACCCATATTATCAATGGACGTTGGAACGCGCTCGGGCGTTGAAGTTTACTTCCGACGCGGGTAGCGAAGGAAAACAGAAGCGGAGAAAGTGGCGGCAAAAGAGAGCGCGAAAACGAGCGTCACTTAGTTTTATTCTCGGATAGGTGGCGCTGCATGAGCTTATCACATGACTCTTGAATCGTGGCGACATCTATTGAGTATCGGAGGAACTGGTTTTACAGTAGATTGAAAAAATAAAATTAATTGCTTAATAATAATTGGATGGAAAATCCTACATGAATAATTTATTTAAATTATGTTACACATTCTTTTGATATTTGAATTTTAAAATAAGTTAGATTTTGAGATTAGCTTCCTTTTATTATTCTTAATAAAATAATTTAAAGGTCATAGATGGCTATACTAACTATATAATGTTTGATACTTTTTAAAATTGTTTCTTCTTTAATTTTAAATATGAAATAACTTTAATTTGTAAATCTTTTTTGGAATTATTATTCATTTTAAAAGATTTTGGAAAATTTTTCACGTTATAGGACTGTTAAGCACCCTAATGGTCATTTAAGATTAGTTTAGACTACATTTTTACAGTAATATAAAATAATGTTATTTAAATTAGTACTTTATATAACATTATTAAAATTGTAAATATTTACAATAGAAAAGGTTTATTAAGAATGTTAAGTTAGAATTATGATATTTCTTTAATGCTCTTTTTTTTTTTTTTTTGAATTTAATTTTTAATTTTTTTTAATTTTTTTTTTTTTTTTTTTTGGAATGTAATTTTTAATTTGTTTGAATTTTTGTTCAGTTAATTTTGGTACCAACAATTTTATTGTAAGCTACTGATTGAAGTGGTTTATAAATTCGAATTTAAAAAAATGATGATTTATTCGAACTTTTGTTCATATTTATTTCAAGAAAGAAAAGATTTCTGATGCATTACATTTAGATATAAATTTGAACAATCGTGGAATACAGCTTTTTTTTAAAAAACTTAATAGTTAATTTCATTTAAAAATATGACGTATTTGTGATTAAAAAAAAATCGTATCTCCCCTGCGTTCAAGCTCGCTATCTAACTACCTCCTTAGGAGTGATGACTACCAGAGTACTAATACCCAGCAGTTCAAGTGGAGGAGTTATCAAGTAAACATGGTGCACTGCCCGAGACTTATGTGGATCTGTATTATTATGTTAACCCTTATTTTTTGTCCTCAAGCTGTTGTGTCCTTAAGTGAAATGTCTAAATAAAAAGTAACTAAATCTAGGTAGGAATTTATTATTTGGATAGTTTTCACTTATTGAATCTATGTTAACCCTAACGGAATGCACAACATGGGGCCCATGGTTATAGAATGATGAATTTGCAATTCATTGATAAAATACAAATAAAAAGAACGACACGTATAATTGTTTAGGAACATATATTTACTAAATATAATGGTAATTTAAGCTTAGTAAGCAATTAAACATGGACATGCTTCTTGGTTTATAATATACAATGAGTGGTTTTTGATGTTTCAAAATGATGTTTACCAAGGACACGCTCCAAGCATGTTATTGATGTGCTTATTTGGATGTTTAGTCGCACATAATTAGAGAATGGGAATTTCTGTTCTTTCGTATGTGCTGTTCTTACTTGTTCTTCGTTTTAAAAGTACTTTCATTTAAAGTCGATTTTGATACACTTGTTCTTTAGATTCCTCGAACCAATTTAAAGTGAATTCGAGGGAATTTAACATTATACAGTTACTAATTGTAATTACTCTTTAAGTTTGAGGAAAAATTGAATCTGTTGAATTTTAGGGAAAAACAAAATCATGTTTTGAATTAAATTAATTCTAAATAGAACATTATTTTTTTAATTTTATCAGGTAATAGTGAAAATAAAATATCTTTGATAATTTCCCAATTGGAGTATTTTGTATATATTTATGTATTCAAAATAAACAAATCGAGAAGCTGATGCCGATAAAAAAAAAAGAGTTTAAATGTAGTTTAATGCGTGTTTTTATCTTATAATGTGTATTGTGTATTTTAGCCAATAGCATTTAATATTTTTATAGAAATAAATTAATTAATAAAGCCCATTTCTAATCCTTTAGTCCATCAGAAATTATATTCTAGCTCAGTGGTTTCCAATATATTTCTGTTTGCCAACCCTTTCTATTGTGCGAAAAAAATTGGTAAATACCTTGTTTAATCGTTAGTAACCGGTTAGAAGACAAAAAAAAAAAAAAAAAAATTGGTACAACACTTATTTTTCATGTTGCACAATAGTTCAAATAAGAAACGAAAACATAATCATTAGACATCTGAATACAAACATTAAAAAGAACAAAAACTATAGCTACAGGAAAATGTACACGAAAGTAACTCAACAAGCTTACTGGTTCTTAGTTAAGAATACATTAAAATAAAATAAAATAAAAAAAAACCCCTCTTAATGGGATGTTTGTGGCTGTCTAATTGAACAAAGAAATTCAAAGTTTGGTTCAATATGTAACAGTTTCAGTCTTAGATCAAGATCTGCATTTAATCTGTTTCCGTATTTACCTTTAAAATAAGTATGTGTTGATAATCTGTTCTCACATAGATATGTTGCGCAAAAGTGTTATAATGACTTAAAGGGTAATAAGTGCATTCATTTGTACACTGAGCTAGAAGTCCATTAAAGAGTCATCTTTAGAAATAGTTTTTAGAGAACTAGCACATTATAACTTAATGAATTTTTCTTTTTACAATAAAGTTAGAAAGGTTGTAACGCCCGCCCGACCCGGGCGTCCTCTTGTGCCATCACTAAATTCAAATATTAAATACTACGACACAAATAATTACAAAACCACCAAAACAACTTTTAAACAATTTATTAACCTATGTTTACTATGACACAGATGACTACGCTCTCCAGGGTAAGCCTTCTGACCCCTTAATTCAACCCACCAATGATAATCTAACAGACTCTTACCAACAGTCTTTCCTCGACAGCAACTCAGATTCTGGAACAACTGCTGAAAACACTAGGCCAAATCTTTCTCGAGTAATCCTTACTCGAACCTTCAACAATAGACTTTAATTCCTCCTTTCTCTTATCTAGCACTTCGGCTTCACCTCATCTCACCTACAACGCCTCCCTGATCCTCCTTCAGATGTAGTTTATATATTAACACTTCACTTCATTCCTAACTGCTTTACATACTAACTTTATGTATCACGGTTCATTTTTTGGTTGGGCAAAGGTTGTTTAGTGAAAGCAATCAATCTCAAATGAAAGTCCTCAAGGTTAGTGAAGAGAAACCGCGAATAGCCCAATGTCACAAGGTTTCTAAGCTTACATTTCCTTGATAAAAATATGTATCCAATTTTTTATAGGGATACATTGTGAGTCTATTGGGAAAATAGTAATCGAAAGTTAATTGAAGAGTATTTCAGATGCTAGCAAATAGACTGTTTAATTGAATTTTATGATAAAAGCTGATGAGAGAATCAAAAAATTAGTACTCATTCAACAACAGTTATAAAAACTGATTTTTCCGCATGGTTTCAATTTCATCATGTACTCTGAAAACGGAGATACCTGCGCCTCCTAATAACATAATTAATTAATTCAATTTTCAAAAGATATCACATAAATATACAATCATTTTCAGCCGAAGAATATAGATTATACAAGTGGACAAATTAAATGAGTGATCAATAAGAAGTTCTTGAACTACAAACTTTAATTCAAACAAGTGGATTAAAATTTTACCTCGGGAAAGCCAACTATCCTCTGTGTGAAGTAGTAAAAAACGTCAAGGCTTTCAAAATCCTCACAAAGTTCATGGAATAGGCAACAGTTTGTAGCACGCAATTTTATAAAATTTACAATTTTTACATGACTTAAGGTAGTATATAACTCTGCAGGAATACGCTCACGTACCAATGTTTGTCTGTGAATACGGTAATAATCCATTCATTTTTCTTGTCGATCTTCTTTACTCACGCCACAAGACCAGAATGTGTTCTTGTCGTTAATTTTGCATCATCTGACCCCCCCCCCCCCCTATAAGATCAGTTCATTCCCTTTTTGTTTTCAAAATAATCATTGAACGTATCGAAAATGACTTCTCCAGTTGTATTTGTTCTCAAAGGTTTTACAAGTTCTGCGTTCCCGAGCGAAATTGTTAAAAGTACATTTAATGTAGACAAGTTCACTGTACATCTAATGTAGACAATTTACTGCAGCATTTACTTCAAAGATCGAATCGTCAAGATAGATCTAAAAAATATTCAGTTTCATTTCTTTCGAAAATATACTCTCTATATCATTTGTCAAATCATTAATTCAACGCTACATTGTACTGTTTGATAAAAGAATCAGATCAAATTTCTTGGTTAACTTTTCTCCAAGCATACACTTTGCGACATCTTTTGCACTGGTCTGATTAAATTTTTTACCATTGTATTCATCAATTGTTTCTTTGTTTTTAATCTGGTCGCAAACTAAATCGCACAAGGTTTACAAGGGTCTGCACGAACGTTTGATAACGCGCTTTTCCAATTGAGAAAAATACCTGCCTCAAGAAATTATTTTTTTCTTCCTGCTTTGCTATCCAATCAGGAAAATAAGTCAGTTGATAGACAGACTGTCATAGTCATGGAAATTAATACAGGAGACTCACCGTCTTGCCTCCTTTTTCAGAAGCGTACGCCATCTCAGTTCTCGTGGTGCGATACGTATTTCTCAATATTTATCGAATAAAAGAACACACTTATTTATTTATTCATTTTTATTTTATAAATATCGAATTATTTACAGTACAGTAAAAAGTTAATTTATTAGTTGCTGTTTATATTAGTGGTTTAAAATTCTACTATTACAACAATTATTATTCATCCATCATTACCCCCAGGGGTTTATGAACACCGGTTGGGAAAAACTGCTCTAGCTAAAAAACGCAAAGTAACAAATAAATATGTTTTATTTTAGTTTGCAGTATCTACAAATATCAAATCTTATGCGAGAAATTTGTTTAAGTATATTCTATATTTTAGTAATAGGAACAAATTAATAAGGTTACAAATGAAATAAATTAAGCATTTAAATTCTTATCCCACTATTATTCGCTTTCCTAATATACAATAATAAGAGTAAAAACTAAGAAAATTTTCATAAAAAAATTCGCCAGAACTCACTCTTAAATTTGATCAAATTCAAATTGAATGTAATGTCAAATATTACATTAATGTATTAAACCTGCTGTATCAAAACATCTTCGAGTTAGCCCTAAAATATATATTGAAAAAAAAAATTCTTTGAGAGAATTACAAATGCATAACCCAAAGTTTTATATATTATACACCTCAAATACACTCATGTCCATACATTCAGTATGATGCTAGCTCGGGAAAATAAGTTTTAGAAACAAAACAAACATGACTTATTCATAAAGCCTATTTATTGAACAAAAGATAAAGAACAAAAAGATGATGTATGTATGATGCCATTCATAAAAAACACGATTTTTACTCCCTGGAGCAATTGTAAAAAAATATCTCTCTTACAAAAACTTACCATTACATGGTTGGTATGATATTTAATATCTTGTATGTCTCTTAGATGATGAACTATAGTCCGTACAGCACTGAATATCAAATTATCGAGCTGATCTTGGGGAAGATTGCTTCACTCAGTAAGCTATGCTACCCGATGTTACGGTACACATGCTATCTGATCCAGGTCAGGTGAGAATGCTAGCCATTCCATTCGGGACATATTTTCTTAGATTGAAGGCATTCACTTACAATGTTTGCCTGGTGAGGGGAGATGCTGTCCTCCATGAACACAAATTCTGCTCCAATGGAACCCCTAAGCAAACGTACATGTTGTTCCAGAATGATGTCTCAATAAACTCGGCCTGCCATGGTTCCGATTTGAACACGTAGATCTGTTCTGGACCCAGTATAATTCCGCCTTAAATGAGCAGTCCTGCATAATCGTAACGGTCTCGTTCAATGATGGTAGCGGGTATCTGGTGTTCTCCATATGAAAACTCGACGTGAATCAGACTGCAAGCTAACCTAGATGCGTCGGAAAACATCACACAAGCAAAATGTGGCGATTTGCATGTTCTATACTCCAGGCTAACCCCTGGAGACAGTGAATTATCGTGAGTGGAACACATCCGAAAGGTCTGCGAGCATTTATACCAATAAGTCTCAAGCGTCTGTACACGGTTTGCCTTGTAGCTGTCGTACCCGTGTTTGAAGATAGCTGTCGGGAAAGGTCTGACGCTGTGATCCGCCTGCTTCGTTCTGCAGTTACTGTCAAATACTGGTCGTCATTCAGCGTTGTAACTCGGGGGCGACCTGTATTATTATGTTACGTCTACTGTCATTTCCATCATTTTGTAACCGTTGCCAAAGCCTTAAGGTAATACTTTGGGTGACTCCAAGTTTCTCCAATACTTCCATCTGAGTACGCCCACATTTCAGGCGGCCGATAATTCTACTACGTAAAAAATCCTCCTGATGAGTTCTCTGAATCATAGCTATTCGTTTGTGGCATTGAGCTAATTACTGAACGCTTAAAAACAATTTTACTTTTCTGTTACCATCCCTTATATACACCTCTCTCACACTCTCGTCACTGTGACATATTATTGGCGTCTTCTGATGGCTTCATATAATTTGCATATCACTCTTCTTGAAGATGTGTGCGATAATTCTAAAGATGAAATTTTTACTTTAGAGTTCGATTTCCATTTGATTCTGAATTGTTCTTAATTTATGGACACGAGTATAAAAACTTTTTTTTCACTTTAATTGATACCTAATAAAAAAAATAAAATTTTGGAATTTGCACAAAATTTTAAAAATAACAATAGGAATTAGACAGCAAATAAAAGATATAATGAAAAAGAGGAAAAATTCAGTTTTGATTTAATTTGGATGAAAGAATCGATTACAAAACTGATGCAAATATTACAAGATAACTAAAGACTCTCCTGTCAAACGACCTCTTCCAGTTAGGAATCGTTTACCGTTTCTTTAGCAGTGTTGTCCTACTTCGAAGGTGGGTCAGTTGAAATAGCAATGTCAATTTCATTTCAATGTTCTTCATCTCATTAAAACATACTTAACCTATTTCGGACCTGTCTATCGTTCTTCTGGGGTTCCAACCTACCTCACCTCTGGAACTGTTCTCTTTGTCCAATTCAGGTCGATGTACGTTTTTATAAGAATGTTTTTCATCGGTGTTCGTTGTTATACTTCGGCGTTTTACGTTTCGACTAGAGGTGTGCCATGACAAGCTGTTACTTTTAAGTAATAGGTTCAAGCATATTAGTTCCAGTTTGGGAATAGATTCCAATGTCCTGATATTTGTAAAATATTCCGTTCCGTGATCCTATAACGTTCGTAACATATTCTACGACACTATTATATTTGAAACATATAATATGGCACTGTTGCATTAACAGCATATTCCGTGAGCTTGTTAAGAATATATTCCTCGACAGTTTATAACTTTTGGAGAATATTACACTACAGTTCCTCCTTTTTCTTGATTATGTTCAGTTTTCTCTTGCTGTTTTTAAGCTGATTAATTTTCGTATCACTTTTGAAATAGTTTTCATATTAAGAGAGACAATAAAAAAATACTTAAATATCTATATTTTTTCAATTCAAACATTATTTTTTGAGTAAAAAGCATATTTCACTTTTAGTATATAATAAAAATGTAAAATTTATACCATCATTTGTGAAGGAAATTGCTATTTAGTTGAGTGCCACAAATTGTATATTTTTAACGCTTTTCAATAAATTTTCCACTTTAATTTTAAAGCACGTAATTTCTATCATTAGAAAATTAAAAAAGTAACATAATGATTAATTATTATTCATATTCAGAGAAAATATTAGAATTCACTGACTTAAAAATATATTTCAGAAACTCGAAAGATGTTAAACTCTGAATTCTAGAATAAATCAAAAGCGCACATTTTAATGATTGATAATAAAGTTTAATATAAATACTACATTAATACAAACTATTATTTACAGTTTGGGAAACTCACCATTGTATTTACTTGAAAATTTAAAAAATAATTGCAAGATATTTTTATCTAATAATCTGACAAACAATTCCGAGTTAAAAAAAATAATTTTCTGTTAGAAATTTTGAGTTAATTCTGAAAAAAAAAGCAGGGAATAGTTTATGCTCATTTACAGTTCAGAGGAGTTACGAGTATTTTCTTAAGTAAAGTAGGTATATGTAAAATATTCTCCAAAATTAAAAATTCATTTTCTAAAAAATTTGCTTGAATACCAGGTATTTAAACTATTATTATAGCTCTCCTGATAGAATTGTCATTTGTAGCATGTTATTCTCCATCGTTAGTAATTGAACAACTTAAAATATTAGTAACTTTAAAATTTTACACTGAATTCACAGAAAGAAAATCTCCGATCTTTAAGAAAATAAATTTATCGATGAAAAAATACGAAGTTAATTGATAACTGTAATTCCTTTTAATACGTTATGAAACAATTTTTATTTCAATAAACTGGATATCCAAATTACAATAAATCAATAGTATAAAATTTTACATCATGCTCATTTTAAATTCGTGTTTGAAAGTCATTTAAAAAATTTTTTTCATCAGTTTTTTTTTTAACATTTCCAATGTAAAAGAACAATGAAGCTATATGCGTTAAAAAGTTAATATATATTTTAGTATTTGGCATTAATAAATCAAAGTGCTTTTTGGAATTTTCTATTTTTAAATATAAAATATAATTAAAAATTTTCTTTGCTTTTCTATTTTCCATTTTTCTCTTTTTTTTTTTTTTCATTTTAATGACTAAGCAATTCATATATCTAATTCATTTAGCAATAATAATTTAGTTGTCATTTAGAAAATAGAAGTATTTAAATCTAATAATACATTTTTGTGTACTTATGTACTCTGCTAGCCTTTAAAATTGCAACTCCAAGAAGGAATGATCGGACTAACAAAAGTTCACGTAAGAGGAAGAGGATATAAGGATATGCAAATGATTAGTATTTCAGCACATTTAGACGACGCAGTAGAGAGAAACGACATCTGAAGCACTGCATAAAAGAAAAGTTGTATTGGGGATTTCTCAATTGAAAAGCGCTTTGAAAGGTCGGAGAATGTCATGTTATGCTTCGAATAAGAAGAAATGCTTACCAGCAAGTGTCGGAATTCGATACAGACAGAATCGCTGCCTATCGAGATTGTGAATTATCATTCCGTGATATTGCCCGTCGCACTATCAACCACTGTCATGCGAATATGGAATGAATGGGTTGCTGATGTTCATTCTGAACGGCATGCAGGATCTCCACGGCTTAACATGAGTAACGTCTGAGAGGACATACATATTGCGAGATCGGCCCTGCAAAACCGTACAATCACATCACGAACCATTAGTCAGGAAATGGGTATGTTTACAGCATGCCAAGTATCCGCTAATGTGGTGCGACGACGTTTGCAGCAGCGTGGACTGTCAGCATGGCGACCATTATTTCGGCTTCCCTTGACTGTGCAACACAGAGAGAGACGGCGACTTTGGTGCGCCGAACAACAAAGCTGGTTACAGTAGTGGCACAATGTCGTCTTTTCAGAAGAGTTCCGGTCCTGCTTGCAGTATTCTGATGGCCATATCAATGTCTGGTGGCTCCGAGGAGACCACTTGTCGCCTGCTTGCATTCGATTTCAACATAGGGCCCCTGTACCTGGTGTGATGGTTTGGGAAACCATTGGGTACACGACACGAACATCTCTAGTTCATATCGGCTGTAATTTGAACGCAGATCGACAATGTTGAGATCGGTAAAGAAAATGTTGATAAAAGTGTACCAGAAATGTGAGAAAATAGAAATACAGATATTTTTCTGTATGGCGAAATACGTTAGCTTGTAACTTTTAATTTTAATTTACTAGATTCTATTCATTAAATTTTCATAAATAACATATCTATACAATCAGGAACCCTATTCTAATTTTTAACAGCTGAATACAAATAAATGAAAATTTGAAACAATTTAAAGTTTCAGGTACCTTATCTTATTTTAACAATTTTCTGTATTTCAAACCGGATTTTAAAATAACACTCCTAAAGAATTTTAAGGAAGAAAAAAAGATGCAGAATATATCAAATTTGTATATATTTTCTTATGAAAAACATACGTGTCTGTTTTTCTTTTTCGTATATACATGAACGTAAGGAAAGAAAAAGAAATTACTGGCCTGATTTTTGTTTTTAAGTATTTTAGTAGAACGGTGTAACTATAATTCACAGAAATTCGAAAATATTTCAATGAACTCAGTCTTAGTCTTTGAATAGTAAATATTAATTAAATCATAAAAATAATTCAAAAATTATATAACATTAAAACACTGCAGCACAATTGTCTCTTTTTTTATTCAACTTAGATCTCACACAAGTTTTACACTTTACATAATAAACACTAGAGCACTGTAATAACAGAAAGAAAAAAAGAAATATTACAATAAATTTATATCAAGAAATATTAAATGCAATTTTTAGTTGAAATAAATTTCTGAGGAGAATAACGAAAAAAAATATAAAAAATACCTTTTCAAGTAACCTATTTTGAACTTTTTTCATTGATAAGTAAACTTGTTCGTAGTTGTATTATTATGTTAATTAATAAGAAACTCTCATACATTTCATTATTGTCCACAAACTTATTAACCAATGAAGGATATAAGAAACAGAAAGACAAACAGTATGACACACAAATTAAATTTGTTAACGTGATTATAAATTTATATTTTTAAAGTATTATCTTGTTATTCTAACTTTATTATATATATTGCTATCACTTAAATAATATAAAATCAAGCCAGAAAATACTCAAGAACAATATGTTCCATTTGGATTGGAAAAGTTAAAAGTTTTCGGTTTTATACATTTAAATTAATATTATAAAATTTTTAATACTTACAATAATTAAATTATATTTGTTAGTAAGAAAAATAAACATTTTTAAGAATATATAAACAAATATGTTTAGAAATAATTATTCATACCTGGAAATAAAAGTTTTTTTAAATGCTTTGAACTTAAACGAGAACATTACACTATAATTGTACAACTAGTTTCGAAAAAAGAAGTATTTCGCATAGCACAGATGTCGCTAATATATTAATATTTCCCTTTACATATTTTACCTAAGTTTAGATAAGGAAAAAACATTTTTTTCCGATGACAATAACGGATCTTGATAATGGAGAAAAACGTTCTTCCAGATATTTATAAACTTTGGATACTGCAATTGATGTCTTTGTACCTTAAAAGAAGAAAAATTAGTACGAAATGTAAAAGTTGATAAACTATTTTTTTAGAAAAAAATTTCGGAAGAAAAAATTTATTACCTTGCGTCTCTGGGATGATACAACTTCATCGTATTTAGTCCATATAAGCATACTATAATCTTCCAGTTGAGGCTACATTTCCGATTGTGTTTGTTCTTGCAATGTTTTGCTCCAATTATTTTGCAACCATATTAATGCAATACTATTATTTTTTCCTTGCTTCTTCATCCTTAAATCCTTATAATTTAAATCAAGGATCCAGAAATATTGCTAAGGCTTCGTCAACCTTTATATTACCCATTTCAACGGATAGTTCCTTCAGTAGTTGTTTAACAACATTTAGAACATTAGAGCTCTAGTTTTGCCTTTTTATTTTTTCACAAATATTAATAAGAACTTGAGTTCAAATAGGAACTTGACTTCCTGTCACATATTTTTCTGCTTTTATTAATTTAGTAAGTTCTTCTAAAGATTTAAGAAGTACATACAACTTCAAACAGATAGACCATTCTTCTGTGGATAAAATAGAAGTATCCTTATCAATTATGGCTATTGTGCTTTTTAAAGCATCTTGGAACTCTGTTATATTCTCTGTCATGTAATAGGTAAAATTCCACCTAGTTATTACACCTCGTTTTAATTTCTTAGGAGTTAATCTCACATTATTTTGAGTTTTTAACAATTTTTTGCTTTCTGAGGTACCTTTCTTTAAAACACTAAATCTTTTTACTTTACCTGTTAAGTCCTTCACTGGTTTTAAATCATCTCAAACAATTAGATTAAGGGAATGAGCAACGTATGCAAAATAATTTCATCATATTTCATTTATTATTGCATTCTTAACAGATATTGACTCGAAATCTTCATTGATAAAATGCCCAGATGAAGCCAAAAGTTGTCATTATTTGAAGTCCGGATATCTGTAGTTCAGCGAATGCTTTCTACAGAACTAAAATATTTTAAAACGCCTATTTTACATTTTGTCTTATATTGCCGATATCATGGCTCTAGAAATAATCTTTTTGTTTGGTAAAATATACTCATGACTTAAAGCGTTCACAAATTGAATAAAATCTTTACCCTCAACCATTGAAAATTGTTGAAAGCTCGAGAAAATAGATTATTTCAATAAGCTTTTTATTTATTTTTGCTTACGTGAGTGGGTGAGTTTCTTTAGTCGTGGGGGAAATAATGCAAAGAGGGTTGTTTTTCACTTTGTTTTGTAAGGAAGAGTTTGTCTGGAGATGATGTTCCAGGCAAATCTGGGTTTGATTGAGTAACTATTTCAGCTTTAATTTGAAGTGGTTCGTCTTCATCAGAAATATCGGTAATTACTTCTAGTACTCACGTAGCACAAGAACGTGGGTAGATATGAACTGAAAGATGTCTTTTAGCTAAATGTTTTTTGAGATTTGAAGCATTGGTGCAGTAACTACATATTTACCTGAGAGATCGCAATTAGAAAGTTTATTGTTTTTGTAAACTACAGTGAAGTATGACCCCCCACATAAGGAGATTTGTTTCCAGTCTTTTACTCATATTTATATTTTCGCTGAATATTGTGACAGAAGAAAAGATAAATTCAAACGTAGAGTAGGAAAAGTATAAAAGGAGGCTAGCTTATTAATAATTAAAATTAAGCATACATATTAAATATGGATAAAATTCTGCTATTTCTAAAAATAAATTCATACAAATTATAAAATTCTGATGTATAAGAAATAAAAGGATACGTTATTCAAAACAGAGACAAAATTAATAGGGTTTTATGTGGATATGTTAATGATGGATTAAATTCCAAATACTTAATACTATTATTTATGCTAATACGTGAAGTAACGCCCACCCTCAATTTCGCCATTTCTCTTCCCAATGGTTTTCTTGTCCTCTCCCTTGCACCACATACTAGCTTATGCTTTAAATCAAGGGTGTCCATCCCGCATGCAGCCCAAAGTAACTTATCATTACGACCCAAGGAGTGTGGAACTAAAATATAAATATCCACCGCAAGAAAATATAGCTCCATAAAAATTTAAGAGTTATTTTGCTAAAAGGATTCCTTTTGATACATGAATTTAAAAATATATTCTAAGATTTTCGAATATATAAATAAATATTTTACTACTTTTATTTTTGCAGCCCCATTTACAGTCGATATAGATTTGTTGCATGAAAATTTTCGAATGGAATGGAAGCATTTGTAATCTGGTATCCCACTTAAAAGGGAAACTTCATAATGTCTCTTTGATAGATTTTTATTAATTATACCTGCCAGAGGAAACATCCCTCGCTGCGTAATTTTAGTTATTCCTGTCATTATCGTTCGGAAGTACACACAATTGTGAGTACCTATTTTCAAGAGTGAAGCAAACTAAGAGTAAAATTAAAACCAAAATAGCTGATGATCAGCTTCAGAGCACTCTAAAAATTGCAACAACTTCAATCGCTTTATAACAAAATGTCATATACACAATGACATATAAGATATATAAAATAATATGTGTGACTATTTATAAAGTCTTACTGAGAAGTAATACGAGGGCTATATTGGCTACGGATCTTGTAAATTTGAACCTCTATCGAGTGACGAAGACGACACTTGAGCTGGCACCACCCTCTCCAAGCTTCAACACCACTTCAGATGGAGGACTTGCGACCTCTATAGACAAAACGTGCATCAGCTCCATTTACGCTGCAAGTCTTCAAGACTCGAACCCTCTGTTCGACAAAAACCGTCGGCCGCTAAACCGCGACAATGACTATTAGGCTACTGAGGCCATGCAATAATGTCAATCTAATTCCTTGCTGCTACCTTTGTAATACAAAAATCATCGTTTATCAGGTTTCAATTACTAAATATGTTAACTACTTTTGTTAACACATCGATCAATAACTCCCGAGACTAACCCAGAGATGGCGCTCGTAGTAAACCAGTAACCAGGTCTTTCTAGAGTACTAACCTTTGCTTGAAACATGTCAAAATTTTAAGTCGATCGGACCAGGAAAAAGGTTTTTTTGAAGTGAAGTGAAAAAGGTTTTTTCCAAGTGGGTGCCGCGATTGCTTTCGATGGAACAAAAACAGCAACAAGTCGATGATTCAGAAAGCTGTTTATCGCTATTTACTCGCAACAAAAAAGATTTCTTGCGGGGGAGAAAAAAAAAAAAAAAGAGAAAAAAAATTTTTT
>BMAW01034130.1:154960-184835 GCA_019974015.1 Nephila pilipes
ATTAGAAGATTGTAATCAGATAATTGCGAAATATTATTAACAATGAATTGGCAAATATTTGTCAAAATAATTTTCAATAGAGGAAAAGGATAGACATTTTTTTAAAAAAAAAACATATTCATAAAGAATAAGATTCATTTCAAAGTTTTTGAGTAATTATAGTTATGAAATTTAATTTCAATGTTGGTACATTTATAGACGTAATTAGAACACGTATTAAAAGAAGAAATATAACATATTATGTAATCATCTTTAATACAGAAAAACAATTTTATTCTACATTTTCTCAATGAAAATATATGCCTCATAGCTTATTAGTTAATATCTAAAAAAAGCGTTCAGTTCTCACCATAATTTTGGTTTAAAACAAACGAAAGTTGAGGTTGGCAGTTCAGTAAACTATATGTATTTTTTTTCCTATTGAGTAAGGGTTTTAAATAAAACTTGGTAAAAGGCTAAGAGGGAAGATATTTAAGACGTTACAGCTCTATTAAATACAAAGCATTTATAAAGAACTGAACTCCCTAAAGATTTAAGCCATAGATTGGCAAAGTGGTCGATATAGTATAATTAGGGGTCGATCCAATCTAAGGGGTCGATTAGGGGTTGATGAATGAATACCAATGCAATTCAATCTCAAATTTATGGACAGCAGCGCAGTATGGTATGTACAATTTTCATTTGGAATGCCATTTGTAATAACGATATAGTAAGTTAACGTTTTGATAATAGGTTTTAGCTTACTTAATTTCTTATTCCTACATATTTTTTAAAATTGTTATTTGTCTTTTTTTCCGTTTAAAGTATGCGTATTTCGTAATGGGTTCTCATTTTCAGACTTACGAGGAAATATTCTTGACTCGTTTTATTACAAGATGGCCCAAATTAGAGCTCAATCTCTTAAATCATGACTGTTTGATAAGCTTTGCTAGGAAAATGATAAATTATCAAACCAATTATTATTACATACCGAAATACAAATAATTATCAAGGGGTTCATGTTTACAAAATTTACGACAATCACTTATAACCGACGAAGAATTGGAAATGCATTCAAATCATCTCCAAAAATTCAGCGATGATTTTAAATTACTCATTGAAGATTTTAAAAATATAGATATCCTAGAATGGACTATCGTGCCACTTTCTGTTCAAGTTGAAAATAGCGACTATCATTTGCAAGAGGAAGTCGTTGAATTATTAGTTGACCATGAAATAAAGATGCTTTTTAATAATTTAACTGAGAGTAAATTTTGAACGAATATAGTTAAATATTACGCAAAAATATCCAAAACTTTGTGATGTGGTATTTCACAATTATAATTGCATGCCCAAGTTCATATATGGTTGAATGTGGCTTCTGTCATGTTAATTCTATTTTAATAAAGCAGAGAAAAAAATGTAATATGGAACTCCGAGGCGAAGTAAGACTGAAATTAACAAATTTCAAACCAAATATTGCTAATCTAGCCAAGAGTCATCCGGCACATCCTTCTCATTGATTTACATAAAAATTTGATTTGGTCAAAATCAAAAGAGGAAAAAAAAAAAAAAAAACTTAACTGTTTCTTAAATGATTTAATTTATTTAAGAAACAGCTAATTTTTTTTCTTTTGTTATTATTTTTATAGAGGGGGTCGATGATCAAAAACGTTTGGCTACCCCTGGTTTAAGACAATGCAATTTGTGAAATTATAAGCTAAGTATCTTAAATTAGAGGATTTGGACATTAATATGTATTTTTTCGTATTCAGTTGCAGAGTAAAAAAAAAAAAAAAAAAAAAAAAAAAAAAATGAGGAGAAATACCTTGCATGTTTTTTTTTTATTATTTATTTAAAGTTTATGAATTTTAAGTTATATATTGTTTCGATCATTGATATTTACGACATTATAACCAAAGATTTGCGGAATTAAATTTAAATAGTAGGCTAGACTGTCTTTATCAAATGTATCAATGTTTCTAGATACGTTTTGTAACATTCCAATAAAAGGCAGAAATGGCTGAAATCACAATCTTGGGAAGTTAAGATCTTCATAAATCAGCGTACTCACAGATATCCTACATACATTTAAAATTATGAACCCCGTGAGCTGAGTTATTCTGACAATATACGTTACCGTAATTGAGATTTATTACTGATATCTTGTTACAGGAAAGTACTAAATGAGCAGATCTCCTACAGAGATATATAACACGATTCGGCAAAGATGATGAAACGGAAGTTGTTCGTTTGATGTGATTTAAATGGCAAGAAAGGAAAAGCTATCACCGCAAGAAATCTGAAGAGAGATTCAAAAAGCTTGAACGTTTAAAATAATGAACCTAACAATTGGCGCATTAGAGTCAGCGGTCAACATCGTAAAATATTTTCATTGTCGATTTGTCATACGGTACATTTCCTATTTATGATTTGGATAGGAGCTATGTAGCTTCCAAACTTTTCTTGCAGATTTCTGTCCTTAGAGCAGAAGGAAGTTACATATTTAGTGTTAAAAACAGCGTAACTTTACTTAGATTAACACCCACAGAATTTAAGCCTGTGGACTCAAGTATCTTTCTGTTGATATCATAACTAAATGACTTGCTGTTTGGACACCATTGCAAAATTTCATCTCAAGAAACATTTCGTAAAAGAAAGTTTTTTAGAATATATTATAAAAGAAAAGATACAAAATTGACTTAGATCACTATGAAAAGGATATTACAAAGCAGGTAAAAGTATTGGACGTAAATAAAATTTGTAAGGATTGTTTTTATTTTATATCTGTTGGTTATATTATGTTCTACTTCAATTCTACTTCCCTCAGTGTTCCCTCGTTCATCTTCTGAAGTTTATGTAAAATGAACTGAGAATACTGTACAGGAGCTATTATTTGAATTTAGCCTGATTGTAGGATATATTCCAGTTTCTTGTATAGTCTCTAACGTTGAAAATGATACACGCAGTCTGGGTATAGACTTAGATTCAAAGACAGTTGTTACTTTCATCTTATTTCCTTTTTTATATTCTGTTGATTCCAAGTATAGGACTATATTACTATTCCTTTTTAGGTGTGAACTGTAAATACGCTTGATGATTAAAATACAATTGAGTTAATGGTGTTATTTCTTGTGTCGCGTACGCATATCATGAGATATCGGTAAAGTGAATCCGCAAGAGCTTTACAAGATACTTTCTTGAAAATACAGCCAATCTCGTAACTTTTTTGTTTCTTTTTGAAAGGCTGTTACTGAAACAATAGTTCTGTTACGTACTAAAGCGTATGGAATCTCTAAACCCACATGTGTGATTGGGTAAAGTCTTTAAGATGGAGGGGGAGAGGACAGTTTAACTGTTTATAAATATCAATAAATAGCTTAGAATTATAAATGCCGTCATTAAATGTATTACGAAACTCTGTAGTCATGTTAAAAATTAAAATTGAATTTAAAAAAGTGAAACTGATTTTGAAGATTTTATATTTTGCAACATCGTTTGAAACTGTATTATATACAAATATCTAAATCTAATCGAGAATAAAATAAGCCTTTAAAAAGGAATACAAATATTTTTTAGTAAATTTCAGAGAAGATTCATTGGAATAAATTATTATCATTTTATTACTGAATGTTTTCAGATCAAGTAATAAGTAAAAGTATAGTAGATGTATACTCCCATGAGGAAATGTATCGTTATTTTACATGGTTATTCAAAATGAATAGTCCGATTTCAAAATTCTATATTTTCGAACATGAACGACACAGAATGATAAGTAATACATGAATACAAATGAAAACTATGGAAGTTTTATACTGTGAAAAATAGATGGCCTTCGAGTGTTTCACGTGAAGATGTTTCATGAAAACTGTTTAAGAATCTTTAGCAGTTGGATCGGTCGCAGCTGACCAGATGACTTGATGTTCTACAGCTGGCCGCCTAAATCATCTGATACGACCACATCCGATTTCTTCCTTACGGGGCTTGTAAAAAATTAAGTGTATGCGCCCCCATCAGCCATAAATTTATTTAAAATTAATCAACGAATTCCTGTCTCTGTACAATCAATTACCATTGACACTACAATGTGTTTGGCAGAAAATTACATATAGAATCGATATCTTACGTGAAGATGTAGGAAGTTTTATAGAACATTTGTAAAAAAAACCTTCTATAATTTCCCCTTGCATTCATGTATTACTTACCCTTTTGAGTCGTTTATTTATGAAAATATGGAGTTTTGAAATCGGATGAATCATTTTCAATACCAATGTATTTGTTTTCAAGTTGTATATAAAATTGAAAGGAAATGAGCTGACAAATGTGAATAAACCATTATCAGTTTTTAGAGAATTAACTTCTCTACAGACATATCAAAAGTAAAAATATAAAACAATCTATTTTTTTAGCCTCTTTTCTATCTTCATTTCGACAAATTACAACATCAAATACAGCGTTGTATTGCACCATTCGTTCTTCTTCTTCCGAACTCCACCTTTTTCAAAATCGAAACCGCCCTACCTTGACAATAGAATCCTTCCTGGATCCCAATTTATTCAGGTATAGTCTCTGACGTCACGTAAATATTCGGGGAGCTCGGAATAGAATCAGCGGCGCGCGAAATCGATGGTTGTGGGGAGTTAAAACAGACACCTCCTACCGCTCCAATCCAGTTCCGCTACATGAAGTTAATTAAGTGGAAGGAAGAAAAATGACCAACGATAAATACAGTTGCTGCATGGCGCTGCGTCGCCTTATCACAAACATGAATTTTTATGGGTTTCTTTCTGTGGAGCGACTCGTTTTCTTTCGTTTTGTTTGGGTTCTTCTGGTTATTGTTATAGCTATCCAATAGTCAGTAAGTAAAGCATAGAATAAGTTATTGATTCGAATATATGTTCGAATCTATACCTTTAGCTTTGGCAAAAGCATTATGTATACATATATTTTGTTATATGCTTTCTGAAAAATATCTGTCTTAAAATAAGGAAAATATCACTGCAGTTTTTCCCCTTTGGGAAAGAGTAGTTTTATTAAATTCCTACTATTAGTTCAAACTCTCCCTATGTATATCTTGTTCAAATTTTCAATCGTTAATAAAATACTTTTTATTCAACCGCTCAAATTCAAATACATTTTTTTAAACTTGGATGACACTTGATGTTAATACAGTTTTTTCAAATATTAATTCATTAATTAAATTTAATTGGTGAAAATGCAGTTTAGTCCAATCACTTGGCGCGATTTCAAAAATTGCCAAACTTGGCGACTTTTTTTTTTTTTTTTTTTTTGGCTGAACGTTAAGTCCGCGAAGCGCACCAGGGTAACCACATTTGACAAAATACCGTCAAATAATTCCTGTCGCCAAGAGTGGTTGGGCTTAACTGCATTCTAACTATTTAATTTACCGGATGAATTGATTAATTTTAGTTTTATATGGGAGAAAAAAATTTGCCACTTAATATTGTGATACTGTCATATTTATATATATATTTATATTAATTGCAATTATTTAATAAAAAGTAACTAAATTAAAAAAATTTCTTTGTTGTCCTGAGTAGGAATTGACTTAATTTTTTTTTTTTATGTTACTTGTTTTTTTTTCTTTTAACAGAACTGAGATACCAAAGTTCTTAATAAAGGCTAGCCATTTATTAATAGATATTGTTCAGTAATCATCATTGTCTCAAATTATTCGTACAAACACGAATTTTATGGGTACTATTTCTATTTCTTTCAGTTGAGTGACTTGTTTTATTTTGTTTCGTTTGGATTCTGGTTATTGTTAACGATCATCAATAGTCATTATTGATACAACACAATGTTATTCATTGTAATCAATAGCTTTATCAAAATAATTACCAAGATGTCCTATGTTTTTGAAAAATATATATCTTAAAATGAGGAAAATACCATGAAAATGTTTCTGTTTTTGAAAAAGAATAGTTTTTTTTTACTCCAGTAACATAAGTGAGGTATTAAAGCTAAAAGTAAAGGTTTGCCATTTATTGGCAGATATTGTTTAGTTCATATTTATTTTAATCATTATTGTTTCAAATTACAAACACGATTTTTATGGGCTTTGTTTTCATCTGTTAAGCGTTTTGGTTTCTTTCATTTTGTTTGAATTCTGATATGGTCAAAGCTCAATTATAGTCAGCATAGATACAACACAGAATAAATTATTGATTCGAATACATTTTCGAATCAATAGCTTAGGGTTTAGAAAAGGAATTACGAACACATTGTTTATTTTAGTTGTTTTTATTTTAAAGACGGACCAGCTACACTTGTTTCCTTTATACTTTTTATTTGACCACACATCTATAAGCTATTTACCAACGCAGCAAATTTTAATCATTTTAAAATTGTGAGCTTCAAAATATTAGAGTTCCATTATTGCTCACGTCAACGTATTACAGAGTAAATTCTCGTCTGCCTTATTCCTCAGAAAGTTCTCATCTGCCGGTACAGCGCTGAAGAGCAGAATATATGCATTAGCGCGCATGACGTTGGAGCGCATGCGCCAACATCCCGCCCGGCCTTTCCATGTTCACATGCAAGAAGTTACAAATAACATAATTAGCATAATAAAATTAGCACATAATTAAAGTACAATTTTGAATGTAATAAAAATTAAATCTACAACTTTACACAAATGAAATACAAAATACAATACAAATACACACAATTCACTTAGTATCAATTGGTAGAACAACTATTTTACTAATGGCTCTTTTAAGTTCACCTGATTGAGTTTTAACCTTGACAACTCTCACCTTTCCATCTGACCCATGATATACTTCTAGGATTCGACCTAAAGGCCAAGCATTTATGGGTAAGAAATCCTCTTTGATTAAAACCATTTGACCTATAATTAGATCATTTTTTTTCAGTTATCCATTTCGATCTAGCTTCCAATGTATTCAAATAATCAGATTTCCATTTTTTCCATGTGTGTTGTCAACCTTGGCAATCTTTTCCCACCGACTGAGACGATTTTCATTTACACCTAATGAATTTGGCTCGGGTATTGATGTTATAGGTCTCCCTATAACAAGTGACCAGGGGTCAAAACATCGAAGTTATCTGCGTCACTACTGAGGGGAGTCAGCGGACGCGAATTTAATATTTCCTCTACCTGAATCATAATAGTTTCAAATTCTTCAAAAGTAAAGTGAAGATTTCTTATCGCTCTTTTAAGATGGTGCTTCACAGATTTTACACCTGCTTCCCAAATTCCTCCAAAGTGAGGGGACCTGGGAGGTATACATTTCCAATCTATACTTTCTGATACGAAATATTTAGCTAAATTTTCATCGGGAAAATTAATTAATTTATGAAATTTCTTTAATATTGAGTTCGCTCCCACGAAGTTAGTAGCGTTATCTGAGCAAATTTTGGAGCATTTGCCCCGTCTACTAGTGAAACGTTTAAGTGTTGCTATCAAAGCATTGGAAGTGAGATTCGATAATAACTCGAGATGGATGGCCTTCGTAGAAAAACATATGCAAACACAAATGTATACTTTATTTAGAGTTCCCTTTCTCTGATTTTTATATTTGACTAAAAAGGGACCGTACAAATCAAGTCCAGCAATAGTAAATGGGCTGGATACATTTACCCTTTCACTAGGCAAATTTCCCATAATTTGGGAAGAAAGAATGGGTCTACTTTTAAAGCATGTCACACATTGATGAACGGTTTTACGTGCGATGCTACGGCCGCTCAAAGGCCAAAATTTCTGTCGTACTGCATTTAACAATCCCTGTGGGCCAACGTGAAAAAGTCTTCTATGCAAGCTGTTAAAATAAAGTTTACTTAATTTTGAACCTTTTGGTAAAATCGCAGGATGCTTAAGAAAATATGGCACCGAAGCATTTTCTAATCTTCCGCCTACGCGAACTATTCCTTCTCCATCAACAAATGGAAACAAATTAGAAATATTACTTAGAATTTCTTTTTTATCAAACAAGGGTTTTTGGGCATGCTTGATCAATTTAATTTCTGACTCCTTGAATTCGGCTACAGTTAGGGGCCCAACCTTCTTAGACTTATTCCTACAGTCGTAGATAAATTTGAAAATATAAGACAAAATACTGATATTTTTGAAATAATTATTAGAAGGTTCTAAAAGTTCGTCAAAGATGCTAGAGGAATCGCTACTCAGCAAGACAGTTTCTTCACTTCTATCAGCTTCAGGCAATTTTTTCCTTTCTTGAACTACTGCCCTTTCATTTTCTGTGAGGTAGTCTAACTCAGGAACCACTTGTAGAAAGTTTTTAGGAAATTCAGGATCTGTCAAAAATTCTGCACCTGTCCACCACCTGGAATTTGTCACCAGACAGTCAGTGCTCAGTCCACGATAGAGGAAGTCTGCAGGGTTTTCTTTACCAACACAATGGTACCATAAGTGGGAATCCGTTAGACAGATTATTTCGTTTACTCGGTTAGCAACGAATTGTTTCCATCGGGTTTTGTTTCCCTTTATCCAAAACAGAACTATTTTGGAATCAGTCCAATGATACTGTAAACAGGATCTTTTAAGATTCACGATCTTTTTCACCTTAGATTCTAGGCGAGCAGCGACTAGAGCTCCGAGTAATTCTAGTCTGGGCAGGGTTACACAGTTTAATGGCGCTACACGGCTTTTTGAAGTCACAAGTTTAACAAAAATTCCATTCCTTGACTTAGTTCTCAAATATATGGTTGCGCCATAAACCTTTTTGCTGGCGTCCCAAAAGCTATGCAACTCAACATCATCTTCTAGCAAAGTAGAATCTAGAACTAATTAGGGTATTTTTAGACTTCCTAGGTGGGGAAGTTCCTCACACCAATTTTTCCACTCCTTTTCAATATGTGTTGGCAAAGGGTCGTCCCATTGAATTTCTTTTCACCAGAGATCTTGAAAGAGACATTTCATTCTAACGGTAAAAGGAGAAATTAACCCTAATGGGTCAAAGATACCAACTGCTTGCAGTATGAAACGTTTCGTATTTTTATCTAAGGAAAGAAATTCCAATAGACTTTTAGTATCCGTAGTCAAGTAATCTTCATGAGCGTTCCATGACAGTCCAAGGACTTATGTTTCATTTGCGCCTAAACTTACAGTTTCATGTTCAGGGTGTACATCAAAATTTTCTTTCTTCCATTGCTCCATTAAATTAGCATCATTAGTAATCCATTTTTTGAGATCCATTCCAGCAGCTTCCATAATATATTTTGCTCTTCGTGAAGTTTGAAGCGCTTCTTCAAATTCGTTACCACCGGAAATAAGATCATCAACGTAGAAGCTTCTATCTACAGTGTCAGGGAATTCATGTTTATACTTCTCAATATGATGCCTAATCGTGGCTGCGAGAAGAAAAGGACTTGAACTGACACCAAAATTTACTCGATTAAAACGGTATACTTGTAGTTTGGGCTTTTTATGAACACACGGTTCGTCATCACTCCAGAGAAATCGAACGTCATCTTTGTGTTCGTTAGCGAGACAGATTTGTAAGAAAGCTTGTTTAATATCAGAACAAAAGGCTATTGCATTCAATCTAAAATTAATTAATATGTCTAAGAGATTTGGATTTAAATTAATTCCTGCCCATAAGCAATCATTTAATGAGAGTTCATTATTTTGATGACTTCTAGCGTCAAATACAATTCTTGTTTTCGATGCTAAGTAACCTTCTTTTCTTACGGCCTGATAAGGTAAATAATATACAGGTCCCTTTAACTCGTTATTTGAAGTTTCGGTTTTAATTTCTTCTATAATACCCTGTTCTGTGTAATCGAGAATTATTTCACGGTATTGCTGATATAATTCCGAATCATGACCAAATCTTCTCCATAAATTCTGGAAACGTTGTTTAGCTAAGGAATAACTATCAGATAATTCATTATAAGATTTTCTAAAGAGAAGTTGTACGATATAACGGCCATTTTCGAATTCAAAAGTTTCTTTAAAAATTTCCATAGCTTGATCCCTTTCATGAACAACTGAATCTTCTCGTATCCCCAGACCTTCTAAATCAAAAAATAATTTTAAAGTATCTTGAATAGAGTCATTATTTAACAAAAAAGTCCTAAGTGGGAACATGATGATACTAATTCTCGCGGTCGGCAGATTGAACAATTGATCTGGGAGCTCTGTTAGATGACTGCTGAATTCTGAGGGAAAAATGTATTTCCATGAATTCATTAGGTCCTTTCATTCCCTTTACCGCGCCAGTTTCTTGCGGATTCTGCTACCTTTGTTGAAATTTGAGGTCAGTCATGATTTCTTTTTTTCCATCTCCTAGTTATTTAGCTTAATGGTAATGGCACATGTCTACGCACACAACGTTTTCATAGGGAAGATAGGGATTCATTCACGAAGTTAGTTGTTATATGGTGCAATGGTTCTGTACAGGGATCTTGGTGATTATGTCTGAAATGTCACTGACTTGATTACGCTGATGCAGTGATTCTTAGAGTTCAATGCACGGCGGAAGATGAGTAAGCCGTGGTGGATAAGAATTTACAAACATCCTACAAGGAGCAAAGAAGGTTGTGAGGCATTTTCATACATATTCTACAGCTGAAAACTACGTACAGCTTAAACACCTAAAATTTTTTGCACCTAGAGTAAGATATCATTTTCATATATAATCTTGAATCAAGTGTTTTCTTTCGTCATATCATCTACGACTAGTCAATAGTTATGGAGGAAAAGGGAATTCTGCAAATAAACTGTATCTAGAATTTCCAATCTTGATACTGGAAACTGCAAATACTGCCACCTGTCGAAGAGTCACTCATTTGCTAGAGCGTCAAGCTTCGACATTTTATTTCCATTTTCGAGCAATGCTTCTAAAGTAAATTCAAACGAATGCACACAAATGCACACACTTTTGACGTCATTTCATGTAGGATCATAATTTCAATTTTCCATATTCCCTGACCCACAGGAGGTTAACAGAGAAACGCATACAATTGGATACTCTATGAAAGGGGAAATCTGAATGTGTTAAAATTTTGGTATGTAACAACATATTTTATTTCGTAAATTATTAAGTAGATCATATTTTTTTTATTTACTTCCTGGAAAATTAAGTTTTTAGAATTCAGAAAGAATGGCTTATACATTAATGTATATATATTTGAAAAGCATTAAGTAGAAAATGTGATGTCTCCAAACGTTTTATATATTCATTTAACTTTAGAAGACCCATTATTCAAAAACCCTAAGCGAAACTGAACGAAATAGGAAATTTAAACTAACTTTTTGAAGAGAGAGAAGAGAAAGAGAAGCTAGAGAGAGAGAAAGAAAAGGGGTGAGAGATAGAGAAGAGAAGATAGAGAAAAAGAAGAGAGAGGGAGAGAAAGACAGAAATTAGTTACGGTAAAAATAGAACATCCATTCGAGAAAATTATTTTAAAAGTTAATTATGGATTGATTAAACTAATCCATTACTTAATATTATTTAGATCCCTTCAATCTATGAATAATGATTTGATTGCTTATCAACGTCGTACTGAGAACCAACACGAAGGCTATTGGTGGAATTGCATAGGGGATAGAACTTACCCACACGGGTTTAGAGCTACAAACCGGCCTTCCGAGAGACAATCCCCCCGCACTCAGCCTCTAAAGGCAAAGAAACACTTTTAACAAGAAAGGAAAAATATTAGAGTACATGTTGGGACAAATAACATAAGAGATACATAATTACAAAATATACAATGGTTAATAAAAGCTTACTATGTGTCTACCGTGCAGGAAATGAACAGAATAAGAATTTAAAAATTAACAGTTGAATTTTCTTGCAGGAATAAGATGTATTACAGGTGACGTATAATAGGCTAAATTGCACTATACAAAAATGTCCACAAACTCGTTAATTAAAATTGAAGCATTAGGCAAAAATATATGTGTACAAAGTATACAGTTATAAACACACAATGTGGAAATTTGGAATATTGAGAAATGTAATCAGTAATTGAAACAATTAAGAAATTTGTTAATTTTACGAGCCGTAAGATTATAGTACTTAAAGCTTGAAATAAAAACTGGGAGTTTCATACACAGACTTTAGCCAAATAAGTTTTATTTCAACAATATGACAATTTAAATGAAAACTTTTGGTAAAACGGAAATAGAAAACGTAGTAGTCGGCCTCTTCAATGGAACAACGAGAACATAAATTTGTATTTTTAAAATTAAAATACCAACTAACTGTTATCTCTAAAAACGTATACCTTTCTATCAGCTTTACGTATTTTAATTATTTTTTGACGAATATTTTGAATTTTCAGCTGTGTTCTCTGTGTTTACTTTTAAAATCAAGAATTGTATACATGACGCTTTCAGTCATTTCTTTACGTCATTTGATATATCAACTAAGACAGCTGAACATATACATTCCAATTGGAATGCATTATTCCAAATATAAGATCAAGATTATTTGTTGATGATATATTTATCTGTATATCTAAACCTAGGTAAGAATCAAGAGTTTTAGTTTAGACATCTGTTTTTTTTTTCTCTTATGAATATATTCAAAAACGTGAGTAAACTACTCTCACAGGAAACAAACGGCTTCAAAGTCAATAACAGCTGCAATACAGATATATATTGGGAAAACCACAAAAAGGAATACTCACTGTTTTTTTCTCACTATTCCTGTAAAATATTTAGAACTAATTTTTAAGATTTTTGAGGAAAAAATTCCCTAAAAAATCACTAAAATATTTAGAGAGGTTTTTTTTTTTTGGAATTTTATATAATATTAGACAATATTTGCACTGTGCTTGCTTTTTCCTTTGTGCATGGTGTACTGTATTGAAGACTTTTAATAAAAATGACTTGTTTTCAGGACATCACATTTATTTGCGCACATCTTTTCAAACATAAATTTAAGACACAATTTTACACAAGCACCACTTTTTCAGCGTTCGTCTTCACCTCTTGGAACCAAACTCAATACTAAATTTCATATCCGTTGCCAGTAAATTATCTAAAATCAAAACTATGATCTGGTGTTGCCAAAAAAAAATATCTTAATAAAGAATATTGAAAAAGGTATTACTTTAAGTTTAAATCGTCTGCTTTTAAAAGTAGAATAGGTAATGTCTTAAATAAAGTATCACATTGAGATTAAATCGTTTGTTTTTAAAAATTGAATATGTCACAATGGTAATTAAATTTTATAATTTTTTACTTTCTTACTCTAGGATGATTTCAAAGAAATTTTAATAGCATACTTATGTTTGTGCTATACGAAAATATTAATGGGGGAAACTGATATACTTCTCTTATGCATTTTCTCAATATAAAACACGTATTTACTGTGAGCCTTTACTTTCATTTCTTCCGAAATAATTTAACTAGACAAATTCAGTTAATCTCCCAACTACCGGCCATTTTGATTTTGTGAACGTAAGGTTAATCCTATGGAATTTCTACTACCATTCTCAAATTTCTAGTAATTTGTCTATTTCAATGTAATAAAATGAATGCGGAAGAACAGAAAGTAATGAAGGTTTCTGCGGAACTGCATTTCCTTTTCGATTTTTAAAAATATTTTACCCCTACTTTAATAATTCGTTTGTGGGTTTTCCGGTCTTTAAAAATTATTCAAAACTGTTTTCAAAAATTGGAGGAAAAATATAATTCTTCAAAAACCTTCATTGTTTTTCGCTCTTTCGCGTGCACTTTATTACATTCAAATAGATCAAATAGTATAGACTTGAGACTGGGAGAAGGATTTCCACATAGGATTAACAGTTTCTTCATATGATCAAAATGGCCCCTAGACGGGAGTCTCAAGGTTTATAGTAATAATATAAATGTAATTAATGTGGTTTAATTTACCTTATTTACAAGCTGTATTTGTGGATTGCTAAGGTATAATAAATCGTATAAATGAGGGAACTGCAATTTTCGAAACAATACCATTTATTAGCGCAATAACAATCGGCACCTGTGTGCAAGCAAATAATGGCACACTATGTTGCTTGAAATAATGTCAATTCTCTAAGAGCGACAGTCACGACCACACGTTTATATCGGTAGTAAATTATACACTGAATACATAAAATTTCTATTCAAGAGAAGTGACAACAAAGACCATATTTTCATGTAACTAGTTAAGGCGAGATTAAATCATAAAGAGTGACAATAATCTAACATCACAAGTCCATGTTTCACTTCCTGGTACACATGTACTAACCACACAGGGAAGACGAGAATTACTTGGCACGTGCTGAACGCATAAGTACACCAAGCTAAAACACATCAAACATAAGCATATAAGTTTATTTAGTACACAAGTTGTTAAAGTAACTTCAGTTTAACCATCTTTTGATGAATGGTTAAAAGCTTAGCTATTTTTAAAGTGTAGCAGAAATATGGCGCACTATATCATCGGCATCTTTCTAAATTTGCTCAATATCCAAATGGAATACTTCAAATGAGTTGCCTTATATTATTACTACAAAACTGAAAAAAGACAAATATTAATCTTTATCGCATATGGTGTAAAAAATATTTTTTTTTAACTTTTCGCTTGTTTCAATAAATAATGAAATATCGCGATTAGAAATTTCAGCATAATGGTTTTCTTGTAAATAGTCAATATATATCTACAAGTTTTGTGGAATTTGATTACACATTTGATATATCAAAGGAAATGAAAGTTAATATAAGGTGCTTCTTTTAAGAAAATGCTCAGAAATATTGCAGAAAGCTAATTAAATTTTTGGAAAGTATCAAATCGTTCTCAGATTTCGAAATCAAAAACACTTTTGTTTTTACTTTAAAACCTGTCGATGGTTCTCGAAATACCCAAGTCTTTGAAACTTGACAGAAGAGTGTAAATTCAAATGTAATCTTCATATACCCAAAGTTACAAAACATCTCGTCAGGCATTTCTCAAGAAATTCGAAGGAATGACTGAAATCCGAAATGCTTAAGTTTTACACACCAACGTATCAGGGGAAGGTCGGACACACACACACAGGGGAGATGCACATGCACACATATATATCTGACTAACGTAGTTTCTAACATTTACTGCAAGTGGCAGCACCTGTCAAGACACCATAATACCATAATTTTGGGTTAATGAAAAAAATTCAGATGCTGCCACATATTTATTCAAGAAGCAGCGATGTTGGTGCAAGGCAGAATATTTTTTTTTTTTTTTGAAATAACGTTTTGAGGGAACGAATTTAACTTCTGGTTTTCATAGTTTTCCTTTGTGAATGTAATTTATTTTTTCTTCATTGCTTAAAACAGTATTGTTACCTTTTGAATTAAAGACGGTTTATCTCCAAAAATCTACTAATACGTATATGGTAACTGATGTTTTGTCCCGTGATGTTTGTGTTGTATCGGACAGAAGTGCTGCGGGTTGTATTGGAATCAGCCTAAAGTCAGGTGTTAAGAAATATATTCTAATGGAATTTTTTTGTTTTGCAGAGCAATATGGGTAAATAATGCCAGAAGTTGTTGACACTAAAGACTATTAAATTAGTTAAAAATTAAAGAAGTTCTAAAAAAAAGTTAGAACGAAGGAAATGTAACATTTAGAAGATACTCTTCTCAAAAGCCCACTAGAGGATAAATAAAGAGGTAACAATAAAGCCATGTTTGAAAAATGTTAAGATTTTGCCAGGATCCTTCAATTATGAACAAGAGTTGTTGGTGTACTTTCATATTAATAACATGGATAGCCATCTCTCGTTCCTAAGTAAAGATGAGTTTTTGAAACTCTCCTATCAATATTCAGAAAAATTGAAAATAAAGCACCGTTTCAATAAGACAAAAAAAATGCCGGTTGAGACTTGTGATTTTATGAAAAGATACAGCGACATTGATATTAAGAAGCGCTTAATTTAAAAACTTCCAGAGAGTATCAGGTTTTAATAAGGAGCAAGAGAGGGATATTTTTGAGAAACTGATTGAATTAATAGAAAAGTATAGCTTTAGTCATCCGAAGACTTTTAATTCTGACGAGATTCATGCATCATGCACCCAAAATAACAAAGTCATAATAATTCCAGGTAAAGGTAAGACAGGTAAGTAAGTTGACATCAGATTCAGTATAAATGTCACACCCCTACCCCTGACTATCAATACTTCAGGAGATCAGATAATTCCTCTCCGTTTTGTTTTTCTATGGGTGAGACTGGGCAATGCGTTTAAAAAAGTTAAACACTATTAGTAAGTGTTTTTAATCGTCAACGGAGTGGATGGATAACATCTGAAGTTTTCCTTAAATGACTGAAAATGTTTGTAGAGCGATTTAATAGGTTGAATATATGATGGAGCACATAGGTCGGGGAACCTTTAATCTTCTGTCGAAAAGTGAGTTAATCAAAGTGAAAAAAAGTGCTGTCCTGCTGTTGTGTCTGCATGTGAGAATCAAAGTGTCCAATAGGTTCGTGGACGGCCAATAAAGGCACAAAGATCTTCATTGAGCCCATCTGCGAAAGAAAACTACATTCATATGTTGAGCTGGTCAACCCCTACATCACATGAGCTTCAGCCACCTGATAGAGTGATACAGAAATCTCTGCACTTCATTAAGATATTTATTTAAAACTAATAATTGTGAAACTAACACATTAATTAACTAATTAACAAGGACAAAAGAAGTGATCGTATAAGGGGGAAGAGACTCCGATCATTGATGAGAATACAGAATTAAAGTTAACTCAAATGAAAGACTGTCGTTTGGTGCACTCATTAAATTTATTAAAACAAACAGGGTTAAAATCCACATAACTTAATTTAACATATATGGAGGAGATTAACAGTGGTGTCTCAATCATTGAAGCAATTGTGTTCATGAATGTGTAAATATTTTGTGGGGGACTCATGAGTGTGGCGTGTCTATATTTATGTGTCAATGTGAGAGTGTGGGGGAAAATCGAATGTCGAATTGAACTGCTCCAGTAAGTTTTTAGATCTACAGGTCTATAACCATAACGTTGTAGATAACTTGGATCACGCCCCTTCTTCTCTTTCTAAGACAGATTAATCGCAAATTTGTAGGAGGACCGCCATAAATTCGAAAAAAAAAAAAAAAAAATGGTGATGTCATATCTGCCACGACTTTGAGCTTGACAGGTCCTCCAGTAGCAGACGAACACATAGAAGAAGTTCGAGTAATCTTGGAGAAAGATGATACAAGTTTCGCTTTTATTGAGGATTCTCTCAAAGTAACTGCATCTCAAAAAGATTTAGAGGAGATACAACCACTTCCTCGGAGTTAAAATACAGAATTCATATAAAAAAAACCATGGGCAAAATAAGTGAAATTTTAAACTGGACTCCATGCAAAGCATAACATGACCGAAAAAAAAAAGTGAACGAAAAGAAAGAATCTATGCAGATAATAGGAAAACGCTGGGAAAAAGTCGTCTTATCAGAGAGAGAAAAATAATAAATGAATAATTTTGTTCAAGTAAAGAGTTTAAAACTAATTATACCTAGTACTAAAAAAGATATAAAAAAAAAAAAAACGAGCTCGAACATGCCAAGAAGGCCTGTTAAAAATGAAACTAAAATCTTAAGAAGAAAGGAGAAATTGGCAAGAGACTCACTGCATCATTGTTTGTGAAATTTTTAAAGTAGACTGTATTCATTGTAGGATTTGCAAAGGTTGAGTTAACGAAATTAAGTCCATCTTGAAGGAAACAAACTATTTATCAATGTAATATTTGTTATACAAAAAAATAAACATTGATATTTGTTTTTAATACGAATTGTTAAAATTTCAAAAACTTAGCAGTTTTAGAATTTTCCTCATTTTTTATCACTTTTTGATTATATATTACTTTAGTCTTAAGATCTGTAATTTGTGCTTTTATAAAATTCTCAAAAACAGTTCTATCTAGTAATAAAAAGTTGTTTGTACAACAAAAGTAATTATCTTCTTCCACAATGTTTTCACGTCTAATACAACTCAGAAATAAAATTGATAAAGATAACGTCTGAAAAAAGTAATAAGAAAACAATTGAATTATTTATCTTAGAAAAATGTGTTTTAAGGGTAATGATTATAGAATAATAAAGTTTTGTATGTAATGTAATCTATTAAAACCGAGATGTAAAAGTATTTTCTAATATAAGAGAAGCTTCGATGTACGATACTACCCGATCTTCTCCTAATACACATGACTTTTTAAATGGATGTGAGAATAATCTGGATTCATTTAATTACTTTTTCACTGTAAAATGTATTTCTTTAAAGAACGATTGCGATTTGAAAACATTTTTTCCGTTTTTACGTGTGCGATTCTTACAATATTTTATATAGTAATTTATTGCTGATAATCCCTTTATTAAAAGTTAGTATTCATTTTTAAAATAAAATAATTGGAGATTATATATTAATACACTGCTCAAAAATTTGGAAGAACACATAGTTTTTACGAAAACATGCAAATATTTACATCAGTAACAATCAGTAACATCAAGTTTAATAAAACATCCATAATTTAAAGCATAGCAAAAATGAGAAGATTTCGTATTCAAATCAGCGTTCGTAACGTCAAAGACTAGAAAAAAGATAAAAGCTCAGAAATCGTGGAATTTCGCAGATGTTTCTTTTTTCGAAGTGTCAGTTGTAAAATATAATTGTTCAGCTTTTTTTTTTTTTTTTTTGAGGAAAGGTGATTTGATAATTTCTCAACAATTTAATTTACACCGGAATCTATGGTTTGGAATATTATAGAGAGACTTGAATATGTACAAACACAAAGTGTAGCAGATATTGTTGGAGTAGCGAGGAGTGCCATTTCAAGGCACTGGAATCGATTCCAAGAAAAAGGGAATATTAGACGTCGACCAAGGTAAGGTTATTCACATGTTACCACAGCTACTGATGAACTATATTGCTATTAACAGCTGGCCGGGACAGAACAAGCAATGCTACTCAGCTGTAAGAAGAGTTGCTTTTGCACCAGGACGATGGGTGTCAAGCCGAACAGTCCGAAATAGTCTTCATAAGTGTGGTCTGTATGCACGTAGAGTAGAGTGTATTTCGTTGGCCTCAGGACACCGTGCGGCCCGAAGAAGATGAATTGATAAATATCGATATTGGGAGCTACATGAGTTGAAGTCAAGGGCTCTTTACTAATGAATCAGATTAGGCTTGGAGTACGACTCCAGACGTATTTTAATATGGAGAGAATGAAGCATTCAAAATAACCCCCACATTTCTTCGGTAAAGGTATATTACAGACGAGGTGGTTTGATGGCATGGTCTGTAATATGCATAGGCGGGCGTATGGATCTGCATATAATTCGGAATGGCAATTTGAAGGCGCAAAAGTATGCTGATCAGGTATTTAGACCTTATATCGTACCTTACGCTGCAAACATTGGGGATTTCTTTCTTTTAAGGGAATGTAATGTTAAACTTCATACAGTTCGTTTCGTGAAGAACAGACTTGAAGCTCAAACAATGCAGCGTTTGGAATGGTCAGAATGCTCTCTTGACCTAACTCCGATAGAATATGTTTGAGACATCTTCGGAAAATGCATTGTAGTGAGACCAAGGGATTCTTTTGCTATCCAGGATTTGGAGATCGCACTTCTTCAGGACTGGAACAGTATTCTCCAATGTCTTATCAATAACCCCATCGCATCCTTACGAAACAGTTGTGTAACAGCTGTTCGAGGGGAACACACGCTATATAAAACATCTTACATAATTTCCAAGCAATTAATTCTTTGTCATTTATTTATAAATTGTTGTTCTGAAGCATCTGTTTGTGTTTTTGTCATCTTGTCAAAGAAGTAAAACTGCCATGCTATTTTATTGCATTTTTTTTCTGTATCGCATTTTGCTACTCGTATGCTGTCAATATTATGCTTATACATGGTTGTCTTGCATAGTTTTCTTACCTTTTTTGCTTTTTCCCCTAAATTTTTTTGAGTAGTATAGATAATTGTATATGGAAATTCGTTTCGCTGCTAAACATACTTATCTTAATTAATTTATGAGCAATTAAAGAATTAGCGAGTGGCACATACTTGAGAAAAAGGAGAAGCAGTGATATGTGTTGTAATTTATTTGTCGTATCTATGGAGCCTTTCATAAGGCTCGAGCATAACATATTCGTTAATGGAAACAATTTTTACTATGAATGTGGGAAAGTGTAGAACAGAAAAGAAATTACTGATGAGGTGAAATATAGTAAAAAAAATAGAAGTGTTCATGTCTTGGTGTCATGCCTTTTTAAGGGTATAAAATAACTAAAACTCACCAAATTCCTAGATGGTTTCCGGAAAGTGACGACATTCGACTTTCCTTGGTATAAATTTCCGAAGTTCAATTAGGGGTTCCGAATTCCAAAATTCAATTTCTACACAGTCATTTTAGATATAAATTTTTTTTTTGTCATTTTAGAAATAAATTTGTACACTCTTACGATAAAATATGCATAAATATATTTTTAAAATAACAACATTTTTTTTTGTGTGGCAAAAAAGAGTATACAAAGAATTAAAAAGTTTAGAAAAATTCTAAACCGATCTATAAGAAATAAAATGTAAATGCAATGAAAATGATAGTTTATTATTGTCATTTAAACATGTATAATTAAAAAAAAATTTAAGTCAATTCCTCTCTACTTAGGTTGACATTTTTTTTTTTTTTTTAGTTTACTTTTTATTAAGTTACTTGGCGGTATTTTTTCAAATGTGGCTACCCTGGTCCGCTTCGCGGACTAAACGTTCAGCCAAAAAAAAAAAAAAAATCGCCAAGTTTGGCAATGTTTGAAATCGCGCCTAGCGGTTGGGTTAAACTGCATTTTCGCCAATTAAATTTAACTAAACGAATTAATATTTGAAAAAACTGTATTAACATCAAGTGTCATCCACTACAAGTTTTAAAAAATGTATTTGAACTTGAGTGGATGAATAAAAGGTATTTTATTAACGATTGAAAATTTGAACAAGATATATATATATATATATATATATATATATATATATATATATATATATATATATAGAGAGAGAGAGAGAGAGAGAGAGAGAGAGAGAGAGAGAGAGTATGAGCTAATAGTAGGAATTTAAAATTGAAGATTTTTCAATTCAGCAGAGCCTTTTTGATTAAAACTGAAGTGTTCTGAGCGATCATAAGTTAGACAAATAACATGTAATTCTAGAATATCTTATTTTCACCTTTTTTAAATGATTCTTAGGATGCCAGGTAAATGTGTTTTATTTTTAAAAAAATAGAAATGGCAAAAGAAACACATATTCATTAGCCTTGATTTGCACAGTAGAAAAAAAAACACGATTAAAGTTATCAATTTTGGAATTTAGCTTTGAAAACTTTCAGTTCGAGACTGTGACCACTATGGCCACATATTTTATTTAAAGTACATTGTTGCAAAAGACATTTTATTATTTCAATTAATTTCAGAGAAGTTATTTCAAAAGTATTATTTTATAAAAATGATTGCTTATTAATACGAGTATTTAATCTCTTTTGCTAGATATACAGATTATAAAAATTGCTACGACTCGCAAACTTAGATTGTTTGTTCGCGATGCAATAAAAACCTCAAAATTACATATGAAAAAAAGGATGCAGTAAAAAATATCTAGTTTCTTAGAGGAACACCTTTTCTTATATTTTTAAGAAACTCCACAACACGAAATACTTAGATATAGCCGTGTGATGCATTTCCATCATTATTTATTACTCTGCAGTCATCTTAAGGTCCAATTGAATAGTCAAAATGTTTAAAACTAAAATTGAAGATACGTAAGAGAAAAACAACACTTATTATTATCAATCAACAATCAAAGTTTATTAACAATCCAAGAACGTGTAAGATCGTTTTCTCTCGAATCGTTCTTAACTGAATCAATTTTAGTTAACTTTCAAATACTAAAGTCTTAGCTAACCAAATCCCTCGATCTGATTCATGCCCTTCTGGATTACAGCAGATTCAATTCCTATTACTCTGATCAGGAGTCACTTCCAGTTATTTTCAATATGACCGATTAATTACGATGATTCACTTCAATCTACAACATCTAGCAACTTGTAGTTATCCCCTATCTCCCTTCTCTTTTATTTCAATTCTGTTTCGCAAATATATCAGTATCTCTAATTCAATTTGTTTCATTTCTTATCTTCATCTAATTTACTAATCGCTTTTCAATTAGTTTTCACGGGATTGTATTTGTTTGCAAATCAAATTGTCAAGAAGTCCCCGAGGTTAGTGAAGAAAAATCGCGAATGTCCAATAATTCCAGAATAATTATCTTTAATGCTTAGTATTTTTGTAAAAATATATTGGAGTTTTAATACGTTAACAATTAATGTAACCATCATTATACTTTAGAGTTTGAAATGCGTTCTTTGAAAAAATAATTTTCTAGAGACATGTATTTAATGAATATAAAAGTTTTGCTTAATGGTTGGCAAAATAAATAAATACAATTAAACAAATAAACATAAAAAGAAAGCATTTGAAATTTAAAAAACAGATAACAAAAATATTTGTTCAGAATTTTTCCTGAATCTTATTAAATCTTAATCTTTCCTGAATATTATTAAAACTAATTAAATAAATAAAATTAAACAAATAAACATAAAAAGAAAGCATTTGAGATTAAAAAACAAAAAACAAAAATATTTGTTCAGATTCTTTCCTGAATCTTATTTTGCGCTCGTGGGATGCTGTAACGAAGCATATCCAATTCGTTTCGAAGAAATAGTTTCACTAATTTACAAAGAATTTGATTTACGAACATTAGAAGGCGTCGTCGATACTCATTACTTCTTATCGGAAAAGGAATCAAGCGTATTTTCTTTTTAATCGTTTTCATTTAGCTCTGTTGTTTGCGTTAATGTAAGTTCAAGAAAAGAAGAAAGAATCTGCGTGTGTGTGTAAGAATGTCTCTGAAAAAAAAAAAACATTTCGTACAAGTATTTCAGTATTCATTATTAAAGAATTGGAAGACAAAGTAATTTTCGAAGTAAAAATAACATGACATTTTCGAAAAAGAAACATCTTATTGAACAAATTCAAACTATTACTTGCTTAAACGAAAAGTTTTCTTCAAGAAAAAACCCGCAATATTTTCTAATTGAAAGAAAAAACATAGCAATATGTGATTTTCGTTTCAGACATAATAAACTTTAAGAGACACCATAACAATCTACATTGAAAGATAGAGTTAAATATTTTTATTTACTATGAATGATAATTGCGTTTTAGGAGAGAGAATTTATCTTGGAGGTTAAAAAAACCAACATTGAGCATTCACGCATTTCGAATTCTCTAAAGAAAAAAAAAAAAAAAAAGAGATTGAATAAGGAATGAGATTTTTTTTTCGGGAAGAAGAAATTTTTAGTCTAAAGATCTTGAGAATAACAAATTATAAATAAATAAAAATTCAAAATTGGATTTTCTAATTTCATTTTAATAAGTGCTAAGGTTTTTTTAAACAGATTTATTTCGGGTTTTATAACAAGAATAAATATATTTTAAAAAAAGGGTCTTCATCTTCGGTAGTGCCCTCATTCGATGATAGAAGTTCCGAGTCTTAATATTGGGTAGCCATCATTTTCCCATTCTATATCACGGGTTCACCAAAATGAATGTTAATTAGCCCAAATTAAGCGTATTTCCGATCTCCAGGCTACATAGAAGCAATTATTTTCAAAAAAAAAAAAAAAAAAAAAGAAAGAAAAAAGAAAAGAAAAGAAAATATATATATATACCTTCTTCAAATTCCTAAATCATTTTTATTTTCACAAACAAAACATTCAAAAGTACAAAAACGTTGCCAATGTTAACAAATAAGTAAATAAATACATAAAAATAAAAATAATAAATAAGTGAACAAAAATAAAAACAGACGATTCTGCCATAAAAATCAATTATTAAATTCAATATTAAAATGATATCATAAGATACATAATCAAAGCTGACAGTAACATTCTGTTCGGATATTAAAATAAAATCAGTTGATAAAATATTAAATTAAATACATCTTAGCTATGTAGATATACCTTAAACAAACTAAATGTAATTATTATATTCAAAATGTAATATAATGTCAATTTTTTGAACTTAACACCTTTACTTTACGCTCACGCATTCTTGTTGACGCCATTTTCTCAAAACGACACCATGTTAGAACATGTTAATGAGAAAGAGAGAGCGACAGAGAAGTGATGGCGTCCAACAATACCTTATTAGCATGAAATGCAAATATGAGAAGAAAAAAAGTAAACCACTTGGTATATATAGAAGATAATTTACTTTAAAATATAAAAAGAAAGTAATTTGTCTCTCTGTAGATTGATACATCTACAGATTAACATTGGTATTGCATGAATTTTTCATATTATACGAATAATTTTTGACGATATGTCAGATATCTCAGTCCAAAAATAAATTAGATATCTGGTTTGTTGAAGAATTTTTTTTCAAAAATCAAACTTTCCAATTCGGAAGTTGATATTAACTGCTACAACTGGAACTATCGATTGCGATTAAATATACTGGATCTCTTTCATCTATGCGAACACGACAATGATGTTGAATTGACAGGTGGTGTTGCGGAAACTAGCAGAGAAAGGTTCGAGCTCAAATTACTCGTTCTCGTCACTTCAAAATTAAGAGGCCATTAACTAATAGCCTTTATTATGACATTATCTCAGCCAACCACGCATAGAAACCACGCAGCCAAACGAAAGAAAGGAAAATGATTGGTAACTTTTAAAATTCTCATTGAAGCTGGATAAAAATGGCATCATTGTTAATGGTTAAAAATTAAACTATGATGCATTATAATAATTTATTCTTTTATGAGTAATATAATAATTCATTTTTTAAAATACAATTTTCGATTATGGATGCTATTGCTACACTTATCTGTTTTTGAATGATGAAACTAACCTTAATTCGAAGTCGTACGTAAAATAATGCTTAAGAGTTTCTGAATGAATGGACTTAAAAGTTGGTCTTTTACAAGTATTATTAAAATTGTTTCAAATATTTAATAAGATATAAGACTTTTTATTCAGCATTTTTCAAGTTCTTTTACAAAAATACTCATAGAATTCTTTTTCACATAAAAAAATATTTAATAGAAATATATTGCAATGTATAATGCATTTTTTATTATAGTTTGTAAATATGAATCGTAATAACAGAAGGCTTAGATATTTGGGTTTTTTTTTATGTCTTGAAGCCACAAAATTCACCATTTCATACAATTGTCTGCAGTTATTTAGAAAACATGCCGCTTTTTAAACTTATCTGCCTTTCAAAGACCATTTACTAATTTATAAATTTTATCTATCAACCAACTTAAAACAAAAGGCATGATATCAGAAGAATACTATGGTAAATTTGTTTTATTTTGATTAATGTAATGAAATTAAAAGATAAGTAATTTTTAGTATTAAAAACGTGGCAACATAGTAAAATCATAAGTCAAACTTAAAAGAAAATTCTTTGTCAAACGACTTTAACTGAAAATACACAATGTTAAATAATATAGGGTGTTTCGAAATTCATGGGAAAAATTTAAGGGGTGATAGAAAACACATAAACAAGCAATTTTCATCAAACAATGCAAGGCAGAGAGCAAGCGATGAACAGCCTAGATGGCGTTGCAATGAAAAGCATAAAGCGCGAGCTTTCTTCCACATCGTCATTTATGTCGTGGTTTTAAGGAGATATGGTGATGTGGAGTAATCAAGAAAATGCCATGTCTCCTGACATCCATGGTGGAAATGACGATGTGGAAGAAAACTCGCGCATTATGATTTCTATTACAGCAGCGTCCAACGGTTCACCGCTTACATTATGGGCAGAGGGGAGAATTGCTTGCAAAGGTGTTTTCTGTAAGACCGTAAATTTTTGCCCATGAGTCTGGAAACACCCTGTACTTATTATTCATGAATGGATCAAATGCAGAATTAATTTTAGATTTCTGGTCATGGAAAACCAACATTAACGTCTTGTTTAATTGAAGTTCTAAAACTGGTGGACTTTCATAATTCTTAATTATGCAATAAATTAAACTGAAGGTTAAGTCATATATTCGCGCAACTCTTTTTTTCTAGTCAAATTTCTTAAGTTGAAGGAAAAAAAAATCAAAATTCTTCTTAAAATCATTGCTTACAAGTATCATTAAACACTTCACGACTACTGTTTTTTGTCATTTTCCTTCATGTCTTGAATTATACTTTGTTATTCAAAGAAAGATACTTTTGAAGACATAAAGTATCTCAATTTCTTCCTGATTCAAACAAATTCCTTAACTATCCCTTTCAGCCGAGATGCGACTTGATTGGATTAGTTAACACGTACGCTGACTTATTTTGAATGCACTTTTCGATCGCGTGTGTAATTTGAACCTACTCCTTATCTCACTCAAGAGAAATATAAATGCGAGTATTCTTTCTGCTGTCATGCAAATGCGTCGCAGATAATTAGAGTCGACATGCAAAGCGGGAGGTCACAGCGTCTGACAAGGACGTGAAACACAACACCAGTGGAGTTAGGTGGCTCATTTTACTAACGAAATGGTGGTCTGTTTTTCTGACACGTATTTAAGGATCATTTTGACCTTGAAGATGGAAAAAATATATGGCCACATGTAAAGCGTTGATGAATGAAGCTACGATCTGTCTTCTTTTGAATTATAAGAAAAAAAATAACTCAACAGGGTTGCTCCTTTTTAAGATTGTTGTAAGACTAAGGCATTAGAATTGCAACATTATTACTACTATATTTATACAGTTTAATAAATATATCAATCCAGAATAATTAGTTAAAATAATTCAATGCTTACATACATTTTGAATCTGATTCACAGAAAAAGCTCAGATTGATTTTGACTTAAAATTGTGTATGGACGTTTCCATTCATGAAGTAAACTAGAGTTCATATTTATGACCGCTTCATGTCAAAAATCCTGTATCAAAAGTTAGAACACATTTCCAGACAGGGAATTGTTCCAAATTTCATGACAGTTTGTAATGCTGAAATACGTTTATTCGTTTATGATGCAATACTTTTAAATTTTAGGAACATTCCGAAAATGCGCAATTTTTCATTTAAACACGTAAGGCTCTAGTCCAACTAGCATCACAGTATAGAAGACGAAACATGGAACATGTTTTACACCAGGAAAAAGGAAATAATTCAGATAGAAATGAGTAATGTTATAAAAGACGCTGTTTTCTAAAAGATATCGAAGTCAGAATATAAAACTAACGTTCAAGCGATATGTTATTGGAAAAAATTGTTCTAATTTCGGGTTTTGTTCTTTAACAAAGAGAAAGGTGAGAGGAAACAGCCTTAAAGAAGTGAATTGATTAATCAGTTACGTTTCAACACATAGATAATCAACACATATCAGACTTGAGGAAAAATTAACTGAGGGGATTCAAATGCTTAACATAGAGGTAACAATAATTCAGAACCAAAAATATATAGCAGTCGAAACCAGATTTATTACTTTTATAGAACAAAACACTTGCTACATGCGCATAGGCTAAAGACAAGACTATCATACAGAATTTAAGTGAAGCTGTTACAGTGTTAAATCCAAATTACTTGAGGTTTTAGACTAACAGCACGATCTCCAGTTTCACAACACACTGCGAAATTCACATTGCTACTAGAAGAAATGCTTCATATATATATATATATATATATATATATATATATATATATATATATACAGGGTACCCACCAAAGTCTCTTGCCACCCTCTTAACTTTGGAACTGCCACAAAAGGGGTGTCTACGTATAGTCTTGGCAATGTACTTTATTTCAAGATCCATTAGTCTTGGGCTATTCTTTCTTGGTAACAGTGTTACATAACTAGGTGTAGTAAAGTACCATACGCTACTGAATGAAACCACCTAGGGCGTTACTTGGTAGGACACTATGGAGTTAGAATTCCTATCTCGAAAATGAAACAAGATAGGGAGAAAAGCGATTTGTTCGAAAAGGCACCTTGTGGACATAAATGCGAAGAATAGAACGATTAATTGGCGTATTTGTCGTTTTCATAATTTCCTACACTGTGACATGACAAAACGATCGAGAAAGGAAAAAAAAAAAAAAAAAAACCAGCTATAACAATATACTCTTATTCGAAATGTTCAAAATTCTTACCGTCAGCAGCAATGCACATTTGGATCCTCGTTTGAATGTCATGTTGAACACGTTGGAGCAGAGAATATTCGCTTCCGCTATAACGGAGCAATTCTAATGATAGACAGAAATGAAGGAAGAATTGCACTTACAAAAGGAAATTAAGAGAATCAAATTTATCGCTATTCATTACGTTATTTGTTTTGACTTATTTACGACCAGATTCTTTAAATGTAAAGTATAATTATAATTGTCAATGAGAGAGCAAATGAGAGACTCATTAAATGTTCTGATGGTTCATTGAAACAGGAGCTTGAAAATAAATGTAGATATGTCTCCTTCTATACCACCAGATTCGGCTTTTTAATAAAGGGGCCTGGGTGCAAGAAACCATTTTGGACCCCAAAATTGTTTGTAAAGTAAAAAAAAAAAATAATAAAATTTCAAGCACGAACACATATTAATAATGCACGTTTATTTAATACGTGATTTTGTTTTTTCTAATACATTAATTTCTTCAGAAAAATTACAATTTTTATCAATCATGTTCTTTTTCTATGCTTAATATAGGAAGTGCATTTAAGCATTCTGAACACATGCTTGATTGATGCTAATTCTTTATTAATTTTAATTGGCTGAAAGAGCGCTCAGCACTTTCCATAGTAACTGGTAATGTAAATAAACGTTTTAACCCAAAAAATATATTTAGAAATAACTCACATTATAATTATTATTTAGCATGCATTACACCATGTTTGTACATTTTTGTATACATTAATTCAAAATCAAATCTCGAAGCTTTCATGTACATGTTTGTACAAAATCTTTTTACTATCTAAGCACTCGCATCATCAAGAATTAGTTTGAAAATTGCTAAAATTCAGTTCATTATTTTAGTTCTTGATCATACTGGGGCTCCCTGAATCGTGGGGCCCTGGTGCTTAGCATTCCCCCCCCCAAATGGGCGGCTCTGTTTATCACGGAAAGATTTCTAACAATGATATTTATATCTTGGCTATAATGTTTGCGGAATTGAAACAGCCAGGCTAGAATTAATAACTGACATTTTATTTTACTACGATACAACAATGCTTTCATGGAAGTTAACCGTTCATTTTGTAAGCCTCATTCCCGGCCACGCTTCTCTTCTATCTCTCGAGCACTCTCTACTTCTCGATTTGAGGTTGGGACTCTTCTACTCCAACTTGTGTCACTTTTCGTATTTCAGTGAGAAAGTTCAAGGTTTGATTGAGAAATGCAATAAATGACGAGGTGAAAGGCAGACATTTGTAAAATGACAAAAAAATTATCTCAATTCATTTTCAAACTGATTTCTTTATATTTTTCTTTTATTTTAGTGATCTAAATCTGCTAGAAATACCTTTGGAAATATTTTTAATAATGAAACGACTTGTCGTAGAAGTTAAGGAGTTAAAATTATTCTAAAACAGATGCTTTATCGAATAGAGTAGAGTAATTTTCCTTAAGAAGGAAAGTACATGAAGAGAGAATTTATTATTCCTGTGAGTGAATGGTCAGAAATCATTTGCATCTGAAACATCAGAGTATCAACTGCAAACATGCACAATAATATTATTTTTCTCCAAAGATTTATCCGCAAAAGACGCGTGACAGTCGTCTTGTCACCAAGAATTATAGCTCGATTGAGTTATAATTCTTTTATATATATATATATATATAAACACACACACACATTCACACACACACACACACACACACACACACACACACACAC
>BMAW01034130.1:189835-385894 GCA_019974015.1 Nephila pilipes
ATATATATATATATATATAAGGGAATAAAAATTAATTACTACTTTATACAGTACAGAGGGAATCAAAGTCCAAATGAGCTGATTATGTTAAAAATAAATAATAACAAGAAGAGTATTTTATAAAAATCGAAAGACATAATAGAAAAAAAATCTTTTAAAAATGAAAAAAACAGAAATAAAATTATATGATACTGCTACTAGATTAGGATTGTGGCAATCTATCTAAACATGTTTTAATGACCAAAACTTCGTATTCAGTAATATTCCTCAAGAAAGAAAAACATAACCAAAAAACAAAATAAGTATTTATGAAAAATCAAGGGAAAAGTATCAGAATACATCTCATTGCAATATAAATTCAAATAAAATTAATGAAGGTGAATGACTATGTTTAAAACATGATTTTCGTCCAAAGTTTACATTTTTTAATCATTTTAATACCCAACTCATTAGCTTTCTAAGACTGCTTTTGTTTTGAGTCTAGGATAAGTAGAAATGAAATTATAACAATTTAAATGTACATCATAGCAGTCAACCAAACCTGAAATACTACTTTAAGACCATTTAAATGACCGGAAGTGGATGATTCTTCATAATTTCACAGTAATTTATGCAAAATAATATGAAATTCTTATAGGTATATTTTTAATGAAATGTTCTATAAGCAAGCCACAAAATTTCAGATTATTTTTCATGATTTTCTGAGAAAGTGAATGACAATAGGCAAATATCTCATTTAGTTTTTATTAACGTCGCACTAGAAGCAACACGAGGGCTGTTGGCGACGGACCTCGTAATATTGAACCACGGTCAAGTGACGAGGACGACACCTGAGCTGGCACCCCCTCTCCTAACATCCACACCACGCCAACGGGAGGACTTTGGGCCCCGAACAGATTTAACGTGCATCAGCCCTGGCTACACGGCGGGCCAAGGATCGAACCCGCTACTGAACGAAATCCACCGGTCGCAAGTCCACGACCTTGACCACTGGGCTACCGCAGCCGTGCAAACATCTCATATTGTTTACATCTCGCATTTAGAAATCGAAATTGCTCTTATAAGCTATTTAAATTATTCTGTAAATCATTTTTCATTGATTAACTATTGTTTTATTTCTGAAATATTTTTAAACAAAGTATTATTTTTGATTTTTAAAATGGGAGGATCAAGTTGTAGTTTTAATAGGAAGCGTGAATTCTACAGTAATCGTTACACTGTAAATAAGACAATTGACTCTGATATAAATGTTACCGTTAGTATAAGAGCTAAAACACTTGATTAACGTTTGATTGATGATAACCAAATGAAGGAAAAAACATTATCTGGCTATCGTATAATAGCCTTAGGCATACTAATCACTGCTTTTACTGTTTTATTGCTCCCATCACTTCTCCAAAATAAATTAAAGTTGGTTGAAGATTTTAAATTTGGTCTCTCTTCAAATCTGACTTTATACTGTGAAAATTGTCCTTTTTCTTTCGGATTTTGCACATCTAAAAAGAACAAACTGAACAATGAAGTAAATACTAGATTTGTGTATGCGCTTCACTTATTGGAAAAGGATATACAGCTGGGGAAAAAAATTGCTGCAATTTTAAATATGCCCTTTATGTTTGTGACGCCCGCCCGACCCGGGCTTTATTTTGTGCTATCACTAGATTCAATTATTAAACACTACGACACAAATAATTACAGAATCACCAAAACAACTTTTAAACAATTTATTAACATATGTTTACTATGATAACAACTGCCTATGCTCTCCAGGGGAATATTTCTATCAACTTCAATTTAACCCACCAATAGTAATCTAACAGACTCTTACCACTAATCCTTCCTCGACTGCAACTCAGACTCCGGATCAACTGCTGAAAACAGCGGTAATTACTTCTTACAACAATCTTTAATTTTAACTTTCTCTTTCCACTCCTCCTTCCGCTTATCTGTAACTTCAGCTTTACTTTCCCTACAGCCTCTCTCTTTCAACCTCTCTACTCCTTCAGACCCTCTTTCAGATTCTCTACTCCTTCCGACGGAGTTTATATATTTCTCAACTCAACCGCTTCACTTCATTCCTAACTGCTTTACATACTAACTTTACGTATCACGTTTCATTTTTGGTTGGGCAAAGGTTGTTTAGCGAAAGCAATCAATCTCAATTAAAAGTCCCCAAGGCTAGTGAAGAGAAACCGCGAATAGCCCAATGTCACATGTCTAGCATGTCATTTAGACAACAAGAAATTTTTTTTTCATGCTACTGCATCTGTAGCTAAATGTTCAATGAACGTGGCTGCAGAAGCTGTTATTATAACACAAAAATCAATTAATAAATTCACGGAATGTGGAGTGTCTCTCGATGGAACATGGCAACGTCGAGGCTATTCATCATTTAATGGTGTTGTGAGTGCAATTTCAGTTTTAACTGGAAAAATTCTCTCTAAACTTGCACGTCAACGGGAAGACTTCGTAACCTCGACCAGCATATTAGCCCTACTATACAGCGAGTTTTGAGTGGTATCAGAACTCAGACCAAAGATTCGACGATCTCGATCCGAAAAACCCGATCTCAAGCCGACGGCAATGATCACTAGGCTACCACGGCCGGCCACACATACACACACAGCCATTGTGGAATAAGATGCTAAATTTTATTGAAATAAAAGGTATTCTTTGTTTTGTTTGGATAACTATAATCTAATGTATGAGTATTTGTTATATTTGCTTATATTTTTTTATCGATTTTTCTTTCGTCAGTATTCATTTGTGGTCTATGTAAAATTTTAAGTGATAAATATACGAAAAATTAAATTTTATAAGCCCTGTTTGATGGTTAGATTATTGGCGGCTCTCAACGACAACATTGTCTTAGAAAATAAAATGCCTTAATAACTATCCCAATTTTCCCTTTTGATTGCGATGCCAAATATGTTTCCTTCGGAGCGATAGATCACGGGTTCTAATAGACCCTCTCACTCAAGGTCAATTGATCTCTTAATACGCCATGGGGTAGAAAAATGCATAACCCTAATAAGTGGTGGTGGGGGAAAATCATGTCACCGAATATTTAAAGTCATTTTTTTTATATTGCTTGATGTTTATTTTTTTACTGGGTAGAGAAAAACCTTTAGTCATCCCTCACCCCTCTAAATTTCTTCTATAGAATTCATTTATATAACCTCAAAATGTTCGCACTAGACTAGCACAGGGAATTAAGCCCCTCGCAAGAACTCATTCAATTTCAGAACCTTTATCCAATGAAAGGCTTTCAAATTTAATTTCGTGGGTTTTCGACAATCTTAAATATAAATATTGAACAGAAGAAATTTAGAACTTCAATCAGTAGTTATTTAATTTTTATTTTAACGCAAGGAATAGTTTTGAAACAGAAAGTTTTTCTTTTCCTTGATTAGCTTAAGGCATTTCAAGGTCACGGTAGCATTCGACTATCATGTCTTAATGAATCTAAAGAGAAAAAGAGAGAGAGAGAGAGAGAGAAAAGAACCCTTTTCAGATTGGTATTTTAATTGAACTTCCTGTCAGAGTATAGATAGTACGTTAATTCAGTTAGTCCAGATGTTGTTAATTAATTATAAGTTAAAACTCGCCCGTTGAGTTTTGGTTATCTCGTCTAGTGGATTTTCTGGAGTCTTTAAATACAGACATATGAATGTAAATGTTTGGTGATGAAGGAGGTTAATTACTTCATTATGAGCTTATAAAACATAACTGCAAGCCTCAAAGGCTACTCTTCATTCATCAGAACCCTCTTTATTTTGGTGATATTAAAAATACTCTCGCCATTGTTTAAATTTCGTAAATGTTTACTCCAGATGAATTCTTCTCATTAATCTTGGAATATTGAAAAAGGACTCTTAAGAATGGGATACTCTTAGATGAACAAGATGAATAAGAATAGTTGATTGCAACCTTTCAGGAGGTTATCACACATTCTTCTTTTAAAATGATTACCATGCGAAAAAGGAACAAAGAGAGGAAAATTTACCCTCTTTATAAGGTCTCATGTGAAGTATACTTACTGCCAAACCCATCAATGTTCAAACAATACAGTTCAGCACGATGAAGGTATTATTTTATAAATATTTGTGAAGATATTATTTTATAAATTTGTTTCTTTTTATGTAGTGAAACATTAAACGAAATATAAACCTTGAAAGAAATAACATAAAAAGAGCAATTAACATAAAAAGAAAATTAACCTTTAAATAACATCCAATGAGAGGTGGTAAACATAATTCTCAACAAATAATTGATCTCAAAAATCATATAAATTTTATCTAATAAGTTAAATGAATTTCTTTTCTCCAGGGGATTCTGAGGGAAAACCGTGTTGGTTAGAGGGGAAGTCTAGATGACACTACTGAGATATAGAGATTGGTGAAAGAGAAAGTTGGTCTTTCTCAGGTATTAATTAGAGATATTATGAATGCAAGATTATTATTAATCGTGTGATATTTATCGTCCTACGACAGATAAATAAATGTTAGTCACAGTGAATAATCACTGCTCCTCATTCATACCCCTAGACACCCAGCCAGCCAACCCTATATACATACATACATACATATATATAATATGTGTGTGTGTGTAAAATCGCTCTCTCTGTCGAACCTTTCTTAACTCGGTTAATCCTATTTTATGCTTACATAAAAGGCTTTGCTTACCAAATCACTCATTCCGATTCATGTATTAATTTCTAGGTTCAAACAAATCTAAGTTCTTTATCGATCTAATCTTATTTCTTTAATTAGGAATCATTTCAAACATAAACAATTAATTGAGATGATTCATGCCAATCTAAAACCTCTATTGGCTTGCTGTCATTCTCTGTCTCCCATCGCTTTCCTTTCAATTATGTTTCGTTTATATACAACTATCTCTATTTCTCAATTCACAACACTTCTTATTTTTATCAAATTCACCTAATCATGATTCATTTTGATTAGGAAGAAATTGTAATTTTATGCAATTCAAATTAACAAAAGGTCTCCGAGGTTAGTGAAGAGAAAGTCGAGAATAGCCCTACCTCACAACTTAACTGAGATGATTCAAATTTAATAAAATACAAGTGTATTCTACTGCTTGATCTTTTCTATTCTCCTTTCCTTTTTTTCCTCATATATATATATATATGTATTCTTGGACAAAATCGGGTTATTTATTAGCCACCTAAGGGGCTATCATTTTAGGTGAGGCGCTTTGGCGTGCCAGATTATTTTTCAAATTCTTATTGTTTGTTTCAATTTTAATTATGTTTAGCTTAAATATATTCTATTTAATAATTTATTGTTTACTTTAACACTAGTTTTTCCATGAGTTGACATATACCTTTTTCTACCAAAGGGGTCAAAAGGATCCCTTTCTATATTTAATTAGCAAAAATATAAATTGAGCTATCTATTATGAAGTTAAAATACAAAAAACTAACCTCAATAAAACTGCATAAGTTGTAATAATTACTTTTTATTATTCTTTTTATTTCTGATATTTTAACGCAAAGCATTTTTTACAAATTACAATTTTTTTTTCCTTACGTACTCCTCAAACGTTTTTTTTGCAACTGCCACAGGTATCTTGCGTTTTATTTTTATTGCAAAGGGCTATTTTGACATTTTTTTCTTGATCCGGAACTCTCAACTGCATCCGCCTACAGCTCATTCAAATTTTCTGATTCGAATGAACCTTCGTATACAGCAACAAGTTCTTCTGCCAGTTGGAACAAACAATCTTTCCTAGACATATTTTCTTTATAAAATATTCATGAATTGATCCCAGCGAAATCTAGGAAGCTGAAAAAGTCTTGCAGAGGCCATCTTTGAGATGACAATAATTTTACGCTATATTTTAGAGCCATTTAGTCTGTCGTGTCAACTCCGTACTTGATATTATGGTAATATGCTATTGATTCGCGGGTAATTTTTTTCATTTTTGTCAATTTTGATGAATGATTTTTTTTTATTTTTTATTTTTTGTGCTTGGAACTAAGAAAAAGTCTTCTTGCTTCATATTTACGCATATTTACGCACATTATTTCTGTATCTATACCTATATCTATGTATATCCTCATGAAGCCGTTACGTATTTAAATATAAATATGTGTATTCTCAACAATATTTATTCGAATAGTCAAAATGATCCCCTCGGTAAAAGTTGGTGTACTACTATATTCCACCGAAACAAACAAACAAAATACGATTTGCGATTACATGTCTTATAAATGTATGTAACAATTAATTTAAATATTCTCATGAAATACGGCAATAATTTTCTAAAAGAAAATTAAGGAAAAGTTTTCTCAGAGGGGTCAAAATGACCTCTTGGTAAACCTAGTGTTAATTAATGTTAATACCGGAAAAGTTTTCTGTTGTCTATTTCTCGATATTTCATCGTTTACTTTAGTTCTCCTATATTTAATTGAGTAATTTAATAATTATTATTAAAAAAGCGCACCTTGAGTGGCTAAATCTGTTCTTTGCAAAATTTTGCATAGAACTTTTTAAAAACTGGCATCGTTTCCGAAATTTAGAATGTTGTATTCTATTTGCTCTTGTTTTGAATATTTTGAATAAACAATATTGATCATATGTTTGGTCTTTTTGCAAAGTAAATAAACTACTAAATGAAACATATGAATGCCATTCTAATAAAAGACTAATTATTATAGAGCATAATTAATAATAGAAACATTTTATTTGATTATCTACGAAATAATTTCAAATAATAGATGTGAAACGTCAGCAACATACATTTATTAACAACAATAAAATTCGTTTGTTACACAACAAATACAATTTACATAGATCTTTTTAGTGAACATGGACTAATCTACACAACAAATACAGTTGACAGTTTAAACGAGTGATATGCAATGTAGAATAATAATAAAATTGTAACATCAAATGCGTATTTAGAAATATTCTGTCAAGAGAACAAGGAAAAAAACCTATTTATTATACTAGACAAAAAGCACCAATGTTTTGAAAGATTGTCATCAGAATGTTTCACTTAAAATATATATAAGGATGATTAATTCATTTATAATTAAATTTTGTAAACATTCATGGTAGAACAAGTTCAAAACACTTGAAAGCACTAACAATAAAATCTCAATAAAGATTCAAAATTCAACTTATAATTAAAGCTTTAATAAAAAATAATAAACTACTGTTTGTACATCCATATTTTTCAACAAATAAATAACTGGTCTTAAAATTGTTTAACACAGTTGATTGTTGCATTTTACTTATTGTATAAATATCTTCACTGGATTTGTAAATACACTCACAAACGCTTAAAAATTCATTTTTACAATCCTTCCAAGTGATATGTATATACTAATGCCACAATTATGTTAATTATATCCATACAATTACACAGCGCATATTTCAGTTCACAAATGGTGTGTGTGTACTATGCAGTTTCTGATAGTATTTCATCCTATAAATACGTGACAAAATTGTCTAAATATTTAACATACTTTAACTTTGCTATTAGCAATCTTAACCGTTAAATTATCAAAATGTATTTTAAGTTCTGACAAAAATCTACAAACATATGAGAATTGAAATGTTGGGCTAAATCTAAAGAATATAATCATTATATTAATATCCACAGTAATAAAATAAGGTGATGTAAATATATATAAATTTCTTATATTATTCTATTGTTCACTCTTCCTCCTTTCAAGTATTGTCTCATAATATAATATAGCAATTGATATGTTATCAGAAAAATGTTGTTTTTGTACATATCTTCATGCAAAAGCTACATTTAAAATTAACAACAACAAGGGAATAGCTTAATTTTTTTTTCTCCAGGGGAATGGTGAAAACATTTCTTTAGCACAGGTTATCACAAAACTAATAGAAATAAAAGTATTAGAGAGACAAAACTATTTACATTACTACGTTTTGTTTATAAAACAATAAAAAGGAATCAAAAAGTAATGGCTTTAAAATATTACATTTTAAAAGCACTTTACAATCAGAATCAAATTTGAAAATAGGCACCTTCAAATAAAAATTATTACATGAAATATAAGTTTAATTTTAATTAGCTGAATAATTATTTTTTAAATAATTAATTACGTTATGGAATTGTGTAATTTAATATATTAACAAACATGATAAAAAAAACTTATTGTGTTAAATAGTTAACAAGGAGTGTAAATCTGTCATTGCAGATAGATATAATTCACGAATTTCAAACTCTGGAATAGTTATTGTTTCATTTGTTTATTATAAAAAGTGTTTTTCAGTTGGAAAAATTAATATAAATAATTTCGTTTAGTTGAAATAATAATAATTATTATCACTATATATTGTTAGAAAAAAATATTTCTTACTCCGATTCAAATATTGAAATGTAACCTAGTTCTATTGTCAACGGGAGATTTAAAAAAAATTGTTTATTAACTTCCCAACTTCAAGCAACATGAGGGCTATTGGAGACGGACCTCATTAATCTGACCTTTTGTCAAGTGACGAAGGCGACTCATGAGCTGGCAACTTGGGGCATTTTACTTATATCAGCTCCGTTACAAAGCAGGGTTTTCGTAGCGTTTAAACTAAAATTGAATATTTTAAAACTTTTCGTATCTCTCTTGATATGTAAATAAAAATGTTATCTTTTTAAACGTATATCTGTAATTAAACTCTGCATATTGAGATTATTTCTAAACAGTTTCTATTTCATTACTTAATTTTAGAAGGTTGAAAGTGCATATTCGCTTTTGACTCTGGTGTAGCGAAATATTTCTTTCTAATTCCTTGCTTGATATCAATTTTAAACATTGTCATAAAAATTTTATCAAGATATGTTCACACACTGATGTTTCACAATAGCACACTATTCCAGTAACATCAAATGAATGTGCAGCATTTTTAAAGAATAGAACAGACAACACAAAATAGGAATATACACTACTATTTTGATATTATACACAACAACATGGAACATTTATTTGCAACATTGAAAATGCTCATTAATTTATCGGTCTTTTGTGTGCTTCGGTTTTATGTTTGCAGCATCAGAGCAAGGCGACCAGCACCCCTTTTATCTTAAATAATCCATTTCTGAATTTCTGTGAAGGTGCAATGGATTGCATCTGTATTTCATGTGTCTGCAAGTTTTTTTTTTATATAATATATAAACATTTATTTTGTAAGAGGTCGAACCTTGTGCAATATCAATAATTATTCACAGCTTCATCATAATTATCAAAGATATTTATTTGCTGTACTCATTTGAAAGAGATATCCAGAATATATCATATGTGCATTTATTTATAAGTTAGGTTTAATTACCTTTTTATTTATATGAAAGAAAGTTTTAGAGGTTGATTCAAGGAAGAAAATCTGAAATCAATCATCGCAATTGTAAATTTCCCCCTCTTTTTCATTCACCAAAACTCAATAATTGCTTAGTGATTAAAGGATATATACATTCCATTATTCAATTAAACAAACCTTTAACTGAAAATACCAAAGTATCAAAGGTAGAATTTAATAAAAAATAAATATAATTTAATAAAAAATCTTGCAGAAAATAAAATTTCTTGTTTTTCTCAAGTGTGAATTAATCGCTTAAAGGGAAATTTCTTTTGTACAAAGAGTCGTTAATATTCATAGTAAAATATAAAAACTAAATATTATGAGCATAAAGTTGAATAAAAATGCTATAATTAAGTATAATTATGAGTGAACTAAAAACATAAATTTCAACGATGAAATACCAATGTGCTGTATTTTTCCCTCGCACGCAAAAAACTGGTTAATTCTGGTTTTAATAAGGAGAAAAATTTAAATCAAAATGTGCAAAAACCTTATCGGTATCCACTTCCACTTTTTCTTTTTTGTACAATCGGGGACATTCTTCAGTAGTTGGGCAACCTATTTTTTTGATGAAATCATTTGCCGGGGCATTGGAGCTTATGGTCATCATTGCAAACCCTTTTACATCAGTATGAGACTCGATGAGTTTTCTCAGCATAACTTCTGCCACAGCTGGATCATCTGCATACAAGGGTCCGACTTGCCCTACATTGTGACAGCTCCTTTTGATGGTGCCGAATCCCACACAGTTATCCCCCTTGATAGCGACAAATGTTTTGCTGTCGAATTCTTTACAATTGAGTTCGACAGCGAGTTTCCTGTCGTACCCAATCAACGCAAAATCGTATTCGAAAATGGCTAGAAGATGCGATTCTTGAAATGGGACGATGTCGATTCCATCTGGGACCTCATTAGACAAAGCTTCGTGGTTTATGGGCTCTTCGGTTTCGTTGACCACACATGTCCATCGGGATTCGACAATGGGAAAGCCTCCTTTGTCACGGTATAGTTCTAACTTACCTGGCACGGCGTTTAGAGCTACGTTAATCGTGCCGATGTGTTTCATGCATGCATCCCATACCTAATACATAAAAAGAAAAAGTGTAGTGAAGAAGAAAAAGCAATTTCGTGAAACCCAAAATTCATTACTATAAATAAATTTAAGTTTTTCATTGTTTCTTAAAATATTTCTTCAATGGGAATGAAAAAAAAAAGTTATGTGTAATTATAGATAAAACAAAGTTGGTTTTATAGTTTTTGTTTGTCCCATAGGCATTATATGCGGGGACTGCATTGTTGGTCTCATCATATTTGCTAGAACATATGAAAATATAATTATTAAGAAATATTGATTTATTTTGTAAAAATCGCTATTCTCATGTTGTAGCCAATATAAGATATGAATTAACTAGTCATTTTTCAGTAATAGTTACAATCCCTTTTTTTTCGCTAAAACTGTTTTCAACACAAGTTTATTTTCTGCTTATAGTGACTATTTTTAAAACTTTTTTACGTTGTGAATATAATATACCAATGAATTTGACTTGCAGAAAAAGGGGGAAAGAATGAAAGTGTAAAACCTTCTTCTTCTTGCCTTATACTAAACCATTAGTGTTAACCACAACGGGAACTTGATTATAATTCAATTTTCTTTCGAAATCATGCCATTTTTCAGATTAGATAAGTCTCGGAGTATTTTCTCCGTGGTAGGTAGGTCACGTTTATTATAAAGAATCATGATTACTTTCGCAAAACAGATAGGTAGAGTGCACTTCATGTGGATGTTTTGCCTTGGGGAGACACTGTAGCTCTTCTGTGACCACCACTTTTATACAGACACAGAAATGCCATGACTACGACGGGTATAAAAGAAGTTTGAAAGATATTGTATCAATGTATCTTGTATTTTATGTAAACAAAAAGGTCTCAAATGCGTGTATGTTGATTTTAGATTTATTATTATTGTTTTGATAAAGGCTTTATTGAGATGTTTTAGGTCGCCTTCTTCAGTTGGTGTAGTCATTAAATCCAGTCTGAGATCTGGAGTAATAATATGAGGGGATACTGATCAACCTACGCCCCCTTCAACACAATAAAGCTGTGATACTTTTATTAAACTACGTCAATACAAAACAAAAGACGTAGGATGCTCAGTAAAGGAATTGTTTTCCTGAGCGACAATGTTCGTCCACATGAGGCTCGTCGAATCACACACCCCATCGCAAACTGTGGGTTGGAACAACTTGATCACCCTCCGCTTAACCCTGATCTGACACTCAGTGACTACTACTTGTTCTTTCTCTTTGAAAATAATCTAAGCGATCAGCACAACTACATTGAGGAAGTCATCAAACTGATCGTGCTACAGTGGTTGGCCCATCAGATGATAAATTTCTATCAGGATAGAGTTCAGAAACTACTTGGACGATATAACTGCCTAAATATTGGTGGTTATTATATTAAAAAGTAGATTAAGGTACGAGATTTCATATAAAAATAAAATAATAGAAAACATTACACTTGTTTTTTACATCAAAATGGTATTATATATATATATATATATAGATTAAAGAGGAAAATAAGGTAATAATAAATTATAATGAAATAATATTGACTCTTTTGAGTGAGTTTTTTTTATATTTATCTAACTCTTTGGTCTTTTTTTTTTAATCCTAACCGGATACAGAAATGTAATCGTTTTCTTTTGAATGCTTTATTGTTGCCCCGATCATAAAGTGATCGCAAATATTCGGTTAATTAAGAGATGACAAATTTTCTTCCCAAATTATTTTACTCTCAGATTTATATTTTTATATTATAATTCTAAATATAATTTTAATTCAAAAGTCTCTGACTCTCTAAAATGTCACAACGTTATAAAGTAATTTTAAAACTTACAGGAATGATGAGCAGGTTCGAGACTTTTAGATGCATCAGGAACTCGGAAACGTTTTACTATAACTTTATGTTTTTGGATTGAAGCTTTATTTTTTCGTAAATTTATGTGCATATATATATAATATAAAATTTTAAAGTTAAATACTACGTTAAAAAGTATGAAAAAGAGGAATGAATACAACAGCAATGCGAATTTAAAATTGAAGGCCACTCCTACCTTTTTACCAACACCGTATCCCCGATATTTTTCGAGGACGGCATAGACACCAACAAATGCAAAGTTTGGATGATGAATGACAGCACAGCACACTCCTATTATTTCACCTAAAAATAAAGGGAAAAAAGCGATTAAATATATATATATATAATCCATTCAAACAATATACACTCTCTTATGCAGGATGTTTCGAAACTCTTGGGCAAAAATTTAAGGGCTAATAGAAAACATCTAAACAAATGATTTTCATCATACATTGCATAAGTGACCAGCAGCTGTGAACCAATAAATGGCTCTTTGATGGAAAGCATAAAGTTCGAAGTAAAGTAATGGCGAGGCAAAATAATCAATAAAACACCTTCCCTCCTAATCTACTACAGAAATGACGATGTGTAAGAAAAACTCAAGCTTTATGCTTTACTTACAGCGCCATCTAGCGGTTCACCATTTGATCTATACCTTTGAATTGCATGGGGAAATTTGTCTGTTTAAATGTTTTCTATCGTTTCTTAAATTTTTTCCCGTGAGTTTCAAAACACTCTGTACAGAGTGTACATCTGCTCAGTAAGTGTGTTTGCTTTAATCGGTGTTTGGTTTAATCAGCCCCTTAAGAAAACAAGGGAATCTTACACACTAATTATGAGAAATGGAGGCTTGCTTTTAGCATCCATTTTTGAAAATTAAAGCAATTGATTCAGATGAACAGCACATGTATTAATAAGTATGCTCATTGTTTTATCAGAGGGCGAAAAGTATTAATGAATATGCTTGCGAAATTAATAAACTTGAATTATGAAAAAAAAATCATTATCTACAAATCGAGTAAAGAAATACAAATTATCAATGTTTAAATATATTTTAGGTACATTTGAACAAAGAAATCATTTAAAAGCCAGTTTTTATATTTGTCTTTTGAAGTGATGCATACTGTATTCAGAATTTTAGGTTTGACAAACAATTTCGTTATCAAACCAATTATTGGGTTCGGAAGCGGCTCATTTACTAGGGACAAGAGCTGTCCAAGTAGCATTGAATACTGTTGATCTGAATTAAATTTAAAATAAGTAGTTATCTGCATATATATAAATCCCATGGAGATAAGTTTTTGAGTAATACACTTATCTTAAAGATTTTCATGCAAAATATTCAAACTTTATAGTAATACTCATTAATTCTAATTATTTTTATACTATAATGGATTTCAATTAATTTAGTTTTGGTATCAGAGAGAAATTAAGGTACCTGTCATTAAAATTAATAAAATATTTATGAAAATAAATATAATTACAATAAGTGTTTTATAATCAATATAGATTGATTAAATTAAGTTAAAATAGATCACATCCTCCACAATCTTTTCTAGCTGTGCTTATAATTGTGATACACTACAAATTTATTTTGAATTTTTAAATATAAAGAACGGCAGTTATAACACTTTTTCATTATTTATCCGAGACGAATTTAACAGATATATGAACTCTAATCTATAACGAATGTATTTAATTACTTTAAACCATAAGTACAATGTTACTCATTTGAAATGAGAATCACTCATAGATTAACATATTTTAGAATTTTCTAAAAATAATTGATAGATTATATTTTACTTTTTTATAACTTTGTTTTAATTTTACAGAGTTTTATTATTACGAAACGCTACTGAGAATGTCAGTACTACCTGCAAAGTTATAAATGACTTTTCATGTAAAACAGACATTTATAGTTTTCTCTTAAATATAGTATTTAAGTTAAAAAGAGACTACTAATGATAAGAAACATCCCATTTAAATCCAAGCTAAAAATATTTCGAAGAATTTAATATAGTGGAAATTTTGTGACATATTTCAATTAATTGAATGCAGGGAATAAAATTAGAGAACAAAGTTTAATGTTTATTATTAAATTCAATTCCAAGAAAAAATTACTTTTGCATAAGAAACCATATTAAAAATGTCATGTCACTGTACTTTTAATTTATGACATGTACATGCATTTCATCTTAAATTTTAACGGCAAACTTTAAAAAGAAACTCTTCCCTTTATTTGGGAATACGCAACTGTCATTCACAATAACATTAGGATTGCGCTGTAACTTTTATCTTGACAGATTTCAAAAAATCCACATCCGAGGAACATTTCATTTCAAAATTCTCGAAATTCTTTAAAGGTATTGATTTTCCCTACAGATTCCCTACATGTCAAGAAAAACAGAATTACTTTCCCCCCATCTCATCTCAGTCAAAATGAAGTTCAATATTGAGATGGAGTAAATAAAATTCTTCTGGGCCGCTGCGCGCCTATTTCCAATTCTCGCAAAATGTTACACTATCGATTTGTCTTTTGCTTTGCGAGTCTCCTGACAGATACCTCATCCCCTTTCTCCAGGTTTCCCGGGTTCTGCTTGGCTGAACCGGGGGTTTTCTTAAATTGGCCGCCTCCTTCTTCGCTCGTTTATTTATTTAAAGGCTAAGAATAATTCTCTTACGTATTTGTTAATCGCGTAATTCTAAACCATTCTCTAAGGATAGATGGCTTTTATTTTAAGAATATTTTGTTCGCTTAAATTGGCTGAAACGCACGTTGATATATAAAATGTATTTCATAATAAAATCTGTCTTTAAATTTAACTATAAATATGAAATCCTTACATTTTGCCAGTAATGATCAAAAAGCTCATTTTTTTAAAAAAATCATTTAGCAAAAGAAAATACGGTTTAGCAAGCATTTAATTAATAAAAACCTTTCTTATTGTTTGAATAAATATAGTTATATTCCTTCGTTTTTCTGCATGTTTTAGAATATTAAATTTTTAGTATGCTGTTTCTATAAATTAGCGCTTGGCTACAGAAATTATATTGATGATTGATATTATGCTTGGATTTACCAAATGTGAATGAAAACTTTGCTATTTGAATAATTTGCTTTTTATTGAAGCGTATTTTAAGAATAACCTTTAGGGAATAAATGAATTAGCCATTGTCAACTGATATAAATATTTTAGGAGTTAATATATCATTCAGCAAATTATACTGGTTAATTTGTCCTTTATTGACATATCGCTATCGAATAACATGTTTGTTTTTTCAGCAGTAACTTAGAAATTCGAAAAGGGTCTTTCCTTCCTGTTTTGAGAAGGCAATTTCTTTCAAACATAGGATTGCCAAAATTTAAATTTAAAATTTGTTATTAGAGAAAAGTGTTGAGAGAAAACTGACAAAGTGTCTACGAATGTAAAATTTGTTTCTTAAAACAGGAGTGTTCTTAAAATAATAAATGCTTTATTTAAACAAATTATTTAATTTCCGCCTTAAAAGGGAAAAGTATTTATTCATTCTATGTCAGGAAATAAAGTTATTCATTTTTTGTTCGAATTGTTAAACTTTTGATTTATTCTGTACATGTTGCGTCAAAAGAACTTTTTTTTCCCAATAAAAATCTCTAATTATGTATCGATATATTTTACACGTTTATTTTTCTGAATGTGCCCGTCTTATATATTATTTTCTGTAAAAATACTAGTTTTTAAAAAATATCTTTGTGACCTATGCATCAAGAAATAGTTTTGTAGAAAAGAAAAGATGTGTACGTTTTTATTTAAAAATTCTATAAATACGACCACAAATTCATGAATTTTTTATCGATAAAATTTCATGTAATTTTATCAAAACTTGTTGAGATAAAAATTTTACTTTTTCGAACAGATGGAACTGATAATAAAAGTGTGTTCCAGACACTTCTTGCCGCTGTGTTCCCATGTGGGTGGGGATGCTAATTTTTTCAAAGATAGTTTTATATATATTTATGTAAGGATTCACAGCCTTAGAACTTTCATTGATAGTTTTGATTTTTTACACCACATCTTTCAAAGGGTTTAATTATTTAAGCTATTTTTAATCAATATCCAATACATTGAAATATTATTATTGCACTTTTGTAAATTAATTGGTTGTAAAATAAAATGAGTCATTTTATTCTGAAATATATTGCTGATTCTATAATAAAATATAAATGCTTGATGTTTTCAAACAATGAATGTATTATGCAAATAAATTCAAGATACATTTAGTATTGAAATACAGTTCTAAAATACAGTATTTTACATTTAAAAGAAATATTAGAAATTAAGGATTAAACAAGCTTTTTAAATAAGTTCCAGAGCTCAAAATGTCTAACGTATCATTTGTAAAAGATGAAAAGTAAATTAAAGTAAGCGTAACTTATCGAGGTATTTTTTAAAACATTATTACTAATATTATGATTAAATAAACAAGCACATATATCTTCTTAAATTTGGTCTGACAGTTGTTAAATACGAAGAGTTTGTTATCGAATAGTTACATAAACTTTATTAAAATATTATAAACACGTTTGATATTTACCTATAATAATGTAAGGTAGGGTGAAAAACGCTGCTGATTTTTTTTTTTTTTATTTATTGAAACTTTTGTTTCATTTTTTAAGGAAATTTTCTAAAGAATAGAAAAGCAACTTAGTAATTAATATGAACAGAAATAAATTACAATAGTTAATATAAATATCATCTTGATAAATGATTACTTAAAAAAGCACAGAGAAATTAATTTAAAAAGTTTAATCATTTTTTATTTTTTTCCTTTTTTTTTTTTTTTTTTTTTTTTTTGCATCTAATTTATAATTTCATATCACAATTCAATTAATTTGTAACTTCAGATACGTAGGAAATTTTATTTAATTTTCTTTATGATATTACAGTATCTATTGTAATGCTGTTTCAAAATTTGTATAAATTGCTTAAAACTGCATCTTGTAACGTAATATCAGTAAACATAAGCTGACTTATTCAAGAAAAAAAAATAGAGAAAAATATATGCTTCAAGAGGAAACTTTATCTGCAAAAGAAGTACTGCAAATACATAACCCATTTTTTACAGGAATAAACGCATTTTTTTTTTAAATATTTGTATTTAAGAATGGCAATGGAATCTATTTAACAAAATTGTGTAAAATTTGGAACACAATTATATTGCTGCACTTATATAAAATATATACTTTATACTCAGTCAAAGCTGCATTTATATAAATTACATACTCTATACTTAGTCAAAGTAAAATTTTATTTAAATTTTAATTTAAACTTTAATTTAAAACTAATTACATTTGAAAAAAAATTGCGAAAAAAACACGATATTTCCAGAAAAGGTAAAGGAATTAATACTCTTTAAGCACAACTGTCAAATACGAAACAGATGAGTTTGAATAGAATTTATTTGTATTTTTGAATTGTATATGTTTATAATCCTCATTTTTGTACAAATTTTTAAAAAACAATTTCCAAAACTATAAATTGATAATTTTATAGACATTGGAATTTATCAGCTAATCAAAACATTTTTTTCCGTAATTTACAAATATCAATTAAATAACTGCTAAAAATACAAATAATTTGAATTTTCGTAAAAAAAGTAGCACTTTTGTGAATTTTTATTTAAGTTCGGTTTATCACAGAGTAATACATTTTTAAAATGTTCTACATTAATGGTTATTTATTATTGTTTCAGTGCTTATTTTAGTTCCTTTTTATATCTTGTTCTATTTTCAAACTGTGTCTATAATTTTGACAAGTATTTGAATTTCTATTCAAATAAATTAAAAAAATGTTGTTACCATTTCTGAATTTATATTTATAAATCTACATAGATCTTTGTTTCTAACTTTATTTTGTTTTCTGGAGTTTTTATAGAAGTAAAAGTGTCAAATTTATATTTGGTAATGAATGTATCACTTGTAAGTAATAAAAACAGTTTATTGTTTAAGTTTTCAAGAAAATTTTTATTCCCTGTACATTTTCATAAAATTTGCGAAATTGATGAATAGTTTCATAATAACTTTGGAATAATCGAAACAAACATTATTTAATAATTATTATTACTTCGAGAAGGAAATAGAATAAAACAGATAATTAATTAAAATTTTAAAAATTTTCTAAGCTAAAAATATTTTAATGTTCCTGTAAGATTGCTTAGAATAATATCTAATTAATTATTAATTTCATAATATACTGTTAAATTTTGATTTTGATGGTTGAAAAAAAATTCTTGCAGAAAAAATTAGAAATATTATTTAAATAATATAATTGATAAAGTTTCAAATTTGAGGACTTAGGGAATAATTTTACACCGAAACATTGTAGTGTACCAAAATATTTTAAATCATTCGTATATATATATATATATATATATATATATATATATATATATATATATATAAAATAGCACTGAAGGTGTATGAATGCAATAATGTATTTAAAATCAAAGAGAAAAAAAAACTTAAGATTTTCAAAGTAAGCAATTCTCAGTAATTTTGATATGAAAAGTATATTTTCAAACATCACGATGTCATGCTACATAAATTACAAACAATAGAAATAAGCATAGAATTAAATATCAACAGAAAAATATTGGAATATGATTTATTTATGCCTTTATTGTGAATTTTTATTCAGTGCATCTGATGCTATACATGGTTTGACCTTGAGGACAGGAAATCTTTTAAAGTCAAATGCGATCATTACCTTTCTTTATGACTTTTAAAGAATGGATCGAATTCTACACTTCGTTAATTTCGTGTTCATGTCACACTTTTATGACTTCAAGTCATGCTTATATTTGTTTTTTTACCTCTGTCCCTTCCCACAGTGAGCATTAAGTATTTCATATAGTTACATCATATGTTAAGCAAACGAAACAAAAAAAAAATCAAAATTATTACTATTTCATCAGAGGTAATAATTTTGATTTTTTTTATTATTATCCATTTCAGCAGAGGGCTACTTAGAAAAAGTATTTTTATTGATATTTTTTTTATTTCCATCATATTGGAGGTTATCAAAAAGGATTACTAGAGACACCTTATTTACAGGATTTATGTAAGTAATAGAATAAACGATTTGATACAGTTAACTTAACTTCTCTCTGGAATTGTACGAGGAATATCAATGATGGCTTTTGATATTCTGAACCCGAATGCAAGACCTCAGCCAGTTCTTCAGCTTTGTAACTTGTACAGAGTGCCTCGTTTTGTTTAAATTTAACGTGTAGCAACCTTTTGGTTCAGTGTAATCTTTGATGAAACCAGAACACGAGTCCATGATTTAACTCTATTATCATTAGATTCTTTGACATATAGAGGTATCACGACTTACTATCTAATCAGCTTATGAACTTATGAGACAGAATTACATTTTCCGTAGTCCACTCTGCCTTCAAAATATAAATTTTGTGACATTAGACTTTTCATGATTATTTCTTCTCTAACTAACCTTGGAGGCTTTATAATAGTTTGAATCGCATAAAGTTGCAATTTCTTTCCCATTAAAATGACACGTGATTAGGTAAATTAGATGATGATAGAAGTGAAATGAAAATTGGAGTGAATTAGAGATAACAATTAGAGGGAGTGAATTAAAGGTAATGATATATGAATGAAATAGATTGAGAGGAAAATGAAGGGAGGTAGGGGAGAACGACTTGCTGATAGAGATTTTTAATTTGGATTGAAGTACATCCATTAGTTTTGTGGATTAAAGCGACTTAGTATCAAGCTAAGAAGCTACTCTTAGTAAGAACTGTTGGAATCAGAACGAGTGATTTTGTAAGCTAAGATTTCATACTTAAATCATAATATTAGATTATGGGGTTAGTTGAGATTCAAGAGAGAGCAACTTTATCTCTATATATATTCTCCAGTGATTATTAATAGAGTATTTTAGTTTTTCCTTGGGTGTCTTCAATTGGAGTTTAGAAGTTGTTGAGCAGTATATTTGATTGAGATATGGCGCAATAGTTGAGTAATGAAGAAAGGACATTACAATTTATTCGCCATATGAACATTCTGATAGTTTTCAAATGCAGACTATCATTAATTATATAGAGCAAGAATGTGTCAAATTTTGCAAATGTACTCATCTCTGACAATACCATTCAAGTTGCCCCGGTAAAGTATTTTTCCTCTTAAGCATCGCTGTTTAACTTACAGAAAGTAACATTTCTTAAATATGTGAAAATGGAATGCTTAAAGCTTATCAAAAGCAAGGAAAGTAAAATTGCACTAGCGTCACATTTCAAATGTTGAACAATAGAAAACACGATTTCAAACACAAATTCATTAATTTTCCTATATTTTGTCAAATACTAACTGTTAGCAATTTATGTGACATTTGGATATATTGTAACTCTTCAATAACTCTTGCATTATCGTATATCGATGTGGTCTGTTTCTATTGTACTCCTAATAATTAGCACAGTTATAATATTAATATTAGTATAAAGTAATTAATTTGATTTTCATTGGTATTATAGTTATTAATATTTTATATGCTGTTGAGTGTTACCTGTATCACTTCTATTCCATTTTTAATGTAATTTTGGTAAATTTAATATTTTTCTTTCAATGATTCATTAAATTTTATAAATTCGTACTCCTTTTTACATAAAATTAGTCGGAAATAGTTAATGAAAACTTATATTTCTAATATTAAAGAATTTACTTTTCTGCTGATTCATATTGAAATAACAGTTTAAGAATAATAAATTCCTACTTCATTCTTAAGTACACAATAAAATAACTGAAGAACTACAGAATAAAATTTTGTATTAAATCTTGATCATAATAAAATCCCTAATTATTTTACTTAAAATTATTTTGAGTTATTTAATGTTTCGTTTTTTTTATTTTGATTATTTACTAATTTCATGTTAATATAATCTTATTTAGTGTAAAATAATGTATTTTTCAAAACTTAATTATTTTGTTAATTTATTCTAACATTATACGATTAGAAAATTAATAGATTTTTTTAAAAAATTATTTATAAAGTATTAAAACTATATGCATTTCTTGGCCTTTGATCCCGATTCTAGAGTAATGCTAATTTATTTACGTTATCTAAGGCAGTGCTCCGCAACCTTTTCTCACCTACGACGCATCAAAATCTTTCTAGAATTCCGGGGCACACCAAAAGCTGAAGTATATAGGTATTAATTGATACACAAATTTTACAATAAGTGTTTGTTTTTTATTTGAAAAGTATACATACATAAAACCATAACATATTTATTTCTACGCAATCATACTAATTATTAATGTGATACCTGCGCTTGTTTCAATGAACACAAAAGTTTTATATTCGGCTCAATATTTGACAACGCAACCCGAAGTTCTTGGTCAAGATCTTTTAAGCATGACCGCTTATCATTTTTAATTAATACAAGAGTTGAAAAACTTTGCTCACATAAATATGTCTTCGAAAATGGAAGTAATGTTAAGATTGCTTTGTAGGAAATGTGAGGATATTCTTTTTTAACGTAAATCCAGAAAACATCTAATGGAACTTCGGAGAAGTATAATTTTAAAGTCATGTCATTATTTAAATCTGTAAATTCCTCTCGAATTTGTAGTGGTAGTGCTTCCGTAAAATTTATTTCATTGGTTGCAAAAGGATTTCGAATCCAATCGTATTGTTCCGTATCAATGGAATAAAAATAGTGATCAAATTTCTGCTGAAGCATACTTAAATGTTGTTGGGCCAGATCCATAATTAATTGGTTGTTTTCAATTGTAATATGATTGGTCCTTTGGTACATTTCCAAACATCCTTTTTGTAACTCTTTCTGCCAAAGTTCGAGTTTTTTAATAAATCCTTGTAATTTGTCGGAGCTCGTCAAAATATTCTCATTTCGACCTTGCTTTTTTTTATTAAGTTCATTCAAATGCTCGAATATATCAGCCAAGTACGCAAGTTTGGCTATCCAGTAATCATCATCGAGGTGCTGGCATATTTCGAGCATATTCTGTGTTAAAAGAAATTCACGCACCTCGTGACGAAGCTCAAATAACCTAGCCAAAACTTTGCCTCGGGATAGCCAACGAATTTCTGTATAAAATAATAAGGATTCATATTCGACTCCCATTTCTGCACAAAGTAATCCAAAAATTCGCGAATTTATGGCTCTTGATTTAATTAAGTTTATGATTTTAATGCATTCATTCATCGTGTTCAAAAGTTCTTCCGGCAAATTCATGACCATCAATGCTTCTCGATGTATGCAGCAGTGTGTAAATTGTACCGTCGGATTTTTTTGTTTTACACAAGAGACAAAACCTTTTTTACAACACGTCATTGCCGCAGCGCCATCCGTGCAAACAGCAATGCAGTTGCTCCATTGAATATTACATATTTTGAAGAAATCATCGGTTACTCGAAAAACTTCTTCACCGGTAGTTCGCTCTGGAACCTCCTTACAAAATAAATAATGTTCTTTAATAAAGTCCTCTTCAACGAAACGGACAATAGCTATCAGCTGTGCTTTATTTTTAATATCAGTTCTTTCATCGATCTGAAGCGCAAATTTTTCAGCCGATAACAGTTTTTTAATCAGTGTTCCTAAAATATCGCTTGACATATCGTGAATACGTCTTTTAACAGTATCAGCAGACAACGAAACTTTATTCACTTCTTAACTTCACTAACTTCATTGGGCCTAAGCATAAGTCTAACAATTTCCATGCATGCTGGTTTAATAAGTGTTTCACCGACAGTATGTGGCTTCTTCTGACGTGCAATTAATTTTGCAACATGATAGCTAGCTTCTAATGCCTTTTCAGAAACTGTTACGGCCGATTTCATAAATTTCTTCTGTTTTTTATTTTGTTCTAAGCACCTCTTAAAATATTGTTTGTCTTTGTTGGCGCAGCTAGGATGGCTTGAATATAGATGCCGCTTTAATTTACAGGGTACCATTGACTCGTTTGATAGCTGATCGCCGCAAATGATGCTGTGGTCTTGGTGCCGTTTCGTCACCACACCACGAGAATCCATATTTAATGTAGTCTTCGTCGTACTTTCTTTTCACTACCTTCTTTAGGGGTTCTTCATCATCTATACGTGAAGACGAATCTTTCCGACGTAAAAATTTATCCATATTTAAAGGGGTATAAAACTTAAAAATTTTTATACGAAGAACGGTAACCATACATAATTCAGTAAGATAATTAATAATAATTATCTTTAGTGGTAGGAACGTGTTTATTTAACTTTGTGTTGTAAAATAGTGACAACAATGACATACGAGTGAACGTGATGTACCACGCGCAAATGCAAATAACACATGCGCATGAGTCTTCAACGACGCGCACAACGGTCATTTTGCTTTATCTATGATTAATTTGGTGGGCCTTGGTGTTTACACAACACACTGTGCAGTTTTCAACTGCACTCACCAAGGGACCATTGAATAATTATTTAGTTATAATAATTATTCTATAGCATATTTAGAAAAATAGACATTATTATGAAAAAAAAATGTCAATGTGTATTAAGTACATGATGAAAAATTGTAAAATGTCAAATACAATGTATTTGACCGCGGCACACCTGTATCTGGCTCATGACACACCAGTGTGCCGCGGCACACCGGTTGCGGAGCACTGATCTAAGGTACAATGAATGTGTATGGGCATTTTTTTACGCTTGTAAGCAATCAGTATAGTACGAAAATATTTCTTAGAATTTTAAATACATCATTACCAGCTTATTTTAAAATAGTTTATTTTTAATAATTCCATATCTAGTGTACGAAATACCAACCTAGTGAATGACAAGCTGAAATACCCAGTATTGGCTGGCAGTTGAATGTTTTAATAGTAAAGGTTTATTCAGAACCACATTTTACGTAGTAATAATACTTTTCTTTTTACTTTATTTTTTTATGTATTTTTAATTTAATTATTTTATTTATTATTTTTATTGTTCGTTACTTTTTATTTTCAGTAAGTATAAACACTAAACCAGAAACAATTCAAAAACACTTTAAAGATATTTGCATTAAGGTGATGTAAAACCTTTTATGTACAATTTTTAGTAAAATATCGATTTTTTTAAATTTTTTGTCACATATTGAAATTCAATCTGTTACCTGAAAGATCTGTTTGAATTTTGTTTTTACCTTCTTTAGGTACTGAATTTTACAACTGTTTTAATGTATTACTTGATTATGAATTTCTCAGACCTGAAAGAATCTATAAAATGTATTTTACATTTTTTTTATTAATGCAAAACACAATATCTCAAAATGATATGCACCAACGAACCTGAAATTTTACATATATGTTTTTCAAGTTCTTATACATAGAATAGACTATTCTTGAAACTTTATATCGAGTAGAAGGTTTCTTAAATACTGCAATAAAGTAAAATTTACGATGACTTTTTAAAGAAAAGTTCAGTGTTCAGAACACTCGAGCTGACATAACTTCCTACATAAGAACTATGTTATCAAAATAATAGTCTATTCTCTAGATAAGACCATATTTTGTATTATTCAATTGACAAAATATCCATATATTTTTCTTCTTTTTAGTTACCATGTTTTGTGGAAAAGTCTTCATTTGTATAAAATGCCGTTTTGACAGTAAAGCTATACACTAATAAAACTTTTCGTGGATGATTTTCAAATTTTGAAGCCCCATACGGTCATAAAATGTGAAGACAAAATTTATATTATTTCAAAAAGCTTTTTTTCGAAGGTGTACTGTTACCTTAATTAAAATATCAGTTCACAGGATTTCAAATCGTTAAAAAAAAGCAAATGTGACACAAATACAATACGTTATTGAGAAAATAAATTTACTTGGAAATATTGCCCCACTGATTTCTTCGCGAGAATTTTATAAAGCGTAAATTAAAATCTAAGGCAATAAAAAGCGGAGAAAAATATTCTACGTGTTTCCTGAAGCTGAGAGTCAATCTTACGGCGCAGTGCGTTTTGAAAAAGGCACTTAGGCTTCATTGTCTTACGAACGGAACGACATTTTAATGAGGAAACCATTACTGTCAATGCTAAGCTTTTTCCCCCACACTCAAGAGGGTGGACCTAACACAAAAGCGGTACTTGAGCAAACGTCGTCTTATTCCATTAAGCTGTGAAATATTTTTTTCCTCCGTACCGTATTTTAGATTCTTTGTCCAGAATTTTTAAGCTCCCGCTATGCTAATGTGATGTAATTTTAAGACAATTATGAACCAATTTTAGTTCTTTGATTCATAAATAATCTTTAAAAAATGATGATATAATTTAGGGTATTTGAAAATATTTATTTTTTGTGATTTTACACTGACTAGTTGAAATACCAAGTGTTGGTTGACAGTTGAATGTTTCAATAGTAAAATAAATAAATAATGTTTTAATAGTAAAGTTTAAAATAATAATCGTAGATGATAAGGTTTTCGACAGATATTTGTTCACTTTCCTCTACAATAAATAAATAAAATAAAAAGGTTTAATACAAGGAAAATACAAAAGAAGAAAGTAACCTTTCTTTATTAATGTATTACAGAATTATTATTCATATTCGAATACTTAAAGTCATGAATTTTTTTCTTTTTTTTGAAATGAAAGAAATGCTGAAGACCTCCGTCTACCACCATTTTGACAACGTAAACGTAATATTAATCATATGGAATTTCAACTACCACTCTCAAATCCTTACTATTTTATTTATTTGAATGCAATAAAAATAATTGAAGGAACAAAAAATAGTGCAGGTTTCTGAGGAACTACATTTTCTTTTGATTTTTAAAAATATTTTACCCCTATATTAATTGTTTGTTTGTGGGTTTCCGGTCTAAGTAATATAATAATAAAAAAATATATTTTTTAAAAAATTGGAGAAAAAATGTAATTTTCCAGAAGTATTCATTATGTGTGTGTTTTTGCTTCTCTAATTGCACTTTATTACATTCAAATATATAAAACAATAACGATTTGAAAACTGTAATCCAAATTCTATAGGATTAATATTACTTTTTCGAAATCAAAATGGTCGGGTGTCTTAAAGGAAGTAAAAGGATTTCAACGAAATTTCTTTTTATAACTATAACAAATGGTTTAACTCCAAAACATTCTAAGAAGAAAACTAAATTAAAAATGAAATAATATCAAGGTTTCGAGATAAAAAAGAGGCAAAGGAACTGTCCTAAAATTCTAAATAATGTGACCTTAATTTCTCTCAATTATATTTCTAAGACATTCCAATTTCATTTAAATTACCACAAAGTTTTTTCAATAGATAGGTAAAAAAGAGGACTTAATTTTTATTTTAAATCAGTTTAATGAGGATTTATGTATAATTTTTTGAAAAACATTTATTTTTGAAGATTGAGTTCTGGGATATACAGGTATGAATGATGATAAAAATACACAAATTTCCTACTTTACACAGAAGATAACAAGTATAATTTGTTGGAGATTAATTTCCATATCGCATGCTAGATTTATTTCTGTTTACGATTTAATGAATTTCAGATAAATATTTTAAATGATTCAACGATTAGACACATCACTGTGACTTTCGAAAAATGAAGTTTTGTTTTTGTTACATTAAAAATATGTGTATCCAGCTGAAGATATATTTCGAAATAATTTCAAAGAATAATAATTCGTAAGAAATGATTATATTGAGTAGATTAAAATCGGTTATAACATATTAATAAAAATTAACATGACGTCGAGAAATATCTTAATGATTAAAAAGATTGCAGCATTAGATAAAGAAGAAAATTTTTAATAATTCAAATTAAACATGATGATAAATATCAGGGAAATTAAATACAAGTTTCAAAAGAAACAGGGTGATTTTTAAAACAATTCTCAAATAAATGATATTAAATGTCAGATTATACCAAATGTATAACAAAAGATCAAATAATTTTCAATCATTTATTCAAGACGGCATGTAAATTCTTTATGAACTCATGTTTTTTCCTCAGTTCTTGAAATGTTGCTACGTATTTTCCTCAGTGAATTCAGAAAAAAAAATGGGATACACAAATCTATCCATATATCCGTCTATTTATAAATCTCAGAGAGAATTCTCATGCGATTTGTTTATAATAACTCCAGTCTATTTATATGAACAGGCATTTGTCCATTGTTCGACATAATGGTTAATCAAAAGCTGAAAAGGAAGCGAGATGCAGAGCACTTTAAGCAAAAAAATTGAATTTTATGCGCAGGATTGAAGCAAAAATACTTTATAAATAAACGTTATTTTGTAAATAAAAAATATAATAAATAAAGACCCATTATCAGAAGAGTATTATGAAATAATAGCTCAATATTTATTAAAAATATAAAGAATAATTTTAAGAAAAGCTCTCTGCTTTATACAGTAATATATATATATATATATATATCCTATTTGAAAGACAAATTAGAAGGTTTTCTGCGCCTTATTAGTTAAAATGTTGTTGTAAATATGGAACCTGTATTTTTATATTAAACATAATAAACTATTTTTAGAAAACTTCAAATGGATGATTCTTTAAATTTCGAAGTTTCGTGATGCATATCACTGGCAATTAACATTAAAAAAAAATTGTCTAAAAAAAGCATATTTTTTAAAATAAATCTTAGATACGAGTGCTTTTTAATGATATTGAAAGAAATCAATAATAAAGTAGGTGCTATTGCTGGAAACAAATATTTTACTGAAGATACATGCAGTTTTTAGGAAAAATTTAAGAACCATAGTAGAGGTATTCATTAATGGTATTATTTCATTAGAGGTATTAATGTTATTATTTTTTTTGCATAATTTCATTTTTTAACCTTCTTTATTGTAATATGATTCTAGAATTGTTACATAGATAGTGTAATAATTTGCATGTGTAAAAATATGAATATGGTAATATTTTTATTCATCCTCACATTAATGAACAAATAATATAATCAACATATATATTTTACAGTATTATTTTTTTATAATAGTTAATTCCACTTTTAATATAAAAATTTCAAAGGTAAATGATAATTATTTCAAAGAAGCAAAATAATTTAACCATAATATAATAGTAAATTTAACATTATTCGTAAATTTTCAGTTTTGAATAAAATAAAACTAATTTTTGTATTTTAATAATCATACGGTAATGATGAGTTAATAAACATGCCAAGCTAAGCTTATTACATTATGCGTTTTTCTTCTGTATGCGTAGCTTTCATTAAAGGGAAGCATGTAACAATCCGTTAATAAAAAAGTAACAATAGGTCGTTACATCGTTTTATGATATATGATATAATTCAAGTGGTTGACTAATACTTGGTAAATTGATATTGTATATTACGGGTCTAGAGAGTAAACATATAATCAAGAAGGAGACAATTTAGAAAGACCAGTATTCGATTGAGTACATGAAATGTTCTTTTGTCTGAAAGAATGAAGTATACTTAGTTTGTAACGCCCGTTTTTCATTATTTAAATTCAACTGCCCTTGTTCCTTTTTAATTAAACAGTAGATAAATACGAGACTTCAATTGAATACATCAGGATAAGATAAAATGTGTTATTTATCAATGAAGGAAATATAGGTAATTTCACTCTCTCACGAATCCCAATTAACTCATCAATTCCAAATTCTGAGCAACTAACAAATTCTTAGCCTACCAATCCCCTCGTTCTGATTCAATCACTTCACATAAACAGTCGATTCTAATCTTAATATTTAAACTATGATTCGCTTAAATCCCAGATATTAACAGCGATGCTTTAATAAACTGCTGTTTGTAGAAAATGCAACACCATGAAGGAATCATCAGAATCAAATGAAATTCGCAGCAAATGTCAATTATAGGATATTATGCAAATTAATAAAGTTTCAGAGCCATCGCGCGTGCGCGGCGCGCGCAGCGCCCTCTGAATTGATGCTGAAAGCGTATAAATAAAGTGCTGTAGCGGGACGTTGAAAAAAGTCTATGATTATTTGTTAGTGGCAAACGTTTAGTGAGACCTGAGTATGCCTCCACGACGGAAGAATAAGAAATTCAAGCAACTTACGGAGTTTGAACGAGGGAGGATAATCGGCCTTCGAGAAGGAGGATTTTCCTATCGCGCAATAGCAGCTCGTATGCAGCGGAACAGTTCCACAGTGATGCGAGTTTGGAAGCAGTGGACCGACGAGCACCGAACAACTCGAAAAACAGGCACTGGACGACAGAAGGTGACGTCAGAGCGCGATGATCGACACCTGCTCCGCATGGCGGTGAATGATCGCACAGCTTCCTCCAGGCAGCTGGCAGCACGTTGGTCTACTGCTACAGGTGTACAATTGTCGGCTTCGTCAATTCGTCGTCGTCTGCTGCGCCGTGGATTGCGTGCAAGGGTGCCTTTATACAGGATTCCCCTCACGGCGAATCATCGACGGCTGCGTCGGCAGTGGGCTCTTGAGCACAGAGACAGGCGAGCTGATTGGCACCAAGTTGTCTTTTCAGATGAATCACGCTTCAATTTGTGGACCCATGATGGCCGTGTTCGTGTTAGACGTTATGCCGGTCAACGCTGCCTTCCTGAGTGTATTATTGAACGACATAGTGGTCGAACACCCGGAGTTATGGTCTGGGGTGTGATTTCGTATCATGGACGATCCAATTTGATACGAATTGAGGGTAATCTCAATAGCAACAGGTACGTCCGTGAAGTGCTACAGCCCGAAGTCGTTCCTTTCCTTCAAGGCATCCCTGGAGCTATCTTTCAGCAGGATAATGCACGCCCACATGTTGCGCGGACTGTTCGAGACTTCTGTTCAGCACAACGCATGCGACTTCTTCCTTGGCCTGCTTATTCACCGGATATGTCGCCTATTGAGCACGTGTGGGATATGGTTGGTCGGCGTCTCGCTCGTGATCCGCGTCCTGCAGTTTCCAAAGACGAACTTTGGTTGCGCATACAAGCGATATGGAATTCTCTTCCTCAAGCAGATATTCAACATCTGTTTGACTCCATGCCACGTCGTATAGCAGCACTTATTGCAGCGCATGGTGGCTGCACCAAATACTGATTTCGGACGCTTAATTTGTTTCTTTTGTTTTGAAAATTTCATCATTTATTTGTATCAGTACAAGTCGTTTCTGCATTAAATTTCATTTGATTCTGATGATTCTTTCATGGTGTTGCATTTTCTACAAACAGCAGTATACAACTTTCAGCATGTCGTTAACTTCTATCTCTCTTTGTTTTCCATTAATTCTACTTCCTTTATTTATCACTCTTTCTAATTCAATTCATTTCACTTCTGTCTTCGTTCAATTTACTTAATCCTGTTTCATTTTGGTTGAAAAGAAATTGTAATTTAATGCAATTCAAATTGATACAAAGTCTCCGAGGTTAGAGAAGGCAAAATCGCGAATAACCTAGCGTCACAAGTTGATTTATTAATAAAGAGAAATATTCATTTCGGGAGATTCCACTTTTCGTCATTTTTTATTATTTTTATTGAAATCATCTCATAAAATAACAAGACCTAAATGTAGCAATAATGGGTTTATGCTTACAAAATTAATAACTTCATAAAGTAGATAGATTTAGTTTAACATTGTAAGCATTGATATTCTAAACACAAATAAGACTTTTCAAATATTCATATTATTTTGATACATAATCTAATAATATACAATAATAAAATGTTTGCATGAAACAGTCCGCATGTTGAAATAAATATTACTTCTATTTTAAAAGAAACGTATGTTTTCTAAATCTTTTTTTTTTTTTTTATTGTATTAAAATATATTTGTATATTCTAGAGATTATTTCGTTATTATATTTGATTTTTAATCAGAAGGAGTTTCCTTTCTTCAATAATACTTTTCACGAAAAGAATTGAAATCATTCTCACACTGAAACAAAAGAAAATAAGCGGATTTAAGTATACTTTATGACACAAACTTTCAATTGTTTTGAAACTTTGTTCCCTATTTAATTGCTTTTCAAATCCTCGCTCATATTCCACATTATGCATTTATCGCCCCTTACAGGCTCTTTTTCATAATTACCATAATCATACAAATAGAATTCTTAATGGCTGTTCGAACCCAATGTCTTCCAATAAGTACACGTAATTACAATGCCATTTTTAATTCTCTTACGAGAGAGAAAGCCAATTAAGATGGATTGCGGGGATGATAAGTCTGAGAGTTTCAGCGGTGGAGCTCGCATAAAAGGCGATTAAAGCTCAATTGATTTCCTGCGAGAAATAGTGTAAAGCGGTGCTGCTACTTTTATTCTTAGCTCATGTAATTATGAATGGCAGTTAATTAGAGAAGAGAAATAGAGAAAAAGAAGGAATGTTTGAAGAACGTAAATGGAAAATTTTTAACAAGTTATGTGCCGAAAGATAGTGAAAAGTCTTGAATTATTAATACTGATTTTGTCAGCACAATATTTGCTGTTACTGCTGCATTTTGTTTTAAAAATTAGATATGTAGTTACAAGTCCAAAGTAGTAAAATGCTTTCAAAAATGAGTAATTATTTATGTTAGAGGCTTTTAAATTTTTTTTTTCATTTAATATTTAGATAAATTTTATTATAAATTTGCATCATTTATAAATCGTTCGATTTCTATTCAATCTTTTCACTACACACTGCTTTCACTACCTGAAATTATGCTTCAAAGATATTCAAAATAATTCCCGCGATGAAGTAGCTAATTTATTGCAAAAGAACTTTTATAACATGTATAAAATTTATGCACGCACACACACACACACACACACACATATATATATATATATAAATAATATTATTTGCATTGTTTTACAAGCAAAATATTGATTAGCTTTGGCTTCTTAAATGATACTACGATATTTACTATATGCATGATGCAACTGAACAGTTCATTGAATAATGTAAAAGTGGTAATAAAAATTTGATAATAAATTCTCATTGTAAAAACAAAAACTGAAAAAAAGAAAGTAATGATTTCTTTATTTGAGATAATGGATTTGTACGAATTCGATTTTAGAAATCTCTTCCTGTTTCAAACACAGGAATGGGACGTGAAATTGAAAAGTTATAAGGATTTTATAATAATAAAATACCTAAACCTCTTAACTGACATATGCGGTAATAACCACAAAATAAAATTTCATAGGAAACCTTTAATCTTACCAAGCTAAAACTGTCGTCAGGCAACTTAAAATTGCTCATTATTTCTCAATTATAATTTTTCGAAGAATAACTGTCTGAGAAATGAGGAAATCTATTATTAATTCTGTAGACAGAAAAATGAAAATGCATTTATTGTTGCATAATATAAACGCAGCCTTGTAACCCTTTTATTTTGATGATTGCATAATCAAACCGCCAAATTTACAATTTTTGATAGTTTTTATAATGAATCATTATTTTTAAGTGACATTTCATATAAATATTACTTCCACACGGATTTTTTTCATCTTTTTATATGGCGATAGTTTTTGTATACCAGGTATTATTATTTTTTATTAATTTATCATTAATATAAGATATTTCTTAATCTGCTAAAAATGCTTAAAAATAAAAGTGCATTTCTTGAAAGGCTCAAATGTTATTTTCGATACACAGTTCATAAATTAGCTTCTTTTCTATCGCACAAAACAATTTTAATTCAGAAACAGTATTATTCCATTATGAATAATTCTTTTTATAATTGGAATTTTATTTGTTTGAAAGATATCCTTATAAAACAAACTATTTCAGTATTCATTAATAAACATAATACTTGTTTATTTTATTTTATACTAAATTATTTGAATTCTCACTTATAAACGATTATTATCGCCTTAAAAATTGAGTGATTTTCTTTTATCACAGAAAAAAATTATTTTGTTTTTAGATTTCCTCATATTTCCCTAAGGCGATATTAGGAACTTAACAAATTTCATATTTTATATATATATATATATATATATATATATATATATATATATACAATACTGAAGGGAATTCAAAGGATTCAAAGTGGAAATATATATATATGGTAATTTTTGAAAAAAAAAAAAAAAAAAAATTTTTAAACGCTTAATTACAGACAGTTTAACAATTCTTTAAATTGATTCTATTCACTATGATTCGCACTATTTTTTTCACTCTTCGATACTATATTTTTCTTATTTTTATAGCGATTCAGATAAATCGCATTTGTACTTTTTTCGATATGATGCCTACGATAAGTATTAAAAGTTTCATAACGACTCTTACAAGATTAGTTTTATGGATATATTTAAATAACTTATTGGTTATTTTATATTAGTATAACTATATTGCTTATTTTCATTTTGCTGAAATATATATGTATGAAAATGTGATCTAGAATCTAACTTTGATTAAGTAATACATCAAAAACTGGCTATAGCACATTTTTAGAAAGAAATATTTAAAAGTTTAGAACTATTACTTTTAAGTTAATGAATAAGAAAAGATTATTTTACCTTTAGAATATTTTTATTTTATTTTAAAGAATTGCCAGCTTACATAGATGATTATTAAGATTTTAGAAAATGGGAAGTAATTTTGAACAAACAAGACTTGAAAATTAGATTAAAATGTCGTTAAATCTACTCAATACATTTGATTTACCTTGAAGATGTCAAGTTTGCGAGTGAAAAAGTAAGTATAGTATCAAATTTACCAGTTTTGGAAGAATTATTAAAGTCCAAAAATATCCTATATCAATGTATTATGTTCATTTTTTTCATTTCTCTTTTATTAATTGAATCTTTTTAAAAAAGTAATTATGTAGTTTAATATATTTGCTTTATTTTTAAGCACTAAGCTTGATGCTACCAAAAATTACGATTAATCAAAGTATTTTACTATATACTCGTGTTTGTAAATTTTTCAATACCGTTAAGTAATTACAAAAGTGTACTGAAACTGACAGCAACGGCGAATTTCAGCATTCTATTCAGATTATTAGAATTTTTAAGTTACTGTTTATGCGTGGGTTGTGTTTAGTAGGTAAACGCTTCACGAGGTATCCCAAAGCCTCGACAAAACCACGGGAAGTCAGACAACCAAGTTGTGGCGTTAGATCAAGAGCCAACAATCAACCTCCGTGAAAAAGGTTTTTCTTATCTAGCAACAGCATCTCTCAAGGGGAGGAGTAATGCGATTTTTAAAGATTAAGTTATTCGATTATGAAAGAATATGCTCCACAAAATCGAACGAGTCAGAAATCTGACAGCGGGCAACGAAAGATTATGTCATTAAGAGATTTTATCCATACTGCTGTGACTGACCTTATAGTTTCACTACAAAAGTTGGTGTAACTTTTGCAGTAGTGCTATGATCATTGTCTGTTAGAACAATTCATCGTAGTCTTTTGCTCCGTGAATTGTTTGCAAGAGTTTCCTTATATAGGATTCCCTTCAAGCAAGAGCATTGAAGTTTGAGGCTTCAATAGTTACTTCAATAATGACAATGACACTCTGATCGGCAACAAGCCGTCTTTTCTAATGAATTCCATCTTAATTTGGGTTACAGTAACGGTAACAATCGGATATTTAACACATATACCGGCTGAAGACATAATTTGAAGTACGGAACGAATCTAGGACGAATGCTTACATAGGGGGGTTGGAGAATCATTGGATGATCTCGGTTACTGAGAATTGTGGGTAATATCAACAGCCACCCATCATCTCAGGGTTTGAAGTCAATTCCTTCCTTCCCCACTTTCCTGGAATTGCATTTCAACGAGACAATGCTTTCAACGTAACAACGAGATACCACTAGGAATGTGTTACAATTCTTCTTTTAAGCCCAACAGTCTTCTTCTTCCTTAGAATGTTTATTCACCGCATACGCATCGCCTATGAAATGTATTTGAAATTTCATTGGTTGGTGCCTCGCTTTCGGATCTCGTTTTGTAAATCATACAAATGAACATTCAGTTTGAATAGAAGCAATCTGGAATGTTCTTCCTCAGATACAGATTCTGATTTTTGACATGCAATATCGTTATTTCCCTTTGTTAATTTAATCGTTTATTTTTATCAATGCATGTCGTTGGGGGAATAACTTTCATCCCGAAAACGATGAGTCCTTCGTGGTGTTACAAACACGATTACATATTCAACAAATCTGTCATTTAAATGCTAAGAGAGAGTGCTAAATTCATTGAATCAACACACATATATATTTTTATAGAAAGTTGTTAAAAAATCTACATAAATGTTTTTCTCTAGTACAGAATATATTCATCTGTTTTCTATGTTTATCTACTTAAATAATTCTTGGAACTTTGTACAATTATAGTTAGGCACATGCTATTGTATCCGATATTGTATACTTAAAGACAAAATATTCCAAAATAGACCAGAAAAAAAAATTTCTTAAATAATTCAAACAATTCCTCTTACACATTATTATCCTTTTAATGTAGCTGTTTCAATCTAGTAACCTTGAATTATTGTGCGATATTTTGGACTGGAAATGTTTAAGATAGCTTCATTATGAGACACCGCACTTTATATATGTAATATACTTATCGCAATTACAACAGTGTAATTTTGTAGTGCATATACTTTCGATTTTATTGTATATTTTCAACTGTACTATTTTCCCTTTAAACATTATAAAATAAATTTTTCCTATTAATTAAATACACAAAAAAATATTCAAGATTTTTATTTTACAGAAAAGATGTAATCAAAAGTGGTAGGAAAGAGAAGACTTTTGATATCTTAAAACATTAATAAATTTAATTCTCATACAATAATTTTAAAATATAATTTCTCAAAAGCCCTTTTTATTCTTCAAGCAATCCCTCCATCAAGAAGATGTTTAGTGAAATAATAATCTAGATTTTTTTGTTATCCTGCAGAACAGATGTTAACGTTCCTTTCAAAAAATAGAATGGTTGGGGACGACATTATTTTTGACTTTTAGACACTAATCATTTTAATACTGGTACATAAATAGTACAATATTCTGATTTTTTATCTATAAAATAATTATTTCATCAATTCAATGCTAACTCAAATAGCCATTCAAGTATTTGTCCAGTTTAAAAAAAATGTAAGCATTCCGCTTAATATAGAGTTATCAAGAGCAGCTTGAATAGTTCAATTTTTGGTCCTTGACGGCATTAATAATTTTAGTACAAATATACCCGCACCCAATCTTTCCAAGTTGTTTTTATCACTAGCATTTGACAGATGGAAGCCATCTGTTTTATCCTATTTTTTAGAACAGAGTGTGAAAAATTCTATCTCTTCCATATTTATTCTTAGTAGTACATAAAGAAAGCTTTGTTTTTGTCCTGATTAAATTCTCTGCTAATAAATGGATATTCCTCAAAAGTGTTTTACGACAAACATGTTATATTTCAATGAAAAAAAAATCACAAAGGAAATATATGTCATATATACTTAATATAGAATAATTGTAATAAATTAAAGGAATTATGTCTTTATTTTCTTAAAATTAAATAAAATATTTTGAAGAGAGTGTGATGTTCAATTTGTTTCTTTTGCAAAATAGAGAATTACTTCTGTGATAAATTATTTTGACTCAGCTCTTTCACTTTGACGCTCACTTTACTTTATTCAATAACCAACACAACTGAACCAGTCAGAATTTAACTTAACGCTTTATTCGTTTAACGGAAAAGATTATCACTTTAAGTGGTCGTAATTCACGTTTCGACTTCCTTCAATTAAAATGAAGAAAAAAGATTTACAGCACTTAAATATAGCTCAGACTTTTTTATTATTTCACTGAGAGAAGATATACTGCTATAATATAATCATTGGGTTTTCGATTTCATTGATACACTTTTCTAAATATCCACATTTTTCTTACAGGTAATAAATTCCTCGAAAGCATGAGATTTAAATATTGTGAAATAAAATATTCTTACTTTCAATATTTTTTAAATTTTTTTCGTACCAATAGAACTGACTCCGCATTCAACTCCTCATTTTGTATTTTGGAGAAATAAATATTAAATTGTAAATTCGGAGACAATATTATCATCATTACATAAATTTTCCCCCGACTTAAGCATTTATTGGCTTAAGTTTTCAAAAAAAATATTTAAAAATAAGTATTTAACTTTAATTATTTTTTTATTCCAGAATGTTAACGGCAAATACCAAATTATCATTATATACCTCAAAAATTTACCTTAAATTCTAGATTTTCATCTTAAAATCGCTGGTTCTTGGTTATGAACTTTTTTGTACTCCAGAAACCATAAATATTATTGGTTGTATCTTAGTGAAGTGATTTATTTTATAAGAAAAAATTTAGTGATAAATTAATATGTAAAATTCATGAAAATCTTGGACTCTAATAATCTTGATACAAGGCGGGCAAATTCTTAAAATTTTTCGTAACGTGCAATTTAGGTGAGATGCTGGAAAAAAATATATTATGGCAAAGGAAGATATTTTTGACATTTTTCAAGTCATGAAATTAAAACATGAAACGAAAATAATTTTATAATAAATAATATTCAAGTAAACAATACATTTTCTCTCTCATATCCAGCAAAAAAAAAGAGATTTAATTAAAATGGATTTAATTAGAGATTAATTGTACGTGAAAATTGAAGAAGTTTTAAAGGGAAATCTATATGGTTTTAACAAAGATGATAATTTGAATGAGCATATTCCCGAAAAAACTCGTTCAGCGAACAGCAGGAAACTGACATAAACCTTCCATTAAGAAAACAAACATGTACTAAGAAAGAACTCATGGGGTTGGCTCATTTCGAATTAACTTAGAATCGTGCTACTCCCGAAAGAAACGCCTATACCTCCTGGTAAGCACACTCAATCGATTACCACACCTGCGGACTTGAACATCGATTTTCTAATATAAACACACTCTCTGAGAAACAGCTTGAACCAAATTCACGTTAAACATACAAAAAGTGGCCTTCGGTCGCTATGAATGTCAATTGCGGTGTAAAAACCCGTTTTTTCGTTTCTTTCGCTGCAAAGGCTTCCGCGTAACTCTATTTTTAGGAATAGCTACAACCCTGACATTTACTCTGGCAAGTTTCGAGTGTTAAAATCTCAAAATAAAATTTATTACTTTAGTTAATATAAATTTTTTTTCTCTATAGAAGGATAGTAAGTGTAATTGATAAGAAAATATTTTTGTTAAGCTATAATAATCAAACTTTTTTTAGAGGAAGAGGGTATTTTTATGCGGTCAAGTAGGTGTTGTCTTAGGCTGAAAAATTTTAATCATCTTAAATAGATGCGGTGTATCATTCTTTAAAATTTACCGATGCAGAATATCATCAACATGATGTCATAGGAGCGTGATAGTCTAAAAACTGCTAATGAAAATTTTCTTAAAATTTACTTAGGAACTTGGAAAAAGTGATTCATATTACCTAAAAATAACATAATATTTAAGCAAATTTATTAATTTATATAACAGTGTAACATTAAATTATTCATTTTGGATCAGAATTTTTAAAAATAAAAGTATTACTTTTAAATTCCTCGACAATATGTCCTCTTCCCTAGATTAACATTGAAAGAAAAATAATTCTAGCGAGCATAATTCAATTCATGCATCAAAAATGCCACAAACACCCCAACATAATAAGAAAACATCAAACGTTCAAAATTGAGCTAAAAATATTTTCAAAATTAAAAATATGTCGAGAAGATAAAAACGACTTAAAAAATGCAAAAAAAATGTCCTACCAAATTGCAGTTTCGTATTCTGCAGATAATGCTTATAATTAATGTTCAAGTTAAAAAGGAATGACATACTTCAATTACAAAATGAAATAGAATTGAAGCCCAGGTCTTGTTGCTTACAAGGATTAAAATAATAATGACCTAAGTGTTTCCAAAAAGTTCTATGGCATACCTTATAGTAGTACAAACCATTACTTAGAATATTTGAAGGTGATAAAAATAAACCCTAATAATAAGAAGCTTTATAAATTAATAGTAATGATATTCCTATGTATCAAATTGTCAGTCCCCACACAAATGTAAAAAATAAAAAAAATCTAAGATTATCAAATGTAACTAAATATGCAACAAGAGGACTGAATTATACTTAAAACTGAAATATGTAATATGTTTAATATGTAAATAAAATAAAATACAGAAATAAAGAAACTGGAAATGATTTACTATATGAATTCCTTATCATACACGGAATTATAAATGAAATATTTGTAAAAATGCCAATTTATATGATACAATAAGAAAAGACGTCATTATTATCGGAAACCTTGAGATCACATTTTCGAATATAACAATGACAAAAAATTATTATCATTTTCATTAATATTCTGAAGAGCAAATTAAAACAGATGACACTGGAAATGGTTTTTTAATGCTACGAAAAGAAAATTGTGTTAAAAATAAATTATCCTATATTTACCTATACTCTTTTTGTGTATAAAATCTTATTCATCAATATTTTTTTTAATTTACATTTGTTTCATAAGCTAACTGAGACGCCACAGTTTCTCAACAACTTTTTTTTTTCATTGGTACAAAAGTGACTGAAATGGAAATCATAAATAAGATGTATTTTTATAATATAAGTGAGAATGACAACTTCATTTTTTAAAATTTATCAACTTTTTGTATCATGCAAATAATTCAAAATTTTGCCAGAATTTTATTTTTATTCTGTATTACTTTTTCTCTTTTCTTTATAGTCATGAATTTATAAATTAGATTCCGGAAATGACAGAACATTTTTTTTTTAAAATTTTTTTATTTCGTTGTATGTCGTTTTCACACTATTTTTCACTTAAAAACATTCTCATCGTTCCTGAATACTTTGCGGAATACTCTAGCTCTACATAATTGTGAAAAATATGTACAGTGTCATTTTATTTAATAAAAGAACATATATCTAAAAAGAATTCTGGATATCTGGAATACGTAATGAATTTCACAATTTTAAAACTAAGTGATATTTTCTAACATTCGAGTCATCATTATTCATTTTTAACATGACTTGGGAATTAGTTATGCTAGTATTATTTTAATAAGAATACACTTAGAGATATTTAAAAAGTATTCCAATGTAGGTGGAAGGTACCTATAGGATACTATAGGTACCTATATGGATACATATATATATATATATATATATATATATATATATATATATATATATAGGTTTGTGGCAGAATAGTATTCCTATTCGCCTCTTGTGCTACAACTCAATCAAATATACTAACTCTAAAAAGTCAATAACTTATACAAGAAGACGTTATACAAATCTCGCACACAATATTTATTTCACAGACTTGCACTATAATGACAAATGGACACCTGCTCTCCACCCTAGACATATTCACCGTCTCACGAATACCGAATTAAGAGTGTCTTATCACAACACCAAGCTAGAGTAGACTTGATTCTGAACTCCACTGCGGTTGCTATTGGTTGTAGCAGTTCTTGATCTCGTCTACCACCTGTAAGGCATATACTCAACGCTAGAATCACTCGACCTCTATCGTGAGAATCTCGCTTTGCTTAGATACTTTCCATCTAGTTCAATTCACTTTACTTCTCTCTTCCTCTGATTTACCTAATCATATTTCATTTTAGTTGGGAAGAAATTGCTTAGTTCGTGCAATCAATCTTAATTAAAGTCTCCAAGGTTAATTGAGAGAAAACCACGAATAGCCCAACGCCACAGGTTGCTAATCAAGACTTTAGAATAAACTATTCAGGAAACTAAATTGTTAGTATTATCCGCTTTTAAGGTTCCCGTCTACTAGCCATTTTGATTTCATGAACGTAATGTTATAATCCTATGGAATTTGTACTACAATCTTTAAATTAACACTATTTTATCTATTTGAATGAAAATAAGTGCATCTGAAAGAGCATAAAATAATGAATTATATTTTTGGAAATATTTTAGAATATTTTTAAAGACAAGAAAACTCACAAAAGAGTAATTATAATTTGGGTAAAAATATTTTGAAATATCTGAGGGAAAATGCAATTCCACTAAAACCTTTATGATTGTTTGCTTTCTCGGGTGCATTTTATTCATTCAAATAGATAAAATAATAGGAATTGAAAGACTTTAATAGAAATTCCGTAAGATTAACATTACGCACACGAAACCAAAACAGCCCATACGTAGGAACCTTAAAGAAATAAAGAAATGAGTGTATTATATTGTTACTTTTACAAACAAATAATTCAGTAACATCTAATGGATTAAGTCTTAAATAATTTCTTACATTCTTAGACTTTTTTTGACTCTTTAAATTCTGAAGAGTGCAAATTGAAATTTATAATAGGTGTTGAATTTCCTTATGCGAGAATGTTCTCTAAATTAGTATTTTAAAAATGCACCAGTTGCTTTTAAATTAATATGTAGTCAAATTTTATTAACAAATAAAGTTGTAAAGATTGAAGAAATATAAAGCAAAAAAATAAGAAAGAACAAAAATTAAACCTTGTAATTTTGACAAATTACATTTATGTATTTTAGAATCTCCCAAAATTTAGATTGAAATCGCGTACGGTTAAAATGATCAAAAGCATTAGAAAACTTTAGAATTCAATTCTGTATCAGCTATATGACAAATAATGTTTTTTCTGGGTGAAAACTAAGTTTCATTCTGTAATTATTTAGCAAATGGAGATAAATAACGAATGAATTTTGAATGAAAGATGAGGAAACATGATATAGTAGGCGTAATGCGATGTGACAAACTCTTTGTGATGAAAAACAGACATTTCTTTACTTAGTTCTAGTCAGTGTCTTAGGAAATTCCTTTTGTTCACTTACTGGAAATTTTATTTCGAATAATTTTCTAATTAGATAAAAAATATTAAAAGGAAGGAAATGCTTGTAACTTAATTCTCAACAGAGCGTTACAACAACAAAAATTACAGTAAAAATATCTAAATACACAAATTTATGTTTTTGACCACAATATTTTCACGTACGTAGAAATAAAAAAAAAATAGAAAATCTTTTCTCGGAATTGTATATTATTAAATTTCAGTAATTTTTGGATGAATTTCGAAGACAAACATATTTATGCACCATACCTAATTTAAACCCCATTTCCGAACACTTTTTCTTTTTAAATTTTCCGTGATAATTTTCTTATTTATGAAAAAAAAGTTCAGAAAATTCTGTAAAAAATGAAATTACCTGAGTCTGTGACTGCAACATTAAATGCCTCCTTGTCCACTTCCAACCAAGTATAAAGGCAATGAGTCCCTTCCTGCATTCCGGTAGACCGCCATACTTCTAGAGTTTGGGGGACATCTTCCTTAGTCATCAATCGAACAGTGTAAGAAAGGTTTTCCATGGTGAATCTAAAAGTGATTTTAAAAAAAACTAATAGTATCATAAAAACTGATAGTTCTAAATAATTTCATTAAATTAATAAAAAATTAAAATCAGTTAGAAATTATATACTTTCTAATAAGTTCTATGCTTCGGTATGTGATCTAGAAAGGAAATTATTTAAAATAACTTTTCGCGGTGTACTAACATGCTGTGACATATTCAATCTTTGAAAAAACAAACGATTTAATCTCAAAGTGATACTTTTTTAAGATATTATCTGTCCAACTTATAAAGGCAGACGATTTAATTTAATGTGATACTTTTTTTAAGATTTATCTGTTCGACTTTTAAAGGCAGACGATTTAATTTAATGTGATACTTTATTTAAGACATTACCTATTCTACTTTTAAAAGCAGACGATTTAAACTTAAAGTAATACCTTTTTCAATATTTTTTATTAAGATATTTTTTTGGCAACACCAGATCATAGTTTTGATTTTAGATAATTTACTGGCAACGGATATGAACACATTGAGTTTGATTCCGAGAGGTAAAGACGAACGTTGTAAAAGTGGTGCTTGTGTAAAATTGTGTCTTGAATTTATGCTTGAAAAGATGTGCGCAAATAAATGTGATGTCCGGAAAACAAGTCATTTTTATTAATAGTCTTCAATAACAACAAGGCGTTTTTTTTAAGAAATTTCTCCCACTTTTATGCATTAAAATGTGAATAAATCCACTTATATATCATACATTACAAAACTCCTTGTATTTTCCTAGTACAGGATCTTAAAAATAATATGAAAAACATTTCTACCAAATTCTATCAATATATATAAAAAAAAAAACACTCGAGTTATTACCTTTCAAAAATTGTAAACATACTGAAAATTATATTCTTCAGAAAATGGATTTAAACTTGTTCAGAAAACAAAGGAAATGTCTGATATTAAAATACTTATAACTTGATTTCTATGTGCCGTAGCTACAAATGGAAGGTAGCTTTAGAAAGAGAAACTTTCAAATATTTTAATGGAAAAATAAATAAAAATTTGGTATTTTCTCCAAAATTCGAGTTTTTAACGCAGTCGGATACCTCAAGTAGGACAGTTTAAACTATATTTTAGCAAATTTAACGTAAGTAAAGAAACATGTAATCATTCACGAACTTCAAAATTCATTTTTTAAGATAAAATTTATTTCATCCTTAAACAGTATTACAGAATTATAAGAATTAAATTTAATCGAATAAATTTTAAATAGTGAATAGTGTTACATTAATCAAGTAAGAAATTCTTTTCTTCCTCGTTACTTTGCAATTTTCTTGAAAATTTATAATGAAAAAAGTTGCATTTTTTTCATTAAGTATTAGTGTATATTAAATATGATTTAAAAATAAAAAGCATGAAGAAAAGTAAATATATTTCGTACAAAATTTGGAAAAAATTAACAAAAAGATTCTATAATTTTTTTTATAATTAAATTAAGCTAATTTTTTAATAATTAAATTAAAGGAAAGATTGTGAATTTGTAATTCTGTGTAAGGATTTCACAGTTAAACGAAGACATTAGAGTGACGTAATAGAGTTTCATGGTGTTTTTTTTTTTTACTTTGACTGAGAACAAATTTAAAAAAAATATTTGTGATTTGCTTGAAGAGTGAATACGTGACATTTCTCTGTTTCTTGGATCAGAGTTTAATTAAGTAATAAGTGTTATTTTGCATATAAAATGAACACAATAATAATAGAAGAAAACACATTACGTGAATTTTTCGTAAAGCTAAAAGATTAATTCGAATAACTGAAACTGCAGTTTTTAAATTCCAAAAATCTGAGTGAAAATATTTTTTTTAAAATATTTTACATCAAATAAGGTTGCGTAAAATTACTGGTATCAGTCGTAAATAAGAAAGACATTACTAAGTTCCACTACCAAGTAGAAAATAACTGATTCTATGTTTGGAAACATCTTTAAAAAATCTGGATTTATCTCAAAAGTCATCTAAAATTATGATGAGGAATCATTGATTAAGGTTCTATTGTAAAATTAAGAAGCTTTCTAGATTACTCTTTGATTTTTATAAATAATTTCCTTCACAGCCCCAAGTACACAATCTCGAGTTATTCTCTGACAATTTTGAAATTGTAAGTAAAAATTCTTGGGGAAAAAACTTTAAGATATGTGTATAATGTGAAATGCATTTGGAAAAAAAACGATATGCAAGAAATCCAGAAAAATACAATGCAACTATTTTTTAATAAAAAATATTATATCTGAAAAATAAAATATCGAAGGGAAAAGTATAATAGTTATAAAAAAAAAAAAAGAATTTATTTTTAGTAGTGGTGGCTTATTTATGTAAAAAAAAAATGTTAAAAAATGTAAGACATCAAAGTTTGGTACTTTGAAAATAATACCTAATAAATCAATTCAATAACCCGATTTAAAATCAATATGAAATATAAAATTCTAAATTTTAATTTTACGTCAATAAAGCATAAAGTACATAATTTATTATTTAAATTTCTTGTATAAATTACACTAAAAGGGAGTACAAAAATTAATTTAACTTTGAGGGGAGAATATGATTAGTATGAATCCTCTTCTGTGGTATATTTTTAAGTACATATAAAAAATAACAATATTCAGTTACGAGTTTCATTTAAAAAATCCGCACAACATGATTAAAATTTTGAGAATCATTTACTTACTAGTTAATTCCATTAAGTTCCAAATGCTTTGCATACTATCAGTACATTTAGTTGTACAGTTAGCAAATTAACACATTTACGTAAAGCATATGATAAAAAACATTTATATTCGATTTCCTGCATAATTTTATGGTGTGCACATCTTTTAAAGATGAACAAGCCCACGCATTCAGTCCTTACTTGAAAAATTTTATAAAAAAAAAAAATAATAATAATAATCACATCAAAAATGTGCATCTTTTTAATTACTTTCGTTTAATGTTATTGCAGCTAAAAATAAGTATATGTATAAATACAAATGTATTTACAACCAGATATATGTGTAAGGATCTTTTTCCATGAACCGTGGCAAATACTATTCCTTTTAGCTCTAATAATTTTTTATGCAGTCAAAACAATATGTAATTTGCAATTGAAATTTTGCCTAACAGTGGTTTCGTAATGCACGTTAAATAAGTAACATGTTTTCACCTCTGTTTTTAAAATTCACCAACTTTATATGGAGTAATGATAAGAAAGAAAATATCGAAAGGGAATAAAAAAAATAGAAAACGGTTTTTTTTATCGCAGTTGCAGTTAATGAAACAATTTAAGCCAGTTTGTGTCAACTAAGTTCTTCTGATTTTATGAATATTTTTATGAATGTTCCGATCTTTATAAAAAATATTCTGAGTAAATCACGCATGCCTGTCAATGATCCATCATTTCATTTTCAGATGTATTTTTTCTATAAAATAATACCCTAAGATGAAGAAGAGAAAAAAATGTGTTTTAGAAAAATGTAATAGTTCTTAATTTAATGTTTCTTATTTTAAAACTAGTAATGTTAAAAATGACAAAATTTAAAATGGGATACTTAATATTTAATTGAATATGTTGAATTGTAAAGAAAAATATTTCTATTAGTTTCATAAATCTGATAACTCTATTCCCCGTAAAAAACACTTTGTCTTGAATTATTTATTTAAAATTTTTGAAATAAATTGTCTACATACACAAATCTCAGTTTATTACTTATTTCGTCCCCTTTTTGGTCACTTAAATCTTACGAACTTCTAAAGTACTAAGACAATTCCCTCTATTCACAATAAATAAATAAATAAATAAAAGCAAACGATTGTGTAAATAAAAATCAAATCATTAATTTAAGTATTAAAATTAAAACAATTATTAAAATATTTAAGTAGATAATACGAGTAATATTCTGCTAAAATATTACAATAATTCAGTACATATTTTTTTTCATAATTCATGCAAGATTACGAGTGCTAAGCGTTAAAAAATGTAGGAATTTACAGTAAATTTATCAGTTCGAAAATATGTAAAAAAAAAAAAAAAACCCTCTATATTTTTGTATAAAGTATTGGCTTCACGAATCTCTTAAAATATATATAAATAAACTTCTGCGAATATATTATATCTTTATTTCTGAAAAGTAAATAATTCAGAATAAAATTATAAGCTTTTTATTCAGAGCTATACTACATTTTAAAATTTATATAACAATTTTTCATACTAATCTTTAAATTTTTAACAGTTGTAATCAACTCATTTGTGAAGAAATTCTATACATTAATTTTTTGAATATGAAAATATAAAAGTGAATATTTGTTAATATCATTCAAGTGACACAAAATAATACTTCAGTTACTTACATACACATACCAGATTAAAACTAAGTAATACATTAAGCATTCATTAAAATAGTCTAATGCAACTATATTTCTACTACTGTTTAATTTTTTTTTAATTTTCAGAACATAATATAGATTTGAGTGACCTAAAATCAAAAACATTGTATTCTATAACCAATAAGATATTTTAATTCATTTTAAAATTATTTGATTATACATTTTTTTTTATTTTGAAATAAAAAAAATAACTCTAAACTTGAGAAATCAGAGATTGGCCGCTTAGATTAAAACGAAGTTTCAAGGTTAGAAGCATACGTACCGGAGCATATGTGGAGATTGATTACGATTAAAATTGTTACTGAAGGAAAAAAAAATTTCATGCGATAATAATCAGAAAATAATGTCCACAAGGAAAATTTTTTTAAAAAAAAGGAAGAAGGAAAAAAGTATACTAGTGCATGACATAAATATATTTTTTTTCTACAAAAACATTCATTCTTTTCCCGAGTTCGAGAATGTTTTTACCAACTCCTGACTCTCTGTACCAAACTATTTCTTTTCTTTTTTTAAATAAAAATGTTCAATATTTTTTTTTAAATTTTAAATCGTGAAACTTATACATTAAAAATGTGACAAATTGAATTACCTTTCAAATTTCCGGAACTGAAGCGCCACTGAGGGATGAGCAATATTGTTTATTCTCTGATGTGCTTAAATAACAAAAGAGTGTGAGAAGTAATTATTTTGATACCAAATATCCCTTGCAAATAATTAGAAAAAAAATAACTTTAAATTACTCTCTTTTCTTAAAATAATGCAATAATTCACGTAGTATTCTAGACTTATGTTCCCCTCGACAAGAGGTCGTTTAGTTGGGAAAGGGTCTCCCCTGCTGATTTGACAGCCTCGCTACAAAGGAGATCGCAGCGGATGTTTCAGTGACCGAATTGCTTCTGAAATCCCTCGGAAGGAAGCCGGATGGGATGTTACAGAGTGGATGATACTCGAAATATGCTTAAGCACCGGTTGCCTAGTAACGGCGCGTGCCAAACACTCTAACTTCCTTCCTCGGGCAGTATCCATTTGGAAGCGCGCCAGACAATGACGTCATTGGACCGGGAGGAGGGATTTCTCTCTGATAACAGTTGCCGAAGGATTCGGATGAGATTTTCTGGGTCTTCCTCTTTTTCCCTATGAAAAATCCCCAAGTTGTCTCACCTCCAAGAGTATTTAGTTTTTATTATTTTTTTTGACAATAATGAATTACATAACCGTTTTTCCTTTTGTTTCCTCTTTCTTTTTCTCCTCGCAAACAAATGATGAAAGATGGAAGTTTTTTTTATTCTTTTTTGCATAATCGCAGAAGTAATACTTTTACAAACATGTTGAAATGCTCCATACAATCATTTTTTCATCATTAATTATTAGTTAGAATCATATGAATATTTTTTCGTTCTTTTGTTACTTTTTCAAGAATGATAAATAGATGTTACCAAATGCTTTTATTTTCCTATTTATCTGGATCGGTAAAAACTGAATTAAGCTTCAATTAATAATGACGATTTTAATTATTTTTATCTTCTTGTTTGTTCATAACGCGAACCATCTATTTTTTATTGGAGGCCATTAATTATAATTTCGACATTAAAATTAAGGTCTCTATTTGATTTCTAACATCTTTATTTGATTTGCACTATGATCACTAAATACCAAAAACTCTTTATTTTTCTTTAGAAAGAGATAACAACGCCATCATTGGGCATAAGCAATCTTATCCTCTTTGGATGTTCATAATACTCGGGGGTCTTAACACACTAGAGTTGTAATATACTGAGACCCATGACATCATTATTTCAAATGCCAATAAAATTAAACACGTGATTGAAAAAATAAAGCACATAAAATAACAACCCAATAGCACACAAGTTTTAATGTATCGGTGAAATATCAAAATAAAAATAATGTAATAAACAAATAAATAAATTTCGTTCACCTGATATCTAACCAGTTTATGGATTATTCATTTCATCTGAGACAGAGCTAAAAGTTCACCACACTTACTCTATCGTCAGACCTTTCGTAAATGTGAGTCACTTTAGCCACTTTCTACTTAAATGTTGGCAAGTTATTGTTTTTAATGAGCACCAAATAATTCGCTTTTCAATTCCGCACTAGAAATCATCCACTAGTTGCACACTTGCAACTGATTCAAGTATTCGTTTGACCACAATTAACAGAACTGCTGAGAAATTCAGGTAACTAATATTCACCGGTTCCAGATGGGGATTTTCTTACTGATATAATAAAGTTCAAGTATTGTCTTTAATTTCGAACCAATAAGAATGTGACCCGGTTAGAAAAATCATTTGGGTTCTCAGAAGCAGCAATGTGATTATTTATTAACATCGCACTGAGAAGCAACACGACGAATCTCGTCACTTTGAAACCTTGGTCAAGTGACGAGGATGATACCTGAGCCCCACCTTTATCTCCAAACTTCTAGATCATGCCAACAAGAGGACTTAAAATCTCAGCAGATTTAACGCACATCAGTTGCGCTACACGGAGGGGATTGCAACAGTTCGGAACCTCAAATCGACGATAACAATGCAAGTCAGTAACCATCAACACTAGACTCCCACAACCAGCAACAAACAAAGGATGAGAGTCCAATATCTCTTCAATATCCGCCAAATTTGGAGAACATTCTTCTTGAGTTAGAATCTTCTTCGACCTTATAACACGTTTCGTGTGAAATTTCGTCAATTTAACTGCAGCCTTCCGTAGGTCTCAAAATCCGATGTAGATGGAACGTTCATTGTCTGTTTGATGCATTCATTGGTCAAGTAATTACCAATTGACTCATACTCAAATGATTTTAAGAAATTATTTACACCCATGAAATTAGTACCGCTATCACTAAATATTTCGACTTGTTTTCCTTGCCGATCAATGAAGAATTTTAATGCTATTTGGCGGACCATTTGAAATCAAAATAGAGCCGTTTGATTTGAAAACGGGCTTATTTATTATATTTGTGAGCACTAAGATAACTTATATACTCTATGTGGATTGCTTTTGTCGTGAAGCCTATAAATACGCATTCTTAATGGCTTAACTCCTCAATCATGTTGAGGATATATTAAGAATGGTTTGGAAAGATGTATTCCACTTTAAAGGAATTCTCTTCCTGAGTTCACTCTCATAGGAGGTAAATCTGTCATCATTTTGCCTTGAAAATTCATACCGAAATCTGGGAAAAGTATGCCATTTTTTACGAATGACAGTTTTTTCTCCTACATTCCAATACTTTTGTTTCATCACAGAGTAGACAAATTGCGCTCATCCCTGCAAGTAAGTATGATTATAAAATCTAATTACTATCTTTGTAACATGATGAAATTTCGGCAATAATAGATGTTTTACAATCTCTGATAGGCTAACATTTTTAAGCGTTTTTCAGTTTTTAGTAAGCTGTTTATATCTTGCAACCCTTTGGGACAAGAGATTCATAAAAATACTGAGTTTAGACCATTATTCTCACTGCTCTTTCGAAGTTGAATTGAACCTAATAGTCATTTCTCATAATACACCGAATTCTCTGGTGAAATTCCTATCTTAAGTAAAACCGTGAGATTATTTTCAGAAATACAATAATTGAAATCACTCTGGCTCGATCTTTTCCGAATCTCTACAACCCGATTGATAAGTAAGTGTTTCTATCTCTCCGTACTCTGCTTTACCCATCGCAATGCAATACAAGGATGGCTCCAAATTTTATCCTTAAAAACACTCTCAAGATAGTTCCAAATAACACCTATCTCCATAGCCATCAGATCGTGGAAGTGTTAGTTTCTGAATTGTTGGTACGCCTTTCATTGACTTTCCAAAAATAAATCAACAGTTTCATTAATTCCACAATATCTAAGGTAAGCAACTGCTTCATAAGCATTGAGTGAGATGTCGTAACCTACATGTACATTCTCATTCTTACTATTCAGAAAACAATATTTCGGAATGGTAATATCACAATTTTTTCAGTTTTATTAACCAGTTTTTGCCTCAAGTGTTCGGTAACTCTTCATTCTCATCGGATGCTCCCTCTCAAATTTTCTACATCAGTATTTTAATACGTATAACAAATGGTACAATGAAAGCAAAAGGATCAAAAATTTGCCAATATCCATAAAACATATCGTTTATTATTTCTTGATGTTTCAACCCTAGAACTTTCAATTGTTATTCACACACTATATCACCATTGCTAAGACATTCCTCTATCCATAATTTCACCAACTCTCTAATGTTAGGTCTCATTTTCTTCAAATTAAATCCATCACTCTTGAACACTGATATAGTATCCGACGTTATTTCTTAAGACTCTCCTTCAATATTTCCATCAAAGTATATATCGTTTACATAAAGTGCTGAATTCAAAATTTCGATTGAGTTAGGATTATTTTTTTTCAAAAATTTTATATGACGCTTAGTCGTGGCACTCATAATAAAAAGTGATCTTATACAGCCGAAAGCTAGTGTTTTAATTTAACCTAAATTCAAAAGCGATTTTAAGAATTTTCTATATTTTCAAAAGTTTTTATCATTGGGAAAGTCTGATCTATATCAGCAATAAATGCTATTTTGTACTTGTAAAATTTAGAATCCCATGTGGAATATTTAGATTTAAATATGAACCAGTTTAAATTTAGATTTTGAGCTATATTTAAATAGTACTCAACTTTTTTTATTTCTTTATCTTCCTTAACCACAGCTCTTTGTGGTATAAAATATACATAGTCATCTCTTTCACAAGTTTCAGTAACTCCATTTATTCTTGGTCATTTATTCGGCTTTTATACTCATTAGCAACCCAATCATTTTTGGAAAAAAATGTTTTTTTAATCATCAAACCACTTTTTAGCTTAAAATTAACTGCCATCCAATTCCTCAGAACTGAATTTCCTCAATAAACTAGTTTTATGCCTATCATTTACAAATTTTTATTTTTATTGAAAATTCCCCATGAAAGTTTTATCAACATTTATTTCATCCCTGTATCCAATTCGTGAAGTCTCAAGCTTCCAAAATACTTGAGAATCCAAAGCAGATACTCAAAAATTCGCTGTGATACTGTAACTTTAACTTTAAATTTGTAATCCTCCAGACTTCCTTGTAAAAAGGATCGTAATATAGTTGGCAAGCAAATAATTCTTTGATTTAACCTTTCAAAAAACGATGATTCAATAACCAGCCAAAAACACATCTCCTCTTAATGAAATTGCAGCATTTATATTACTTTTAGCAACACAATTCGAGCAGATCTCCCCCCCCCCCCACACCTCCGCTCTGCACATAATTGCACTACGAGTTTGGAGTAGGAAGGAGCTCGGTCTGAGAATTATTAGCTCAACCGAGCTTCAGGACGCACTTGCACCCAAGTCTGCGTGCCTTGGTACTACGGGACTTTGCATGCGTCCAGATATCAAGTCAAACGCTTCAGTCTTAATACCCAACTTTCACTACATGAAACTAGCTGGCTACCGATGAGTGGGGAAGTCGGCAAATCAGACGTGGGCCATTAATACCCCTAGTTTTAGCACTTGAGAAAAGTACTCCCTGAGGAATCGAATTGTCCAACCGAAGTACAAACATAAATTTTTGGAGATAATCCCAGCTTGTTGCCTAGACATCTTAGCTGCCTTTAACGTCTTGGCTGGCACTAGTGGCTGTAGTACTTGACTCCTGTGTATCTTTGCAGTCTTTTACATTTGTGGAAGACTTAACCGCAAGATTTCACATTTTACGCTTCAAAATTTGGAACAGAAACAGACGTTGCAGCAAAAGTGTCAGCAATCAACGCTTCAGTATGAAAAAATTGATTATAGTTATACCTGTTTGTTAATTTTAATGCTACTGTTTTGTATAACTTCGTAGAGGGTTTTGTTGAGCCAAATGAAATCCGACTATCTTTCTTCTCTAATCTCAAGCAATTTGAAAGGGATTTTGTTCACCAACTTCTCTCTGAGCCATAGTCGCAACGAAATTCTTGCCAATTTATTTGCTCCAAATTGGCAAGAATTGGCAAGAATTTCTATTCGGCCAGCATTATCACTGATCTTAAGCAATAAAACAACGAGCATTTGAAACCGTGTTACTGAGGTCAACGAAGTCGAATTACGAGGAGTAGGAACACTTCGAAGGGACATCACTCTCAGCGGAAGAGGAAATATTTTCAGTTGGCAAGGGAATTTCTTCTTTTTTCTTTAGGAAAAGGAATCAACTTATAGGGAAAATTATTTCATGATCTGATCTCTTTCATGCTGTTTTTGACTGAAATATGCTTGAAATAAAGGTTATTATTCTAACCTATTTCAACACGTTCATTTGCAAACATTTTTGAAAGTTGGGACATGAATTTAGAAAAAGGTTTTACACACACACACACACACACACACACACACACATATATATATATGATTTTTCGCTTCAGAAATATACAGATTTAAAACACTATTATAATTATAATATTTATTCATATAATTTCCCTCACTTCTTTTCTTGTCATAGCCTTAGAATAATTTTTCAGAAAAAGATTCTGGTTTCTGTTTACCTCTTTATTATACATAAATGTCACATTCACGACCTAAAATTTGGGATTCAGAACATGTTTTCTCTTTTTAACTGATATGAGAAAATTTAATTCGAGATCTAGTTCACTAAAAGTCTCCTCTGATACCATAATATAGCATAATAATTTTAAATCATTTATCTTCCTCGACTGAAAATTGTAATCAAAATTTGTTTTTTACTTTGATGAATTCTCAGAAGTCAATTTTTTTTCGGAACGGAAAGAATTGAATTATTTTAAAATAGCACATTTTAGTTTTCCATTATCATCTATACTCTTTTCGCTCATATAGTTATACCATTAATTGACTTTCTTACTCAAAGTATTTAACTATTAAATCTTTAAACTCATACTCTTACTGTCGTGAAATCCTGATTGATAAAATACAATGAGGAATTCTGCTTTAGTGAGAGAAGAAGTTGCTCAATTATTAACACGTTCAATGAAATTTTCAGTATTTACACTGAATAAGTTTTGTCTCAGTACTTTGATTTAAGGGTAATTGCTTTCTGGAATTAGGTTATTTTAATTCTGTTCCTAATTGAGAGAGTTTTAATTTCCCTAATTAGGATTTTATTTTATTTTATGATTTCTCTCTCTTACTTTTTAACTAATTTTTTTCAAAAATGGCATCGTAACATTTCATATGAATTCAGCATCATTTTTTTAGATTTCTGATCCCTTTATTAGGGCTTTTACTTTAATTATTTCAGCTGCTCTTGCAGTATTTTGAGCTTGCTACTAGTGTCAAAGCATCTCTTTTTAACTATTTGAGAACTAATTTAACGAAAAAATTATAACTTTTATTTTTAAAACATCAACACATACAACACAATGAATTCAAAAGAAAACTACAAACTTGTCACTGTATTATTCAAATTATCAACCACAAAATACAATACTATTTAACTCAAATTATTAATTATAGAACACAATACTATTTATACAAATTATCACAGAACACAACACTATTTATTTAAAATATTTTCTTACAAAAATTAAAATTTATGCTCATGGCACCCCATTCAAAATACTAGCTCTTGCTTTTCGATGCTCCATACACCCACACCGGAAAGGCCTCTCCCTGCGTACACAATATAGCAATTTCGAAAGTTTGGACAACAACGAAAAACAAACTCATTCCGATGTTCAGATAACGTATTTTTTCCCAACGCGCGATTTTCAATATTCCAGTTACTGACACTAACAATGATAACACAAGTCATGTATTGTTTGAGGGAGGACATTAACTACACTTTCGACATTAAAATTAAGATCGCTATTTGAGTTACTACATCTTTAATCAATTCACACTATGCACGCCATATACTCGTTCAAAACACTTCTTATCTTACTTTAGAATGATATATATAATTAAAAATGACAATAACCTTCTATGTGGTAAATGTGTAAAAAAAGAGTTAAATAGTAAAAATTTTAAAATCAAAGAAAACAGTCTGTGATTCGTAAAATATTAAATAAAATATTCTAAAAAGGATAAAGAATCATCTTCTTAAATAAAAAGAAGTGAAGAGTATTCCAAGTAGCAGAAATGTTTTCTCTAAAACCAGTAGTGTAGTGAGAGAACATAAGTTAAATAATTAGACAGTAGTTAGAGTTCGTATAAAGAGAATTAAGAAGTTAGAGTAAAATTATTTTTACTTTATAGTTCTTTTTTTTAACCCTTTTTGCTTCATATAAGGGTTAGCCTTAAAAAAAATTATGTATATTATTTTCTACTTTTTTGGTCCTTATATTAAAAAAAAGCAAAATTAAAAATAAAGAAATTTTTAAAAATTTGTAGTTTTAGAACTGAATTTTGTATTGTCATCTAAGTTTGTGTGCAAAACTTTAAAGTTCTAGCTTATCGGGAAGTGGGAGAAAAATGAATGAAAAGATTTTCCAAATTGATACATAGTACAAAGAAATAAGAGTTGGTAAAACAGCGCCATCACTTGGCATTAACAATCTAATCCTAATAGCATTCACACTACTCTGTGGCTGTAATACTCGTGTTTGGGTTTTACATTTAGTTCTCATCTTCTTGCTACATTCTGTTTATCCAATTACTTTGTTAATTATTCTTTGATAGAGTTGACAAACTAATCATAAACAGAATTGCAAATATATACGGTTATTCGTACCTGCAATTTTACTCGTATTTCTTGATAAATTTGTTAATGAACATCATATATAGTTGAATTTATCGAAACATTATTTCATTTTACACGAGCAAGTGTTTAACCGTGGTGAAATAACAAAGACTCTTTCCTATGTTTTTCTTTGACTAGAGTTTAGTATAATAAAATACGCAAAAACTGAAAATTTTCTATTCTTCAATATTAATCTTTAATACTTTTCTTTGACTGGTATTGTGAATTAATAAATATTTTTTTCATTTATTGTATGAATTCAATAATTAACAGTCATTGTAACACGCAATTCAAATCAGTTCCTCATAACAAATTAATATTTCAGTTCAAATCAGTTCTTCCATAAGCTCAAGGTTAATTATAAAAATAATAACAATAAGTATTAATTCAATAAGTGGTAGTACTATCTAGAGCCACACACATAAATCCATCGATTAAATCATATGATAACGTTACATTGAGAGAAAACAACAGTGTTTTATTGTCTTTCAGATAAAGTTACCTACTTGATTCCATTTCAGTTAGATGAAGCTTTAAATATTTTAAATGATTATAAATGTTTTTCTAATTATTAAATAGTTTATATAACTGATTAAATGTTTTATAGTTAATACTTTCAAGGGAAGGCCTTTAAAAACAGACAGCTCCCTTAAAACGGTTCTAATATAGACTTATATTGCCTATAAATATCATTGAAATAACAGTATATTTTAAGAAATATTTAAAAACAAGAAAGTATTAAGTACACTTATACGCTTTCTGGAAAGTTAAGGAAAATGATACTGAAAAGAAAAATTAAAGTTTTGGTTTCTTTCTTTATTGTATTTCGTTCCCTAAAGTCATAATTTATGTTTTGTTAAATGAACTTCTAGTATATGTTATTGTACAACATTTTAAGCAATTAAATAATTTTCTTTTGGGGCTAGTTCCTTCATGTTCGCTACTGTATCAAATAGGGAAATAAATGAATAATTTAGCACTTTTGTTTCCAGCTTCCAGAGTTTCAATTCATGCTGTATTTTGATTTAAGACCTCAGGACACTAAAACCATAAAATTTTTGATTTTTTGAAAAAAAATATATGTTAGAGTCTCATCTGTTCTAAACATTTTAGTACCAAAATTATAACGATACTTCGAAAACTTATAAGCGATACTCTCAGAGTTTTCGAGAAAAAACTAAACTTTGATTTGAATTCTTTTATTGTTATTTTTCAACTTTAACTTCATTTTTTTCAGAACAAAAATTTTAACTTGCGCGCAGGATTTGTGAGAAACTATTTAAGATATCAGTGGGAAATCTTATGTACATGTTCAAAAAAGGTTTTTTTTTATGACTTATAGATCAAATTTTATACAAATTGTTAACAGAAAATCTTTTATATGAATTCTAATTGGATTTTTTCTTAAAATTTAATATTTTTTTAAATAATTGTATTAATTTTTTTTTTCCTCTAAATTTCTCAAAAATTGTGTATGACTTTAAAATTGAACTTTTCTTTAACTAGGTAACATCACTTTTGTAAATTTTAATCAATAATATGCTTCAGAATCCTGCACGCAGCAAAATAAATATTTTCTTAATTTTGAAAAAATGTCTGATTTATTTTTCATTATGACTTTTTAAAAGTTTCTATAAATCTTATGAAAATATGAAAAAAATTGTAAATAAATATCAATATTATTTGGTAAAAGTTTCAATTGTCTGTTTTGTTTCATTGGTAAATTATATTGTTTTGAAAAATGATATTTTATCGATACACGGACAAGCGTTAAGAGTCCTGAGACCCCTTAAGCATCCGATGTATTAAATTGCTTACAGTAATGGCTTTGTGAAAGTAACGTGCTGTTTAGTTCTTTCTTCTTATAAAATAGCTGTTGAAAATTTTTGATGAAATCCTTAATAGCAAGACTTTTTGGACAGCAGAGGTATCACACTTAATGTTTTTTGTTCGTCTTTCGAACAAGGAATTTATACAAATAACTAGCTGATACCCGCCCGCTTCGCTGGGCAGACGATAATATTATATTTTGGAACCTATACATAAAATATCAAGAAAATTGGAGCATTGAAACGACCTTTCTGTTCTCCAGGTGGTTTTTTATCGGCTTTAATTATAACCTTGAACTCCTTTTGGTCTTTAGGAACTGAATCAGCAACAGCATTGAAATCGTGAATATACCTGTTATGTTCATGTAGCGCCTTTTATAATTGGCTAATACTGGCTTAACACCTGGGAAAATACCACAATGAATGTTTTTTTAACGTTCATCATCACAGAGAAAGTAAAGCTGAAGAAAAGAAGGTTGCTGAGGAAGCTCAGCCAATAGGCTACCTATCCTGTGGTATACCTGCCCCTGGACTTTAAATGTTGGCATAAAATTTCCTTCTTTGAATTATTTTGCTCCGAATGAAGTCATCTGAAAACATCCATTATTATACTTACGAATTGTAGAAAGAAAATGTTCTGAAAGCTGATCCTTATGACTAAGAAGACTATTCAAAGGTTCAGGGAAGGATCTAATAGCAGGAAGCTGGACTTGACCACCACTGCAGCACATTCCTGGAGGTTCTATCCATTTTAAATCACGGCATCTCGAACAGGGCAAACGTTTTCCGATACTGACAATTTTATCATTTGAATAGTCAATATATATTTCATATTTAAAACCAGAAAATTTTTTGGAAGTCCATGGCGCTAATTTAACTTTTGATCTTTTTTCATTGTATTTAATTACAGCTGCCTGATTCACATGGGGGTTATTAGAAAAGTATTTTCTTACAGCTGCTCTATGTTCTTCAGGATGACTTTGAGTATATTTTGTAGCAGCTTGTCTTACTTGTTTATATCTAATTGAGTTTGAGAATCTTTTTCTTCTTTTTTTACCTTCATTTAGTTGAAGAGATATTACATCATTAATAATTGATTCACTTGAACTTGAAAAATCAATGTTAGATATTGATTGAGTCTTAGAAACTAACACAGACACATTTTCTTGAGGCTGAAACACTAAAAATGACTCATTTTCTTCATTTTGTTTCACATTATCATAACCAGGATTAACTTTACTTCTATTTGTTAATCCAACTATTTAAATATAAACATCAAAATGACCACTATTACAGTTTCCCGTAAAACGTAATTTTTCCCCCCTGAATTTTTTCCCCAACAGAAGCTATAAAGCAGCCACCTTGATACACTTCGAACTGATAGGGAAATAGCTCTGCTGCCTCCATAATTTTGCAAATAGATTCATACGTGTTTGGTTTACACATTTCGGTAAAATATAAATCGTTAGTATTATAAGAGGCGCCAGATAGCATTTGAGTGTAGCATTTAAACCGATACCAGTTGTTAAACATGTGAGAAAAGATAATATTTCTCATTTTATACGCCATCGATATGTCACCAAACAAGAGCAAAGACAGAGATGAAAATAAACATGCTCCGTTGCCAAGAATTTTAAAAACTTTGAAAGGAGTAGGTATTCCATCTATCCAAATATATTCAATGTCCATTATTAAAAATTATAACTGAAAATTAAATATGAAAAATCAATTTGTATTAACCTAGAATGAAATACTTCTCTAGTTAAAAAATATAACAGAAATTAATTTTTAAATATCAAATTATTTAAAAATTCAACAAAAAATACTAACAAACCAATAAAGTATAATAAAATTTTTTAGCAAAAAGTCACCCGTATTGCGTTATCCTTTTTTGCAAAGAGATAACTCTGTTACGTTAGCAGCATATCTGGAACTGCAATTGAATAAGACAGAATAGCTCTTAAAAATCATAGCATTAAAAATTATTCTGAAAACGATAAAATATCAAGCCATTTTAAAAAATCAAAAAATTTTATTTCCTAAAACCCAAAAGCTAAAAATTGCCAAAATACAGAAACAAAACTTTTGCATAATATTTACATTAGGTTACAGTTAATGCATACATCAAAATAAATATTTTAACAGCTACTTATTTTTTTTTATCAATGACATGAATAACATACCGTTATTATTCATTTGTTAAAAGCCAACTTCAATAACTTGGTAAGATTGCGTTTAGATTTACAAATGTAATTTATCAATCATTATTAATAATAAAATACTTTTCTCATAAATTTGAAACTTACGACTAGGTTCCACAACTATAAAAATTATCGTTTGCTTAGCAAAACGGGAGGAAATCAGCTGGGGTTACAGTACTATAGCTTTTTAAAATTCACAATGCAAGGTCATTGAAATGCTTCGACTTGGCGGTGGAAGATATTTGGTGATAAATCTCTAAATGTAGGAATTTCGGGGCGCAACATTTACATTATATATGATAAAGCTACAATGCATCCTACTCAGCGGATTGTTTTGGGTGTGTGATAATGCGTAAGAAATCGCCATTTTAGTATTTTTCAAAATCCCGCTCTTGCCAATCCACCATCAGCGCCTCAATATTAAATTATTTCCATTCCGTACGTGCAAATCCCGCCAAGTAAACTTAATTGGTTGCAATGCATATAATACATATAAAAAATATATTTCGTCTGGCGTCGGTCATGTCATTTTTGGCGATAAAGTCGCCAAAAATGATATAATTGATGCATAAGAAAAGATTAATGGATGAAAATCACATTTTGGATAAGAATTCCGTAAAATACGTTCTTAGTGAGCGTCTACATCGCAAAATGAGCAACTATACTAAATTTCAAGTCAATCGGTTGCATAGTTTTAGAGATATCGTGATGAGTCAGTCAGTGGTATTTCGCTTATATATATATATAAAAAAGATAGATAGATAGATAGATAGATAGATAAGAATAGATAGATAGATAGATAGATAGATAGATAGATAGATAGATAGATAGATAGATAGATAGATAGATAGATAGATAGATAGATAGATAGATAGATAGATAGATAGATAGATGATGTGTCGCAAAACTAGCGAGCCCCCAGGACTTTTGGCGAATTTAAATTTGTACATTACGATACTTCAATTATAATGTACAATATCTATTTCTATCCGAATCACTATATCCACTTGTAAATTTTAAAACTGAGTAGAGAAGCTTATATTTAAAATCTCTTTAACTACACCGACTTTGAATCGAATTCAGCATTGCTATAATAGATATATAGATAAGCAGAAATACATCAGCAAACTTTTAAAAAGAAGCAGATATCAGAATAATAGAGATAGAAATCATTAAAATAACGCAATTAAAATGTTCTTATTCAGAATAAAAATAACTAGTATTTTTTTACATTGATCACGTGAAATATTTTTTAGGAAGGATTTTCTGAGTATCATAATAAACGCTGTCGTTAATCAAAATAAATACATAAAAGATAAAGAAATTCGAGCGGAAATTCTTTCGAAATTTTGAGAAAATTCTACATCTCATCATTTGTAGAAAGGATATTATTATTCTCCTCAGAATGAATTTTCCGTAAATTTTGCTTACTGTTAGAAATAATGGTTATTAATTTTAACAATAGGCAGAATATATACTCGATTCACAAAAATTTGCTTAAGACAAACAATGATTTTTTTATCTGTCTGGTTCGAATCATCATTCATAAATATAACATTATAAACAACTGTTATAATAAAATACCTTGTGAAAAACTGTAATGTAATCGGAAAAAGAAACGCAGTGTTAATCGAAAGACTATGAAATTCTCTTTTGCTTTTAAGTCTTTTTGCAAGGGTTTATTCTATTCCATTGAGTATATTACTTCCAGAGAGTGCACTCTCATACTCCAAAGTTTAAATATAGGCAGGAACTAAAAAAGACTAAATACTCTAATTTTTCTTCATAAACTGGTTCGTAATTGAGAAGAGATACGGCTGACTAATAAAGAAGAGATGACAACTTTGATATGAAATACAGATTGGAGAGGAGATTATATGAGCTAAAGTCACGTATATAGGAAGTAATACAGTTCTGATTTATAGTTGTAATGACAGTCCTTCATTGTGCAGCTCTTGCGCCATATCTCAGTCTAATATCAGTAAAAAACCACTAAACTCTAATTGAAGACCCGCAAGAACAAAGAAAATGCTTTATTAATAATCACTGAATGAGAGATAAGGTCACGCTTCCTCGAATCTTACTTAACTTATCAATTCTAAATTAGGATCAGTTAATAAATTCCTAGCTTACCAATTCGGTCTTTTGATTCAGTCACTTCCAACAAACAACTGATTCTTATCTTAATACTCTAATTTGAATTATTTTCTGTCCACAAAAATTAATTTTGTTGCTTCAATCCGAATTATAAATCTCTATCAGCAAGTCGTTTTCCTTTACCTCTCTCTATTTTTCATTATTCTATTTCCTTAAGATATCATTATTTCTGGTTTAATTCACTTCACTTATATTTTCATCCGATTTATCTAATCACGTTTTATTTTATTTGAGAAGAAATTGGTATTTTTTTACAATTCAAATGTATAAAAATTTCCCGAGGTCAGTTAAGAGGAAATCGTGAACGGCCCAAAGTCTCATAGTTATAGATATTAATGGTATTGATTTCAGTCTTTGAAGTTGGTTAAGAATTAGTATAATTGTTCAATTTACTTTTTATATCTTTTATTTATAGGTAATATGTTCAGTTCACCTCACGTAACTAGAGGCTTAATTTTATTATTTCTTATAATTTGATTGTAGTAATTACGTTTGATAAAAAAAAAATTAGTGAATAAGCTTTTATTCCTTGTGGATCTATTTCCACATTTGTATGTTTTAGAAGCTATTTGTAAAAATCAATCGATTGGGAATGTACAATACAGCCTTTTGCAGCATAAATGTCAATGTTGACCGTTTAGCTTTATTCGTTTTAGAATGCTTGACATAAAATATCTTGTTACGGAAAGAATTCCTATTCAATGTATAATTATTTATTATAAAATTAAGTTTGCACATAAAAAAAATTTCAAAGAATCAGGTTTACTTTAAAGATCTTACTGATTTGAAAAAAAAATATCCTACACTAAATATTAATCATTTAAATCTAATGAATAATATATTGCATCAATCTGTATGTGAAAATAGTTTAAAAAGAAATCAGAATTAGAAATCAGATTATATGAATTTTTAAAACAATTGTGAGTTTTTTTTATCTTCAGAACATCAACCCAGAAAACAAGCTAAAAGCTTCTATACTACTGTGAATAGAGAATTTCTTTGAATTCCTTTAATTTCTTTAATTATTGTGGTCATTCGTAGCACAATCCTTGCTTGACATATTTTTCAGATCTTTTCTTATAAATTCAATAACTATTTTTTGACTGTTCCCAGTAATTTTACTTATCGATGAATAATCAAAAAATGACTTGTTGCATAGCTATGATCAAGATTTATTTAAAGAATACGATATGAAAGATATTATGAACCAATACATTTACCTTAGTTCAAGGCTTTAGTTCCATCTAGAAAATTCAGCAAAAAAATTCCTAATGTTATTCCTAAGGCTTATACCTAATGTTTCATTTATATCTTATGTTGAAGCCGGGAGTGCAGTACCGTCAAAGTGTTTGTAGATATTAGCAAAGCTTTGGTTTAGTAAAGTATCATAGCACCTGAAATCTGCTTCACCTCAATAATTACCAGCATGTATTTAGTAAGGAATATGAATTCATCTTCCTGCTCAGAATACCTAGAGAAATCTGTACCAAAAATTCATCATCCTGTCTTCCAAAGACTACCATGTCCACTATGAGGCAGCCAATAGGACAGGATAGGGATGACTCGTATCATGACTTTTGTGAGAACTAAAACGTTTATATATATATATATATATATATATAGAGACAGACAGACAGACAGATGGAGGACAAAATAATACGAACTCCTGTGAAAAAGTATGACATATTTCACACCTGCAACAGAAGTCTGCCACCTAGTGAGAGTGAAGAGGAAGGTATCAGTCTCTCAACAGCAGTCACCTGAGTTGCATGCGTCTATCGAACTGTCTGTGATAAGTTGAAATGTCAGACCTGTCTGAGTTCCAAAGAAGAATGATTGTTGGAGCATCGGTTACGGAAGCAGCGAACCTTTTGGATTTTGCAAAGAGTACGGTATCAGCCGTTATGGTAGCGTACACGAAAGAGGTTAAGACGATGTCTTCAAAGCCCAATAGTGGCAGAAAGTCAAAGCTTACTGATAAGGATAGATGGGTCTTGAAGCGCATTGTACCCCAAAAGCACAAGTAATCGTTATCCGAGATAACATTCGAAATGAACAGTAATCCCCAGGACCCCGTTTCAACAAAAACTGTCAAAAGGGAACTTCATGCTGCGAACATTTATGGCAGAGTGGCAATTCGTAAAACCTTGGTGACAGCAACTAATGCTTTCAAGCAACGACAAAGGCTGGTCCCCTCAGCATTGGCAACAGGTAATATGGTCAGATGAATCGTCATTCATCCTATTTCAGACGACCGGATGCGTTTATGTCTGGAGAACGCCCAGAGAAGCGTTTAAGCCTGAATGCTTCTTGCCGACTGTGAAGCATGGAGGAGGGGAGGAGCTCCATTATGGTATGGGGTGCGATATCTTGGCGCGGTCTAGGACCACTTGTTATTCAGCATGGGAGAATCAAGTTAAATCACTATCTAATAAATCTAGGGGATCATGTCCATCCTTTTGTCCAGACTGTATTCCCTGAAGAGCGACCACTTTTTCCAGACGACAACGCCCCTATCCAAACTGCTAGGTGTGTTCAAGCATGGTTCGAAGAGCATGACGATGAAGTTGAACATCTTGCCTGCCCCTTTCAGTCTCCAGACTTGAATATTATTGTACATTTATGGGAATATTTGGAGTCCAAAATTTTTTGTCGATTTCCACCTCCATCCAGCCTTTCGGAATTAGAGACCATTCTGCAGGAGGAATGGCTTAATATTACTTTAAATATTGTCCATGTCCTTTATGCATCTATCACACATTAAATTTATACTTCAGTCAAAGGGTGGTTCAACCCTCTATTAATAAAGATTTTCCATTATTTCACAGGTGTTCGTATTATTTTGTCCTCCATCTGTATATATATATATATATATATATATATATATATATATATATATATATGTATGAGTGTAACTTGGTCGAATAAGGTATAAAATATGCGAGGTATTAAAATTATTTTGTTTTGAACCAGTTCTCGAAAACTTGAATTTAAATATAAATTCGAATATCATTTTTTTACAGCATCATTTTTTTAAAATTTCCTCAAACATATTATAGAATAACTTTAAATTTTAAATCTGAATTCATATCAGAACTGAAGCTCGCGTTTCACGCTACATGTGTTTGTATGTCTTGTATGTTTCTGATTCTTACCAAAATGGTTATATAAAAAATTCTGATTTGCTATCCCTATCCGTTCAACGGGGAGAAAAGGATTGGTATTTTCCGATTTTCCCCAGCAAAGGGAAATTTCCGAAGCCTTCAGCTAGGAGGAAAAAAAAGGAAGACTCTTTTCCGTTCCAGTAAACATCCATAAAGAGGAATCTAATCCCAGAGCATTACTCGTGTTTTACCCTTCGCCTCTGCTCAATCCCAGCTAATTGCAAACATGGAAGAGACGTTTTTGTTTTTTTCGTAAGATTTTCGCCTCTTTTGCTGAAAATGCGAAAACTCTTTTCTTACTTCAATAGAGATTTAATTGTGAAAAGAAGAACTTCCTTCCTAATTAGACTCAATTAGTTTCAGAAGGGCATGTCGTTAATGATAAACCTTAAAACTTTCCTTTTGTTACGCGATTAATTTGTAGAATATTTCTTAATTAATCAAGAAGGCTTGTTGCTATGAGACGTAACTATTTCTTTTAAGAAATAACTTAAAACGCCAATTAATACCTGATATAATAATTATTTGCACTTAACATAGCTGTACATATACATATTTGTGTTATGAAAGATATTTTACGACAAAGGAATGCTCTTGAAATAAATCTTATTTTGTATTTCAGTTTGTGGCTCAGTTTCATGCAAATAAACGCCGTAACAAGCATTTAAATTGACGCTAACACGTCATTAACGTCGCACGTAGAAATAATGCGAGGTCTGTCGACAAGTGCCTCATAATTTTGATCCTCGGTCTGTAATACCCAGTATTACTTTCCATTCCATCCGCTATTAACCAATATTTTAAGAGTCAATAATCAACACAGTGACAAATGAATTCAAACCAGGCAATAACTCAACTTAAATTTATTGGAATATCAAAGTAATCAAAACACAAGATATGTGTAATCAAGCATGCGGATTTACTTCCTACTTGCGCCTGAATCTAAATATTATAACAAAGTAACACATCGATCAATAACTCCCGAGTCTAACATTGAAAACAACATTTTTTCTGCAAATTTTTTTTTTATTCATAAACATAACACCTTTTGTTAATCACCTTTTAGGGTGATACAATCGTTCCAACGCTTTTCCAATTTTTTTTTTTTTTTTTTTTTTCCCCAAGAAATCTTTTTTGTTGCGAGTAAATAGCGATAAAAAGCTTTCTGAATCATCGACTCGTTGCTGTTTTTGTTCCATCGAAAGCAATCGCGGCACCCACTTGGAAAAAACCTTTTTCACTTCACTTCAAAAAACCTTTTTCCTGGTCCGATCGACTTAAAATTTTGACACGTTTCAAGCAAAGGTTAGTACTCTAGAAAGACCTGGTTACTGGCTTACTACGAGTGCCATCTCTAGGTTAGTCTCGGGAGTTATTGATCGATGTGTTATTTAAGTGATCAGGTGCGCATCCTTAGAAGAACTTTAAATGAAGGTATAACTCCTATTGACCTTTCGCATATCCTAACTATCTTTGATTCTTTACTATTTACTGAACGTAGGCACTATTTTAATGCTTTTGTTGATAACTTTCGCTCACTCTCTCTACCCCCAAGAACAGTATTAAATTCTTCTCGATTTGTAAACAAATCTCCTCAATCCTGTTTAGTGTAATAATTCTATTCCAATCTACAAAAGTCATAGGTCATGGATTAGGAGAGATTTCAATTCAAACAATATTTTTAATCCCAAAAGGTAAGTTGAAGAAAAGAGCGTGACAGAAATTCTCTATAATTGATGTGACGAGGATGATACAGGAGCTGAAACTCTCTCTCTACGAACTTTCACGTTGTCCAACATCCCAACGTAATGACTTTGGATCTCAACAACATCGGTTGTTTAGAACTGTCATCAGGACTCGAACCCTCGACTAGATTGTATCGCCGGTCATGAGCTCGCGACTATGACTACTCGGCTATCGCGGTCACAGCTAACATCCAAAAATATCTTATTTTACGCAATATCTTATTTTCGTATAGTTTGATAAATAAAACATTTCATGATGTAATTTTTATCATTGATAGAAAACAACGAATAAAAATATTTCAATCAGAAGAGCAAATTTGATTAACATTATTATTAGCAATAAAATCAAATGTTTTAAAAAATTTACAAATGGTTTAAATAATAATACAAAATTGAATTTGCACGAGATAATGTATTTTAATACCCCAAATATGCATATAACTTATAAATAATTTTTTTTACAATCTTTACTAATCTGAATTATGCTGATTATTGATCATAAACTGAATGCGGTGCTCACAAGACTTGCAGCGAATTATAGTAAATCTAATTAGGACATCGATAGCATAGTTGTCACGGTAGCGAACTAGCGACTGGCATTATTGCATTTAAGTAGTATGTTCGAGTCCCAATTTCATTTAAAAGACCCGTTGTGTAGCGCGTTAAATATACCGATGCTCACAGTCTTCCCGTTGACATGTGTGGAGGTTTGTACAGAGAGGTGTCAACTCTGTCGCTTGATCATGGTTTCGAAATTACAAGGTCAGTTTCCAATATCCCTCGTGTTGCTTCTAGGGCGAGATTAATAAAACCAATCATTCAATCAATTAACATGACGTTATTAAATAATTAATTAAATCAGATGCACTAAAATCTAAACATAGAATTTTCATCATTATCTCCAATAAGTTTTTCGGTCAGAACTAAAAATATTCTAAATGTGACAAAATAATCCTGCAGTTATTTCTATTTAAAATTATAAGCTTAAATAAAACGGAGATATTAAATTAACATATGAAGTTTCTTTTTTTTAAGTTTTAACATAAATCTGAAGAAAAGCTGAGTTGTTTCAGTGATATTTTGTGCTTTATTTCAGTAGCGCATTTCTGTCTAACATTACATTTCTCATTAAAATTTTTGCAATATTTTTCAATTAGTATATCTATATAATTCTTATTTATTTATCTATTTTCTTCCACACACAAGAAAAGGTTTTCCACAATTACAAAAAAAAAAAAAAAAAAAGCTTAGAATTATCTTTTAAATCATCACATCAAATTTTACCTAAATTATGTAGATTTGTATATAGTTCGTACAAAAAGTTGCGCTTGAATTTCATAAAAATAAATAATTGTTCAGAGATAGATGAAAAAGAGAATGTCATAGATAGTCTATAATTTGGCATTCAACGAATTTAATACCTTCGAGGTATTAAAGAGCTTTTATATTTATTTTATTTGATTTCAGTCTCCCTAAAAATTAAAATTCTTCAATCACTAGAAATTTAAATCGCGAGACAAAAATATATTCTATCATCTAATATTTTATCAGTTACAGATTAACTTTTTTTTATTCAAAAACTCTTTATTTAAAAATTTGCAAGGTATTTAACAATAATTTTTCACGTATTTGGATATGGTCTGAATTGCCACAAATAATATATATATATAAAATCATATATGCAAATAAATAATGAACTCCACTGGTGATCGCAAAATATTTATTTATTGTTAAAGAAATCTATAATTAAATTTTCAGTGAAACAGAAAATATATTATTTTATTCGAAATACTAATGTTTTGGCTTTTAATATTTAAATAATTTCAGTCAAAAATATATGTTGAAAATATATCAGATCTCTAAGATTCTTTACATGAGTTGCTTAGTATAAACTATTAAATTATTTATAAAGCATAATACATATGTTTTAATTTTATCGAATCTATATAGCTTAATATATTTTTATTTTTAAACATATATAAAAAAAAGTAAAAAATTACATTAAAAATACACTACAAAAACGTACAATATATGTAATTTCTCAATAAATTGTTTTTATTTTTCTTTTCTTTTTTACTTTCATTTGAGTTTTGATCTTTTTTGCTCCAGTGAATTCTGATTGATCTTTATTCAAATCTTACATTTTAATGAAAATCTTCTCTTTTATTTTGTGTGTGAAATAAAAGTAATTACTCAAAAATATTTGTATTCAAATTGCAACTCTTTTTTTCCTTTCAGAAAAGAACAAACAAATATTTGTTCAATACATGAAAAGGAATGAAATAAAGAGTAATATTAGCAATAATGTGATATGCATGATAGACATTGATACGTATTGCACGTGGTTAATGAAAATCTTGACATTTATTACTGATATTTAATATCCAATTAATGTTCTTTTAACTACGTATATTTGAATTTTTATACAAATAAGTTTCAATTTAATTTTCATTTTTAATTAAATATAATTTTCATTTAAATTGATTTGCAATTATGTTTCACTACTAACCTTTAAAAAAAGAAACGCAGAAAATAAATAAGATCAAAGGATTTTTTTTATTTTCTGAGTATGTGAAACATTCACTAATTGATACGACCAAAGACCATCCAGAATTTTTACCCCATAATAATATAATTAAAGTTAAATAGAATTAATATATAGCTTTGGTTAAGTTAAATATGTTTAATTTTCTTTGTAGAAGTAAATTTGAGGGAAGAAATCTGAAAGAACGGCTCTAAGACAGTGACTGATGTTTTGCCTTACCCCCTAGTCTATACTTAACTAGTAAATTTCGAAAAGAAATCTTCTCTCCTTGAAACACAGACAGTTTTCTATCCTTTTTCTTGGAGTATATTTAGTACAAGTAAATGTGAAAAGAAGGATTGGAATTCGTTGTGAGAGGCCCTTAAAAGAGGAATAGTTAATTTTAGCCGTTAGACAGATAATAGGATATAATATAGGAAGGGAGGAGAACATTTGCCGCTTATTGTCTGAGCTCATTTCCTGTCTAATAATCATATCGATTGTATATTTATGTATAAGGCATTTATATTTTACTTAGTTCGTTTCGGGATAACCTTGATTAATTCGAAATCGGAAGAAAAACTTTTTTTTTTGTTCAAAGAAATATCTGTCGAAATAAATCTTTTAACTTTTACTATCACGTCCCTCGTGCTTTATTAACTTATTTTAAGGCCCCCGTCTACTGGCCACTTGCCCGTAATGGTAATTCTATGGAATTTTCTACTACTGTTCTCAAATATACACATTTTAAGTATTTCAAGACAAAAAAGTGCACGCACAAAAAAAAAAAAAAAAAAAAAAATGGAGGTTTCTCCGTCAACACACTTTCTAACCCGCTTTTGAAAATAAAACAGATTTTTTTTTTCTTTGAAAACCCACAAACAAATCATTAAAAAAAGAATAAAAACAGTTTTAAAGATCGGAAGAAAAGTATAATTTCACAGCAACTTTCAAGGGTTTATGCTCTTTTGAATGCATTTTTTTAATACTCAAATAGATAAAATAATAAAGATTTAAGGGTGTTAGTAAAAATTCCTAAGAAATAACACTACATTCATCAAATCAAAATGGCGGGCAAACGGGAGTTTCAATAACTTAAACTGAACACATTATCATTAACAGCGAATGAAAGATGTTAAAAAAGTAATAAGTCGTTTTTGGGGCAAATAGTATGCGGGATATTGATAAATATGATCAAAGAAAAGAATACAATTTATGTTATCATTTAATCATATAATGCCATCAAATTGTAAGTTTGTTTAAAAAAAAATGGCAAACATTTGATAAATTGTTTGTCCTATTTTTTCAATAACACTTCAATGTAGACTTACGTGTTATTAGAAAACACGAGTTGTTTTTCAGTTCTAAACCGTAGATAGATTATCACCAAATAGTATACTCATTTTAAATACAAATCATAGAAAATTCTTGAATGCAGTATTAAAATAATGAGGCTAAATAGATCTTGGCTCATTGTTCAGTTGGTGTGCATGATGTTTGAATTCAGTCTAGATTCCATCAAAGACTGTCGTATGGAATAAAAGGGATAGGAATTATTGCATATTAAATGGAACTGACATCAAAGGTCATGTTTGGTTTATCATTGAATAAATCTTTTAAATTTGACTACCATGTTCATCGTGCTTTATTGATTCATTATAAACCCTAAAATTAAACTTATAGTTTTTGACAGTGAATAAAAGACCGAAAGGCAATATGCCGTTTTGGGCAAATTGTGATTATTTATTAACATCCTACTGCGAAGCAACATGAAGACTATTGGCGACGGACCTCATAGTTTTGAACTTCTGTCAAGTGACGGGGATGACATTTGAGCTGTAAATTCCTCCTCGAATTTCCACACCACGCTTACAAGAGGAATTGGGACCTCTTCCAGATTTCACGTGTATTGGCCCAACTACACAACGAGCCTTTTGTGACGTCAGGGCTCGAACATACGAATGGACGAAAACAGCAGTGGCTCGAGCCCTCGACCATGACCACTAGGTTACCGCGACTACAAAAATATATTGATTTACTTTAGTTTTGGATACTCTTAGAATGTTATATATTTGCGAAATGTACTATTTGTGTTAAATATATATATATATATATATATATATATATATATATATATATATGCATGCATGTGTGCATGTGCATGTATGTATGAACGTATGCATTATTGCATGCATGTATTATTATTATTATATACATATATAGTTATTATTATTACATACATATACATATTATATGCATGTATTATTAGTTATATATATATATATATATATATATATATATGTATGTATATATATATGTATGTATGTATGTGTATATATATATATGTGTGTGTGTGTGTGTGTATGTAGTTTATATGTGTTAGAGAATAGTTTAAAAATATGTTGAAATAATCAATCTTACTAACTTAAAAACTAAAAGAAAATTACATTGCTTAAGTAAACGAAAACTTTACAAACAGGTTAAATATTTATTGCGGAGAGGACCTGAAGGTAAATGTCTGGCTAACTTGCATTTGGATTTTTTTTTTAGTCTACCCATATCGATATTACTTCATTTTTAACAGATATATTGAAATGACTCGATAATTTTTGGCTGAGTGAATATAAGTCTAGTGTTATATTTTATCCTGAATATCTAACTTCGTAACAAAGAAGTTTTAATTCAAATAAATCTGAGTGCCTAGATTTGGAATTTCATATTGATCATCGCAAATTATACAGTAATATTTACGAGAAAGCAAAAGTTTTTATACTTTAATATACTGAAGAAACCATGTTAAAAATAATTTTGAGTTTTTTTACTTAATATAACCATTCTTTAACTACTCAAAATATCGATAAGATAAGTAATAAGAAGAAATTCTTCATCAAGTGCATTAAATTAAAATATTTTATAAAATTTTAAAGAAATATACATATATCATAAATTTATTGATAGTCACTTATGAATACGGTTCGCAGGTTTTGTTAAAATTTTTTGAAAAGATTTTTTAATGATTTTTGAGAGAGAGAGAATGTGATTTTCTTCAATCTTGATATCAACTGCTTTTTTAAATCTTGATATCAATGACATTTTTTTACATCTTAACAAGGTTGCTCTCGAAATCTTGACATTTTAGTTTTTTTTATTCTTGATATTTTAGCTGTTAAAAATATTGAAATTTGAACTATTTTAATCTTATAAATGTTACCCTTTAAGGAATTTGAAAGTTCCACTCATCTAAAATATTGTTATGTTGATTTCTAATGTACCGCAGAATAACAGGTGCTCAAGGTCAGCCCGTTAATGAAATATTTGTGAAGGTCTTAGTAAACCCTGACGCAGATTATATGAACAGATGCCAAATTTTTCTAGAACTTTTGATTAAAAACTGAGAAATAATTACGATTCTATTTATCCCCTCACATTCTACATGAAGTATAGCTTTTCGAAATTAAGTTATCGTTAAATGTTTCACACATAATATTTGATTCCACTAAAAAAATTCTACAGATGTGGATTTTTGTTCGTATTTTGAGTTCTTTCATAAAACCTTATTTTTCATATATATTAAAATAATAATTTACATGTTTCGTATTCATTTTTCACTCTTTTTCTTAATTTTGTGTAGTATAATGAAGAATTTCATTTATAGTGCTTAACAAAATCCATTGGAGGAGGGTTAGCAACATAAAACTTATTTATTTCCTTATAGTCATTCTAAGCCTGAACAAGTATGCATTATTTTCCCAGGTATCCTTTATCTTTTAATTTCTATGAATGTTTCTTTTATTTATTTTTCTAGACTATTTGTATTTTATTTGTTCTGTTAATTTAGAATGTTTTAATTATACTTCATAAATGTTTATCATTATATATATATATATATATATATATATATATATATATATATATATATAATAATAATAATAATAATAATAATAATAATTTAAATTGATTTACTTCAATTTTTTACTCCTTTGCTTTCTCAATAATATTTTATGTAATAAATATTACAATATTTAAGTAATTACTGATTTTCTAATATGTAATTAATCTTTTGTTTTTAATTTATATATATAAATATATAACATTGTAAATTATATATGGTTTTCTACTTTTATATTTTTGTATTATTTACTTAAATTGCCTACATTTAAAACTCGATTTTCGGTCAAAAAGTCGATTTTTTTATTCACAGTCTATTATAAAAGCCTGATTTCTTAGCTTTCTAGAGCAGTTTCAATTTTGTTTCTATCTTACATAGAACTTGAGTTATAAGCATTTTAATAATAATCTATGTCAATTTTTTAGAACTCGAAGTACCATTCTGATACAGGAAATTGAACTTTAACGTTTGTTTACTTTGATATTTTACGTAATATTGCTATCAAAATATCTTCCAACATGCAAGAGGAATTTCCCAAGACCCAAAATGCAAATGAATATTTTAATGGTGTTATATGATAAAGAGTACCGAAGGAAGTTTTTACTTGTTTGAAAATTGTGAAATAGCGTGCATATGATGCAATTATATAATTTAACGTAGGGCATCAAGGTTTGCTTAAAAGTCTTAAATAAGTCGAACATTGAAAATCGGGTCTACTTCACTGTAAAGTTGGATTACAATCGAATCAGGGATTTGAAGCGTTGTACAACACATGTTACATGTATGCGTAGGAAAGTTTTAAAGACCACCAGGAAGAAAAAGATAACTTATTTAAGTAATACAGATAGCGAACTTTACAAATCAGGGGCCTTTTAATGTTAAATATTTATTTGATTAGGTAAGTTTCTGGGTTGAAATGTATTTTCAGCTTTTTCTCAAAATCAAGATTTTCATATTTTCCTTCAGCGCAAAACATCGCATTGAAAAAAGTTATGCATATAATGTTATAAAACATTAATGGAATACTCTATAAAAGTGAATTTAGGATTCGAACTTCTCCTGTTGTTATAATTTGCTTACTTTGCATTTTATTGATGATAAAGTTCATAACTTATCACAAGTTTCTACTGTTTCTCTGTATGTTAAAGTTCGATTTCCTATAAATATTTAATTATCAGGGTTATAATTGTAAGAGAGGCCCAAATCCTAAATTAGATTCAATTCATCATAATAAAATTTACAGAATTGAAATATCTTTATTTAAATTTCGTTTTTGGTGTTTTGCGCAAGTGCCATTTTACTGCTATTTTTATGTATTTTTTTAGCTGAAATATTAAAACAATTTTTAATTTATGCAAATTTTACACTGTATTTTAAGTTTTTAACCATATCTTATAGTATAATTCACATAAGAAGTTATTTTTTCAATTATTTAAAAAAAAACATCTTGGAAGGAAGGCAGAACATTGTTGCTAATTATGGGAATAACAAAGGGAATCTAAATCGGAAATTCGGGAAACGTCATATATAATCATATGATGGTTATAATATAAGAGAACAATACGAAAGGACAATGTTAATCACCTTTATTGTTCCAAGTAACATTCTGAGAGAAAGTTTGCATATAAGAGGAGTTCACACTTTAGTGAGAAACAAATGAAATAAAGAATGATGCCATATTTTAACAAGGGGTGTAGTCACTTCAGGAAGCCAAACTACGCAAATATTTCCCAAATTTCTTATAACATTGTGGATGAGTTCTGTTTTCAAAGAGTTCCAAACGTCTCGAAGAACTCTTTTCAATTCTGGTGTGGGAAAGGATGGAGCGGAACGGCAGCAAGATATCTTCTGAGCAGATCCCACGCATGATTGATTGGATTTAGATCAGATGAGTTAGTAGGCCACGACATACGATTGATATTTTCCATTTCAAGGAAATTATCGATGAAGCTCGCTCTTGAGAAGACGTATTTTCGTCCATGAATGTGAAGTCAGAACGGACAGGACCTCCAAACAGGAGAAAAGAATTTCATTTCAGTATCTTTTAGCGTTAATTTTCATCTCTGTATATTTTAGGGAGCTTTTCGTTACTCAACATTATGCCTGACCCCACCTCTTCCCTCGTTTACGGTAAATGTCTTTCCGTGATGGTTCCAGGGAAAAAACGAGTTCCATATAGCCGCCATATCGTTAACCCATGAGAATCAGTAAGTCTAAAGCGAGATTCGCCTTTGCTTATCATATTGGCCAAGTAACCAAAACTCCAGGTTAAATGAGTACGCTTATGCGTAGATGTGAGGAGAATGCAAACTTCTAGTCGTCTGGCATAGAGACTAACGTGACAGAGTCTCCTGTGAACAGTTTGTCTTCATATTCTCATTCCTGTGACAGCTGTGCTCAGTTCTCTGGCACAACTGTCCCTATGAAGCCAGATATAGGTCTTTGCGAACGGTTGTAATTCTTGGCCTACTTGGTACTAAAGGAGAGTTAACAATTACCGCACTTTGAAATTTCTACCACATCCTTGAATCACATACTGAGGCACATTCAGAATACGAGACACTTCAGGTTTGTTAGTGATTGGGTGTGAGTGATGGTGGAGTTTTAATGGCACAAGAGAAAGATATGGCTACATTGTGCCGAACTTGATATAACTTTGATCAAGACATTATCAAAGACAATAAACCTCACAAAGAAAGTAAAAGATCACTTGGGTGCCTCAGAGGCATAAGGCCCGTCCCAGCTTTAAAAAAGTAAACACCTGAGGAAACTTCGACTTATGATCACTTAGATTCAAGCACTCCGAAGATTATTCTTTTCGCAAACATGTCCAATTGTCATCTTTACGCCATTATTCGTTGTGTTTAGTGACCGCTATAGCATAATGGTCATGGTAGCGGTCTCACGGTTGGCGGTTTTAGTTGAGCTGTAGGTTCGAGCCCTAATGCCATTAAAGATCTACTGTGTAACCGGAGTTGATGCACACTAAATCTGTCGTAACTCAAAGTCCTCCCGTTGCGGAGTGTGGAAGCTAGGAAAGGGAGGAGCAAGCTCAGTTGTCATCCTCTACGAGTTTCAAATTTACGAGATTCGTCTCCAATTGCCCACGAATTGCTTCTCAGTACAATGCTAATAAACAATCACGATCACATCACTCGTTGTTTTTAATCTTTTTTTTTTTTTTTTTTTAATTTCTAATGGCAGATTATAAAAAGTTACAGCAAAAAAAGAAAGAAAATACAATTACACACACAATTACAAGGAAACAAAACACAAAATAAGAACAAGAAATGTTGCAACAGAGTTCATTAATCCAACATGTCTCTACCCTCCCAGTAAAGTTCAGAAAGAAAAGACTTTCGAAGCGCAGGGCAGTGAAGCAGATGAGCGGAGTACATATCCTCACCAGAGCTGCACAGAGCGCAAGAAGGGGAAGGAGCAATTTTGAATCTAAAAAGATGTTTTCGTAAGCAATCATGCCCGATGGCTAGACGGAATTCAGCGACCGCTCTGTGTCTTAGGCCATTACTCAAATTGGAGACATCATTCTTCCAAGCCTTGTTTGATATACGATTGGAAAGGTCCTCTTGACCATGGGCTTTGAAAGATTTTTAATAAGGTTTTTAATTGCATAGAGAGCCAAAGGACGAGCAACATTCTGATTAACCAAAGCATCCCTTTTAGCCAATTAGTCAGCTGTCTCGTTACCTGGGACCTCACAGTGGGCAGGAAACCAATGAAAGACAATAGTTTTCTCAAGAGAATCCAGGTTCTCGAGGTGACGGCGACAGTCCAAAATGTCCAGCGTTAAGGAATGTTCATCAGATATGATAGCTAGCAACGCAGCCTTTGAATCGCAGAGGACAATAGCTCTTTTGAATTTATCCAGGTGGCAGTGTAATTGGAATAGGGCTGTTCATCGTGTACAATGTTCCTTCACATATGAATAGCACGAAACCTGTCTAAACAGCTTATCCTGAATGAACTGGTTTATTCGTGTTCCGACGTGCGCAGGTGTTTAGCGCGTGCATCATTGACTGAAATGCTTTTCATAAAGACAAAGTTTCACTTTCAACAAATGATCCTCTACAAGTTATTTCGAACAAATTTGAATATGTTTACTCACATTTTGTCTCATTTTAAGAATTATGCATTAACTTTTGGACACCAGCGTTGATAGTTTTCAAAAAGACAATATTATACCTTTCATTACATTTTCATACGAGTAGAAATATTTCTTAGTATCTTGCACATAAAATGGATATCAAATTAAATACTACACACTATAAAAAAAAATAAATAAAAAACGATGCACCAAGAAGGATGAAGGATTTTTGTCTGATGGAGACAAAAATTGGCGGATAAGACATTTATGTAGATAAAAGAAAACGATTAAAATTACAGAAAAATTAAATTATTTATTTCAGAATTACATAGTTACAAAGTAACGAGATCAATAAGGTGTTGACAGACCTCTAGCCTGGATGCAAGGTGCCACACGACGTGGTATAGAGTAATAAAGCTCCGTGATGATCTCCTGCGGTACTTCTTACCAAATTTTCTCCAATTGTCGGGCTAGGTCATCAACATTCCCTGGTAGATGCAGTCGCCTTCCCATTATATTCCAGAGATGCTCGATTGGAGAGATATATGGTTGGTCAAGAAAATGTTTAACAAGCTGTAAAACAGTTCCTACAGCAATATATCCCGTATGTGGTCGAGCATTATCTTGCTGAAAAATAAGGCCAGGGAACGGCAAAAGGAACGGTAGCAAAACAGGTCCCAGAATGTCGTCGACGTATCACTGTGCTGTAAGTGTGTCTCTAATCACGACCAATGGGGTTCGGCTATAAAAAAAAAATGTCACCCTAGACCATAACTCCTGGTTGAAGGCACGTCTTCGATGATCATCAGGACACAGTTGGAAGCGGGATTCGTCGCTAAACACTATACGTCTCCAGTCAGCCTCATTATAACCTGATCGAGCCCAAGCAGCACTGTAATCTGGCTCGACAGTGTGTTGGCGGAAGCGGCAGGTAGCTTAGCGGTCGGTATGAGCGTAGATTTTGCTCTATCAGCCTTCTGTGAATAGTTATGGTCATGTGCGGGTCGCACGTTTGTTGGTTGATAACGATGAATCAGGCGCTGTGGCAGCTGATCCCGATCTGCTGTGGCCCTAGGTCGACCTCTACCATCATGACGTTGAAATTTGCCGTTAGTTACCCATTCTTGTCAGCATTTTCTAATCGCCACATCGCTTCGACCCATATGATGAATGATTCTCCTACCAGCCTTTTTCAATCCAATGATACGAACTCTTCCATACTCTGACAGTTGCTCGTACTGCGCTCGAATCTTGCGGCGAGGCATTTTTCCAGTCATTGAAAGGTATCCTACATCGCAATGCAGTAGGAAATTTGACCATCCTATTGAGAATCGCTTCTTATATACACTTACTGAGTGCGCAGTTCCGATGCGCTGTAGCTCTCGCTATTCGTTTCATTCATTGAACACCAATTTTTACTCAATTGCATGTTTGGTCCAAATGTCTTAGCATACGAAATTTGATTACAATCGGACAACTCCTTCTTGGTGCGTTGGATTTTATTTTTGTTATAGAGTGTCCTTAACATTATAGCAGAGCACTCCGTTTTCCTTTGTATCAATAGATTTTTCAATAAAATTAAATTTTCTGGTATTTTTAGAAGTATATATCTTTACTTCCATTCAAAAAAAAATATCATTATTATTAAAACAGTTTTTAAATACAATAAAAAAATCCCAAAAATTAACTTTTAATTTCATTCAGATTTCAGAGTTACAAAACTTTCAAATCTGTATATAATGTGGTTACACATAATTTGTTAATCTACACCATTAGCATGTTATCGCTGATGATTTGAAAACTATTAAAAACGATTTACCGATATAAACTTTTCAAAAAAGCTATGTGTTAAAGATAATGATTTGGAACACAGTAATTTAGTAATAAAAAACCAAATCACACAGGATGTTGATAGTTTTTTTTTTTTAAAATTATAATCAAAAATATGGAATACCCGTGGAGGAATTTGGATCCAGATTTTGTGCATTCAGATTTTCAAAGTAGGTCTAAGTGTTACATAGAAAGATGGCAGAGGTTATGGTATAGTGTTCAAGGACGCGGATTGGCAGCCGGCGTTTTTCGTCGTGTCGTGGGTTCGAGCTTTGATACCACCAAAAACCATTCGTGTAGTGGGGCCTATGCGTGACATATCTAGCCGAGGTTCAAAGTCCTCCCTTTGGCATGGAGAGGGAGTTGCCAACTTAGGTGCTGTCCTCGTCACTTGACCTAGATTCAAAATTACGATATTCTTTGCCAATAGCCTTCGTACGGCTTTTTAGTTTCACTTTTATGAACAATCACAATCCTTCAAAATATTTGCATTAGGATATTTTGGTCGAAGAACGTTGATTATATTACTGCAAATTATGAAGTTATATGTAAATTTATTATGACAGTAAAATGCTGAGTGAACATATTTTAAATATCCCAATATCGCAATAGGCAAAACAACGTTCGGCTTTAAAAATGGGATATTTTCTTCGCAAATAATAGATATCCTCATTTTCAACGACAAAATTCCGCAAAAATCAAATTGAATTCCGAAACATTACAAATGGTTATAATACATGCATCACAAAATTTGTGGCAGAATTTAACATTCAATTATAATAAGTATATACATACGCCTTCCGATTGTAATCTTAAGCTTTAATTTTTATTAAAAATGGTTGTTTGAATGGAACTTTCGGAATGTTTTTTTTTTTTTTAATTCTTCTTCTTTCGTTCTACTAAACTTGGTTTTGATGACCTATTGAAAAAAGAATTCTCCATCAAAATCCCCTTTTCAAATACTGAAGACGTTTTAAATTTTAAGGTTTCCAATAAAAACTGGAAAAGTGGAATAACGAACCGCTACGAGAAGCTTAAAATAACTAAACAGATATAATGAAAAAAAAAGAAAGAAAGAAAGAAAATACGCAATGAAATAGCGTTTGGGATCTAGAGGATATCGAATCAAATCAAAGCAAAGCCGAATTTGAAGAATAATTTTCAAAGCATCTAATTAGTTGGAATAGTGGTAACCTTCCTCGTCTTGTTAACTGCATAAAAATTGCTATTCACGAAGTTTTATAAGCGGGTAATGAATGGGCAGATAAATCGATAAGTTGATAATCTAACGCTCATAAAAAGGGATTTTACTATTTTATATGCTCAAAATTAAGCTTACTTAGCTTTCGAAAACTAGGTCACCAAAATAAATCAAGTTTTATTTTTCCAGGTTTAACATTTATTGAATAAATTGTTTGTGTTCATAATCTCATTTGAAATACATTTTTTGAACTTTTAATCAAATAATCATGAGGATATTTTCTTTGTTAAAACATCCAACATTTTTTTTTTATTTAACATCGAAATTTAAGGCTCCCATTTTGATTTCATGAAGGAAATGTTAATCCTGTGGAATTTCTACTACTATCTACAAACCTTTATTATTTATCTGTTTGAATGCAAAAGACTTCACTTGTAAGAGCAAAAAGTAATGGAGATTTCTTCGGAATTACATTTTCCCTCCGATTTTTGAAAATATTTTAGAATATTTTTAAAAATTAGAAGGAAAATGTAATTTCGCAGAAGCCTTCATATTTTTTGCTATTTCGGATGCACTTTTTCTTTGTTCAAATAAATAAAATATTAACAGTTTCAGTACGGTGGTAGGAGTTTCATAGGATTAACATTACGTTCATGAAATCGAAATGAACTTTAAACGGGAGCCTTAACTGCCAATTCTTTATTTTCGGTACCGATAAATCTGGAAATAATTTGAACCAATAACCTAGTTAAAGAGTAAGAAGAGTTATAGACTTTAAATGTCAATTGTTAAAGTTTCTCTGAATGGGAGGGAGAATGCCGTTTCAATATCAAAAGTTTAATACATGGAGTTCAAATTTTGTTTTACAATCAACAAAAGTCAACGGATAAAAATTTTAATTCAACCTTTCTACTATAATCATAGATTTTAAAATATTAAACTCTATTCTACCAACTGCATTGGCTATCGAACGTGTTTTATATAAGTTCTTCGTAATGATTATTTTTGCCTTGGATAATAATAACAAGTTTCAATTACAAATATTTTTCATTTATTTCACTTCTTTTAGATCATGTTACGTTATTTAATCATAAAATAGTTTATAAATCGATTTAAATTCATTTATATTGTTTTAAAAATAATTTTTTGATCCGGACATAATTTATTTAGTGCTAATATTATTTAATTAAAACACTGAGATAATTTTTGAATCATACCGTAAGGCTAAAGACACATTTAATTTTTTAAAGAAGAATATCATCTGAAATTATAATTTGAGCACACTGTAGTAGGGTTTAAAGATTTAGATAGTTTTTTTTTTTAAATTCCAGAATATAGAGAACTGATGTAGGAAAATTGAATTTTCGTGTATATGCTATTTACACGTCTCTATTTTTTTGCTATAAATATAATTAAAACAGTTTGTTTTCCAATTCGAAAAGTTGTTTATGAAATAAAATAAAGTAGAGAGATAATTATTACTCAAGTTTTGTTTAGTTTTATTAACGTCACACTAGAAGCAACTCGAGGGCTATGGGCGACGGACCTCATAATTTTGAGCTTCGGTCAAGTGACGAAGACTACACCTGAGCTGGCACCCCCTCTGCCAATTTCTACACCATGCCCACGGGAGGACTTTGGGCCCCGAACAGATTTAACGTGCATCAGCCCCGGCTACACGGTGGGTCTTTAGTGGCATCGAGACTCGAGCCCATGCCTCAACGAAACCATCAACCGTAAGTCCGATGCCTTAACCACTAGGGTACCACGGCCTTAATTATTACTCAAAAGATTTCTTTCGACACTATTACTTTATAAGTCTTCAAATTCAGTGCTATTCACTTCTAATTCCCTCTCCCTTTTTTTTGCTGCAAACCGTGCTGATTATGTATATACTTATACAGTAATGTTTGATATAAGATGTATATTTTTATGCCTTAGTTTTAAAAAGAGAATCTTTTAATTGCTATTCAGTGGTATCAGAGATTTCTTTGTTTACTCTTAAGTACTTATATCTATTTAAAATAAAAATTTGATTCTTATTTAATTATTACCATTTTATATAATTATTAGGTATCATAATCATATACTTAAATGTGTTATTATCAGGTTTTATTTGCCCTCCAAGGAGCTGTTGTTTCAGTCGGAGACAAATTGGTAACCCGGTTACTTTTATATATATAGCGTTTTCTAAATATATTTTCGGCCTAATTCCTGATAAATAAATAAATACGTGAGTGAGTGCGTGTCTGCGTAAGTGAGTCAATCAATCAGTGAGTTAAACAATTAAATTTTCATTCCACGTTCAAATTATGGTTTGCTTTAGTTCTAATAGTTAAATGAATAATTTAATAATTACTTTAAATAAAATTAGCGCCTTTGGTGCCAAAATCTGTTTTTTAAACCTTTGTATGGAACAGTATCTTAAAGCATTAATTAATGTCTCAATCCCGATTAAAAAATAAGACATTGTAGAATAGCAGTCGAGATTTTACGAAATTCTTAGAATGATAAAAATATTATGAAATTTTTCGGATATTTTTGTCATGATTTGATATTATGAACGGATTTAGAAATTTATTTTTAACAACATTCTTTCAAGAAAAAGATTTAAATACTTAAATATTGAATGCGAATGCAAGTGATTTGTTTTACGATACAAGTTTTGGAAATACACTCGTCAAAAAAAAAAATAACCTTAGAAGGAAGCTAGATACATAAATACAAATGAAGACATTGTTTGGTCTCTGCTAGATATGTGTGTTTTGAACACCCAACTGACTCCCAATCAGAAAACATTTAATGTTCACACAAAAATACAGGACACACGTTCTAAAATTGACAATATTTTATTAAAAACAGTAAAAAGCATTTTAAATGAAAAAAAAAAGTAAAACACCCACCCACCCTCCTCTCTCTCTCTCTCTCTCTCTCACACACACACACACATATATATAGATATAAGCTTTCAACTTGATCAGAAGAGGAACGCATTGAGAAAGAGGAAGAAAGTCGGAAATGAAGGAGAGAACCAAGTAGGTCAATTGAAAAGTCCCCGGCCTACCATAGTAAAACACATTGTTTTTGGCAAAATTAGTTTTTTTTATTCAATGTAATTCCTTTCAAGGGTGATACACTGATTATAGCGACCCTCCAACTTTTTCGATACCATTTTTGTGGTACGATTTGTCCTTTGCTTCAAAATAGGCCTCAGTTTCGGCGATCACATCTTTATTCGACGAAAATTTCTTCCCAGCGAGCATTCTTTTGAGATCTCAGAACAGGAAATAGTCACTGGGGGCCAGATCTGCAGAATACGATGGATGAGGAAGCAATTCGAAGCCCAATTCATAGATTTTTGCCATCGTTTTCACTGACTTCTGACACGGTGCATTGTCTTGGTGAAGCAGCACTTTCTTTTTCTTCAAATGCGGCCGTGTTTCGGCGATTTCGTCCTTCAAACGGTCCAATAACGCTATGTAATAGTCGCTGTTGATGGTCCTTCCTTTTTCAAGGTAGTCAATGAAAATTATTCCATGCGCATCCCAAAATACAGATGCCATAACCTTGCCAGCCGACTGTTGCGTTTTCCCACGCTTTGGAGCGGGTTCATCGTGTGCAGTGCACTCGGATGACTGTCGATTGGACTTCGGAGTGAAATGATGTTCATCCATTGTCACATATCGACGCAAAAACTCGGGTTTATTACGCTTGGTCATCTTCAAACACTGCTCCGAATCATCAACTCGTCGTTGTTTTTGGTCAAAAGTGAGCTCGCGCGGCACCCACTTTGCACAGAGCTTTCTCATACCCAAATATTCGTGAATGATATGATGTACACGTTCAGTTGATATCTTTAGAGTGTCTGCTATTTCATTCAATTTCAATTGACGGTCATTCAAAATCATTTTGCGGATTTTTTTAATGTTTTCGTCGGTAACAACCTCTTTTGGGCGTCCACTGCGTTCACCGTCTTCGGTGCTCATTTCACCACGTCTAAACTTAGCATACCAATCCTTGATGGTTGATTTTCCTGGAGCAGTGTCCGGAAACTCGGCATCAAGCCAAGGTTTTGCTTCAACTGTATTTTTTCCCTTCAAAAAGTAATATTTTATCAACACGCGAAATTCCTTTTTATCCATTTTTCTCACAATAACAAAAGTTGCTTCACTCAAAATGCTATAATTCACAAACGAATGATCCGACAGCTGTCAAATTTATACACGCATCTTTAGAGGGTTAGAGCTAACTAAAACTCAAATGGATTTAATTGTAGTAGTGGCATCTATGTGTCAGGCCGGGGACTTTTCAATTGACCTGTTAACTTTCTCGGCGATTTATCTTTCCCTGTTTGGCTTCAAGTGTTACCTTAAATAGCGGTAGCAGAAGGACTTAGTTCACTTCGGAGCCAGTCTACTCCAGCTGGCTGGCTTTGAAAGAATGGCCGGCTCGTTCTCCCATTGTTAGAGTGTCAACTAGTTTGAAAGATGAGTTATAAGTCACCACATATGCAAATGATGAAAGTGTCAATCGCGTCGTTCCCAACAATGTCAGCAAAACTTTCCTTACTGGGCCACTAGAGTTTTAAAAGGTTCTCCTAAAGCGCATAATTATGATAATATATGGTGTATTTGGGTTTAATTTAACACTTTGAAATTTTCGTTGTTTTAAGAAGAAAACAACAAGCATTTGAACAAATAGACGACTTTGAGAAGCGTCACGTCGAAAGACAGCATGAAAGGGCTGGTCATTCGATCGAATTACGTGTCATATCATCGCGTAGATTTTACAATTACCCGTTGTTGGAGGAATTGAATAAAAATAAATTCTTGCTCAAGATATATAAACATAAAGAGAGCTCACGGACACAAAAGGGGAGAACGGAGTATTATCTGGCAAGCGCTAAGTACACCAAATCCCACAATTTCATACATTTTGTAAGCAATAAGGCCCTCTTCTGCACTATCCTACAAGTGCTAGTATCTATCACACGTCTGCATGCTTTTATATTGCTTACACAAAGACCAGTATGGAGATTGCCCCTGACACTACCGTAAAGTCACCAGAGACTGTAATGGTGCCAGAAATGAGCAAAACTGAGACATATGGAATTGCAGTAGATCATCTTTAGTGATGTGTCGCATTCATCTTGGTGAGAATTATAATCGCTCCGAGTATAGAGTCAACGCAGTCAGGGCCACAATGATCGATTTGTTGCTCTCGTCGCATATTACATCCTACACAGTAAAGTGTAATGATATGGGGTGAGATTTCAAATGACGTCCAATCATGGTTGGTCTTCATCAGAGCCACCGACAGCCCAAAGGTTTGTTAGTGATGTCTTTCGACTGGAGGCTATTCTTTTTGTGAACGTCGATCCCAGTCTTCCATTTCAACAAAATAGAGCTTGTGTCCATACCGTCCACTTTTCAAGAGTTTGCCTTGCAGCCACAGACACTATACCTCGACCGTCATCATCAACTCACTTATCGCCTATAGGAAACTTATGAACTGTTATATGGTGTTCTATTCAGATTCCACTACTATAGCAAAATTTTTAAAATCTGCATGCCAAAATTCAATCTGCAAGGGATGAGATGAGTCAAGATAATTTTTTGAGCGTCTACGACTTCATGCCATGACGTATGGAAGAAAGCATTAGAAATAATGGAAGCCAATCATTCTATAGAAAGTTGTAATGGTTCTGTATTTTTATTAGTACACTTTTTGATACCCGCTCTCAGTTTTTAATCAATTCTTGCTGTTGGTGAGTACTAATTTACCTTCAAATGCAATTTCCTACTTGGTGCAAACTTTTTTTTACGACAATTTATTCTTTTTTCACATGTCTTTTCACCTTTGCTTTTCTTTTGTCATTAATAAGTCAATAAAATTGAAGAGCGGAATAAAATGCCAAAATTTCAAAAAACTTCTTGGTTTGATTAAGTTTCATTAATGTCGCACTAGAAGCAACACGAGGGCAATTGTCAACGGACCTTGTAATTTTGAATCACGGTCAGTCAAGTGACGACCAAAAACTTCTTGGAATATAGTTTAAGATAATATCAAAGAAATTGACAACAAAAATGTTCGATTTTTTCAATCTAATAAAGCATGGTAGCCAATTAGGATGCAGCTACAAGGAGAAAGATGCAAAGTATTTAAAATGTTCAGCAGAAGGTATCTGAATTTATGCAGGTTAGGAATAAAGAATTTTAAGCGTTTCTTTCCATCTGAAGAACCGTACAGCATGTGTCACTAATCTTAACTAATAGTTATCAAGAAACAATTGCGGAAAATATCCCTTCTGTTCGTAAATTGTTTAAAACTGATCGTTGGTAGAAGTTTAGTTTAGTTTTATTAACGTAGCACTAGAAGCAACACGAGGGCAATTGTCGACGGACCTCGTTATTTTGAGCTTCGGTCAAGTGATGAAGGTTATACCTGTGCTGGCACCCCCTCTGCCAATTTCTACACTATGCCCACGGGATTACTGTGGGCATGATGTAGAAATTGTGTAGAAATGTAACGTACATGAGCCCCGGCTACACTGCGGATCCTTAGTGGCCAAGTCTCGAACCCGTGACTGAACGAAAACCGCTGGCCGTGAGTCAGCAACCATGACCACTAGGTTACCACAGCCACATAGATGGTAGAAGAATTGACACTTCAACAATATCTGTGGTGAGCGTACCCTATTTTCAAATGAAAATTTAGAGCTGCTCTCTTTGCGTAATCACTCAATAGTTTTCATTCAATACAACGAATGAAATGAAGAAATTAGATTCCTTAAAGGGAACTTTATGAAATAATTCACTCTCTTCATTAGTTATATTTTATACTTATATAATATTTTATTTTACCAATGCTGCTTCAGTAATCTAAGCAAGGTTAAAATGTTTTCTGTGAAATTGAAATCTCTATCTATAAGCAATATAAAAATGATGAAATTTAAAACAAATTTTGGATGTAGATAATTTCGTGTAAAATACAAAATTGTCAACTCTAAGAAACAGTAAAATTTTCAAAATGATCACTTTTGTTCTTAAGAATATTGAAAAATTGGAAAGTTATTTTTGATACAAATTTCTAATGAACGCATTTTTGTTTCGAAAAACATATATATAACAAGAACTACCTAGTCTATTACACATAATAAAACCTGTTAACTCTTTTTATAAACTATGTTTTGTTTCATTTTATTTATTTCGTGTTATGAGACATGTTAAAAATAAGGTTTGTCAACCAAAAATTATACATACATGTGAAAAACAGGAAAATAAAATAAAATGGAATTTTTTAAGAAAAAATTAATGCAAGAAAGGTTAAAATGTCGTTGAGGAAAAATAAAATAAGTTTTGAGGTAAATAAGTTTTAAAACAATTGTTTGATAATACCTAACCCATTTATATCAGAAAACCATTCCAGTGAAATAATTCTATTGTTTTCATCATTCTAACTCTTGCGAAGCTTAGGTTTGTAAAAAAATAAATAAGGAATTGATAAAAATTTTGTAAGAAATTCTTCCAAATCTAATGATGTGAGAACAGATCTTTAGTAATTTGGCTGTCTTAGGAAAAGACAAGTCTTTTTGACATATGTCTAAGACTTTCTCGAAAATGTTCCAGAGCAAAAAAAAGCAATAATCTTTTCCTGGTCGTTTATAAAGAATTGGATTTTATGGGTCTCTGTTTCCTTTTTGAAACAAAATGATTCAAACCATATGTCATCCCTGAAACAGAAAAATAAATAAATTTTAGCACTCTCCAAAAATAAGTTTCAATCTTAAGTACTATTTTTTTAAGAAGCAGAGAATTTGAAAGATTACTTAAAATTGTGAAAAATTTCTTTTATTATTTCATTATTTTCCTTTTCATGAAATTCTATAAGGATTCTACTGCTAGCAAAAATATTATTATGTCTTGTTCTTAGTAACTTTGAGTTAAATTAGCATTAAATGAAATATAAAAAACACATTATCTCGTGCTTTTCACATCTTGAGATAAGCAAAAATGGAATTTTTATCTTCACATTGCCTCATCAACTTGATACAGAAATCTAAACAGAATTTCTTTTGCAAGTTGATATAATCCGTTCTCTCCCTGCGTATTACATTAGATACGCTCCGAGAATGCCTGCTCCAGACCAAAGTATCAATAGAGACACGTTTAAAGAGAACGTTAAATTTGACTTTTTCAATGTTGCTAGATGGCTTTACAATACAACGAAATCTATATAGACAGGCTATTTGGAGGGTTGACCTTGGTGATATGGGCTTGGATTTCACTTCTGGCTATCAGGAGGGGGTAATTGCTAAAAGCACATGTTGCATCGCGGCTCTTTAAATATAATGACATGATTTAAAGGGTGCACTTGCCTTCGGTTTGCTTTTTTCTTTCTTTCTTTCTTCTTGGAAGTTCGAATGAGAATTTATGGATGCTTATGGGGATTAGGGCTTTTGGAAGTAGATGCTCTCAGTTGTTCTTTCCATAAGATTGGGTTTTTTTTTTTTGTAGCGACAATCATGATGGAAAGGAAGTTATTATCTGAGACTGAGATTTACGAATTAATGAATTAATCTGAAAGTGATGCTAGCAAAAATAATCCAAATCTGTACATAGCGATTAAAGGGGGGGGGGAGGCCGAAGAAGATATGACCTTTGCTGAAAATCTTGCGTGAAGCGTCAAAAGTTGACAAAATATGTGTGTAAGACATGTGACGGTGAACTATGCATTGAAGAACTTTTTTTTATAAAAGTATCATGCATAAAAATAAGATTCATTTTTTATATCTTAATATTCCATGTAATAGTATATCATTACACCATGAAATTTATGTAACACATGTAAGTATATTTTGTATTTTCTTAAGAGATATGATTTCTTTATGTACTGATTTTAAGTAATTTTATGTATAAATCATATAATTTTCGATTAAATCTTTTTTTTCTTTCGTATGTACTGAATTTAATGCATTTTAAATAATATATGTAAAAACTAAAATATTTTGATGAATAGCCGATTTTAGAGGATATTTTTTTCTTTGCGAATTACACTTAATAACTAAAATCGTCTGGACACAGCGTGACACTCCGTGATAAGGAGCCGCGGATCCAGAGAAGCACTTTATTTTCTCCCTCCGGTAGCGAAAGGGATAAAGCAATCATGGATAGATTGCAATAACTCTAATTCCTTAAATCGTTAAGCATTTTAATGCCATAATAACATACATTGGAGTCAAAAAGTTTTCGTATAATAGGAAATTACGTGATTATTGAAAGAAATCAAAATATCGAGAGAAGGAAAATGTGATATGCGAGGGTAAAACGATTATAAAATTAGGAAACAGTGCAAAAGAACGATACTTTTTTACTCACTTTTATTACTCAAATAAACGGGGTAAACTGGGCATAATAGGAGTGAACACTTTTGTGGAATATAAATGAAATAAAATAATTCTGCAGTGTAATAAGGTGTGTAGTCACCTTTGCCGGTCAGGCCCTCTGCACAACACTTTCCTATGGTTGCTAGGGCAGTACGTTTGAGTCGTGGGTCTCAAACGAATACCAAACGTCCAGAAGAGCTATTTTTAGTTCTAGAATGGTGCTTGTGGGAGCTGTAAGGCCAAACATGTTTTATACGATTCGGATCAGGTGAATGAGCAGGCCACGATAGATATTTTCTGTTTCAAAGAAGTCGTTGAGGAAGCACGCGAGATGAGCAGGCGCATTATGATCCCTAAATATGAAATAAGGACCAACAACTTAGTGATTCCATCCTAAGTTGGATAAAAAGTGAATGTATCAAAAAATATTTCAAGTTTCTTCAACAGACAAAACGAGTGTCAAAAGTAAAAGTATCAAACACAGTTGTATATTGTTTGACCTAAGAATACATTACAAAGAACAATGAAGTTATGGGGACAGCGCAATTTACAAATGAGCAAACCAGGCCATTTAAATGCCTTGGATATCACTCGATTTATATAAAAAGAAATAAAAACTTTGCTTATAGACTAACAAAATCAAGGGTTATCTGAAGTAGGGAATATTTTTAATTCGACTGAATACAAATCGAAATCAAATCCAAATGAATATTATGTGTTGGTATACATCAAGTATGTGGTTTCCTCCCTTAAACTGCTTGCCACTTTCTCGCCATGAGGCTGTGCTTCTTGAATCATTTGCATTTTTTCGCCTTGCCACGAAGCGGAAATTTAAAACAACTAATTTCTGCATGCGCGCAGTTATGCAATTTGTGAGTTTGTGAGTATTCAGCGTACATACATACAGAATAAGAATTAATACCCGTGCGGTTATCAGACGAACACGGCACCACCAACAGCAGCAGCAGAAGAAGAAAATGAATTTCCTTACCTATCCGGCATGCTGTCCTGATGATTCCGTTTACTGTCCTACTTCCTTTCTAGACCAGCATCGATTCATTTCTCTCCTTCGATAGCCCAGACCTGCTGAGCTCATTTTGTATGAATAGAGGATATAATGAACGAGAAAATTCATTCGTATAGCCTTCTTTAAGCAAAATATTTTTCCTACTCGCAATAAATACCATCACCCTACATGGGAATAGATGTTAAGTATATGCAATGCAAATTTGGAATGGCTAAATATTTCATAGTATTCTTAAAGAACTTTATAATTTTTTAGAATTAGAAAAGTGTTTTGAATCTTAAATAAATTGTTAATATATGACATGAAAGGGAAAACAAATGTCACATAGATGAAGAGATTAAATTATTTAATAGTTTCCACTACATCAGCGTTTGAATAAAGTCAGTTTATTAACTGGTTTTTTTTTAAGATCAATGTTCTTAACTGTAATTAATAATGCTTCCGGGAATTTATAAAACATGAGCATGGGGCAAATGCGCGTCCTCGTTCGTTATTTAGACTCCCTTGTCCCATCACTGGTGAATGTCTCTTATTCAGGCAAACATCAAATAAATAGATAAATAAAGCTTTATACCTTAATATTTAATGAAACAATCAGCATTCATTATATTCACTGTACCTGTTGGAGCAACCCTCCCACGTACTCCACAAAATAATAATAAAAGGTTTTACTTCACTGATCACTAATACAGGTGGATCCGAATCTGGATCCAATCGTTCTCATCAATTGTATAATTCCCTGTCTATTGCTACTCATCCATCTTTCAATCTCTTCTTTCCTCTTTATCACTACTCATGAGTGGTCGCGGCAGCGTAGTAGGCATGGTTGCCGACTCGCAGCCGTTGTTGTTTTTGTCGAGGCATAGGTTTGAGGCTTCATGCCACTTAAGACCCACCGTGTAGCCCGAGTTGATGCGCGTTAGATCTGTTGAGGCTCAAAGCCCTCCCGTTGACACAGTGTGGAATTTTAGAGAGGGAGGTGCCAGCTCAGATGTCGTACTCGTCACTTGACCGAGGTTCAAAATTACGAGGTCTGTCTTCAATAGCCAATTTTGTGGCTCACTCAGGTGAGGGTAACTCATATATTTCTTTGTATATCTAATAGCATTATTTATTTGGTAAATAGGCGGAAGGTTTCAGACGTGGAAGGTCAGAGTGATCACTTTATGGGTGTGCATCTGCGAATTGATTTAAATATTTCCGAATTTTATTTAAATACTAAATACTGTACCAATATATTTCTGAACATCTTAAGAAATCCAACCCCAAACTTATTCAAACAGTTGAATTAATTCGGAATAGTGATCAGCTAGAGGAGTTTCCTGCTTTATTGATTTAAACCGCCCGGTCGTCCGCTTTCAAATCCTTTTATAAGAGACGGGTTCTTGATTCTCGATGTTTCAAATATTAATCATTTTATATCCCAAAATCTTCCGTTATTGTGGGTTTGACTATAAGGTGTTTAAGTTCTCAAACTTATTCCAAGTCGAAATATGATTACTTTCTTTCGATATTTTTTTTTAAAATCGAAAACGTACTTTAAATTGTTTTAAGCCGTTAATTAAGACGGGCTTAGTTTCAACATTCGACCTAGACATATTTCTAATAAAAATCTAATATATATATTAGAAAAATAATAGGTAATATTTTAGGAGCATAAAATGCTCATCTCTTATATATTCTTAGAAATATTATAATTACAATTAAGAATGGTAATCTTTAAGAAAATATAATTAATAAGCTGACAGTATTCAAACACAGATTTGATGGTAAATGTTAAATAATTAAATCAGTCCATCGACGTGAAAAACTTGTTACCTTCTCTAAATCATTTCATGTCATATTTTATCGATTTATTTAAAACTCAATACACTATCCAATACAAAGTGATTCACAAAATTCTTTCAGAATGCTACAAATTATTTTGCCATTTCAAACTCCCATTGCATATGCATAACATTACAACGTGTCTAAATTAAGGACTGAATTCAAACGTTATTTTCGCACGATTTTAATTCGAAATCAAAGTTAAGTTTAAATAGAAAACCTCTAGACTTGAGTTGAAGCAACATTTTAAAATCAAAAGTAAAAAAGAATAAAAGAAATAGTAAGTACAAGAGAACAAAATCTCATCTTTTTGGTCCAACAGTACACCCACAAAAAACTATAGAATTAATTTTAAAAATATTTTCCTATGTTTAAGATATTCACTCTTAATAATTCTTAAGGATATATCATGTAACCATTATGTTCTTTTAAGTACAATAAGTATTTGCGGTTAAATCTTCGGGTTTGAGCAATATATTAATTTAGGGAATTAATGAGTTAAGAAACATAGATGATAGCAATTTCGTAAAAATATTGCTTTTATTATTAGTTTTTTTTTTTTGAAAAAAAAAAATCGCACGTGACCAAAAAAAAAAAAAAAAAAAAAAAAGAAATACCACTCGCCAATTATGCTTTTCTAGCTTCGTAATAGTGGGGTAATTTCATGTCCCAACATAATGCATGATTCACCTTAATGAAAAAATGGGTAGCTATGAAACAATCTTGTAATTATAATTTATCTGTTGGGTGGATTAGTCACGCCGTTGATGTTAAACATATCAAGTAATGTTTATCTATACGGTTCTTGGATCTACGAACAGGATATTTTCTAAGAACACCGAACAGTTTTCGTGATTCGTAAGTCCGATTTTGGCCTTAACTTGACAGAAAAATTTTCTCTCGCAATCTAGAATATGCATTTTTTGAAAACTCTTGATTTTTTGGGCCTTTTTTATTTTATCAAAGTCTTAGTTTTTAACTTAAGGCTTCCGTCTACTGGCCATTTTGATTTCGAGAACAGTATCCTATAGAAGGTTGTGTTGATCCTATATCTATACTATCTTATCTATTTGAATGCAAAAAAGTGCAACCGAAAGAGCAAAAAATAATGAAAGTTTCCGCGGAATTACAGTTTTCCTTCGAATTTCGAAAACATTTCAGAGTATTTTTTTTAAAGATTGTAAAACTCACAAGCGATTCATTAAAACATAGGTGAAAAATATTTTTAAAAATTGGAGGAAAATTGTAATTCCGCAGAAATTTTCATTATTTTTTGCTCTCCCGGATGCACTTTTTCGCTTTCAAATAGATAAAATAGTACAGATTTGAAGACGGAAATAACACATCAATCAATAACTCCCGAGACTAACATTGAAAACAACATTTTTTTTGCAAAATTTTTTTTTTATTCATCAACATAACACCTTTTGTTAATCACCTTTTAGGGTGATACAATCGTTTCAACAATTTTTTTAAAAATTTTTTTTTTTTTTTTTTTCCCAATTTTTTTTTTTTTTTTTTCGCAAGAAATCTTTTTTGTTGCGAGTAAATAGCGATAAACAGCTTTCTGAATCATCGACTCGTTGCTGTTTTTGTTCCATCGAAAGCAATCGCGGCACCCACTTGGAAAAAACCTTTTTCATGCTCAATTTTTCATGAAGGATAGTAAATACACTTCCATATGATATCTGTGTCATCTCAGCAATCTCACGGAGTTTCACTTTACGATCTTTCATTATAATTTTTGTCACTTCACTCACATTTTCCGGTGTAACGGCTTCCACAGGTCTACCCGAGCGTTCCGCGTCATTTGTGTCGGTACGACCACGTTTAAACTCGGCAAACCACCGACAAATCGTTGCTTTTGATGGACAAGAGTCCGGGTAACATTTTTCAATCCATTGTTTCGCTTGCACGGTGTTTTTACCCATTAAAAAACAATGTTTTATCAGAACACGAAACTCGGTTTTTTCCATTTTTTAAACAAACTACAAAACGACTTTACTCCAACCTCGATAACTTAGCTGTTTCTGGTCCGATCGACTTAAAATTTTGACACGTTTCAAGCAAATGTTAGTACTCTAGAAAGACCTGGTTACTGGTTTACTACGAGCGCCATCTCTGGGTTTGTCTCGGGAGTTATTGATTGATTTGTTAAAAATTTCATAGAAATTTCATGGGAAATCAAAATGCCTTGTAGACTGGAACATTAAGTTAATCCAGAGTTGTAAAAATCAAACACTCACACGAGATGTATTCGTTCAAAGAATTTAACAGTTCTTATTCATTTGTCTAAATAATAAATTATACAAAAACTCTGAGCTTTAGAGAGATTGTCTAAAAAAGCTTTTACTCGAGGGGAAAAAAGAATAAAAGAACAACTAACAATACACTTCTAACAATAACAACAAACTTATATAAGAAACAACTTAATTATAGATAGAAATAAATACAAATTGCAATGAAATTGATAAACGGGATAATAATCTTTAATTTCAGTTAAAGAATTCCCAACAAAATTTAAATAATTTTTCCCAAGTGAAAAAATCGTAAAGGCATATATTAAAGAAATTGATGTAAAAATGTTCACCTTTATGTGGTGCCATGCAAAAAATTTAATGTTAAGTCTTGAATAATTAATTTATATAAAAATTAAATTATTTTGGATCATTTTTTTTATGTCATACTTAATTTTTAGGGTAATAATGTTAGTAAATTAATTAAATCATGCGAAATGTAATTACTTCTGCATAAAAAAGGTGATAAAACTTTTTGGAGCATTTCAAGTATCGTTAAATGAACATTGAAAGTATATAACCTTATACTAATAATTAAACAAATTTTTGGAATATTTCGATTTTTTTTCTTAAACATAGAAAAATTTTGAATTAAAAATTCATAATTAAACTAAGAATTTGTTATGTATTTTTTAAATTTAAGTAAGAGGGGAAAAAATAGAACATTACTTATCTATTTCGAATATTACCTGCTGTTTCGAGAGGATTTCATTGCTTTGCTATTTGCTCTCACATTGAAAAAGGATCGGACAGCACTGCCATCTAGATTCGAAGATTTCAATTATATCTAAAGTAGATAAATTGCATTACCTGCATTCGAGTATTTTGTCTGTGTGCCTCTGCGTGAAAGCAGAATTTTGAGTAAAAATTGTGTTAAGAGTTATCCTTTCAAATATTCACTAGCGGAGTTAGAGAAATATATTACATTAAATAATCCAAAGGTACTTCACTTAAAATACCTAAATAGCAAATTAATAATTAATTGAAGAGAAATATTCAAAGTGAAATATATTGATACATTAGAATATAAAAAATGCTAATGAAAATTTGAATTTATACATGTACCAGAACTTAGAATTTCGCTTCCAAAAGTAACTTCAAATTAAAATATTTTTTTTTTTTAATTCCCAGAATTCTTTTATTTTTAAGTAATAATCGATTGAATTCTATTCGAATCTGCATTTGTACATACAACTTCATTCAAATTAGATTTCACCGAGTATTAAACATTGTATGGGCACATACACAATAATTTCAATCAAGTGTAATAAGATATCTCAGTATATGATGCTAAAATCAATTTGTAATTCTAATAATAAATAATTTCAATAAAAAACCGATTTATTTAAAAGAAATTAAAATTTTAACTTTACATTTATGTTCAACAGAAGGAAAAGAAAGCCAGTTTGAAAAAACTCTGAATTTTAAGCGATATGATAATCTTTATTCTGTCAAAACTGAATATATACAGGATAATAAACAGTTTGAAATACAGAGAAAAAAATGTTTAAATTACTTTAAATAAAAAGTATAATGGATTCAATAATATCTGTTTCTTTCATCCTAATTTTGAACTTCTAAATAGCTTTCGTTTTGTAAATTTTAAGTATTATTCATAGAATATTGAAATTTCATTTGAAAAATAACACACAATTATGCATGATAATAAAATCAACACTTACAAAGGGCCTTAATATACTAATGAGTAAAAAAATTTATATTTAAATGAGTGAGCGTGTCGTATCAAAAATGTTAAAAAAAATTTAAAATATCAAGAATTTTAAGACTTTAAAATTTTATTAATTACATGAAATTTGAAAACTTAAAAAAGTTATTTAAAATGACTTAGGTGTAAAGAGTATAATGAGTATTATCTAGATTTAATTGTTTTTAAGTGAATTAAATTTAGCAATCATGATTCACAAGTTTGACAGTATAGGGCTTCAGATGTATTGACTAATTTCTAGCTTAAAAATTACCTTATTAAATTAGAGAGTTCATTTTTGGACAAATCACTTCTTTTTTAATCAATTCTTAGAACAAATTTTATTCCCAAAAGTTTTGAATAAGGAATTTCGATAAAATGCTTGCCTAAAGTAACATAAATTTAGAATTAGCAACAACATCCGAATACTCATTTTAGAGTAAAAAGTAATAATCACAAGTGCGATGCATTTCAGTGATCAAAGTGAATAGTTTTTAGATATGATCATTATATATTCATATTTGTAAATATATAAAGAATTTTTTTTAAATATTTATTAGGCATAAATTCTATTTATAAGTTTACAAAGTTTCATTTATTGAATGTAAGAAATTTTTTTGTTGAATTTACTTTTGAGTTAAATGCGTACATTGAAATACAAATAAAATAGAACGCAAAAAAAAATACTGAAACAATTAAAATATTACAGTTATATTCACTGATTTTCAGATGTTTTATTTATATAATTGAAGAGACCTTTTCAATCCTAGTTGGTAGTCAATTGTTTCCAATACAATCAGGAAATTAAATATATATATATCAAACTTTATTAAACATGTTAATTACGATTAATTAAAAAATTTTTATTTTATCGTGCCCTTGAAGATTAAAATAATTTAATTCTTAAAGAACTTTACGTTTAAGTTATTTATTGCATTTCTGACGACAGGAGTCTAAATACAAACAACATAATAACTTTTAAGCATTGATGAAGTCATAATTTTGCATTGAGTGTAAGATTTGCTCTTATTTTATTATCTCATTTTGTATGATTATATACTGTTCACTTTTTCCAGCGGGGCCCACATTTTCCAGAAATCCAGCAAATTTGAATACTTTGAGGCAATCAGTATCTTCTAACTTTATGAATATAATTCCAAGCAATCAAGAGGAGATATGGCTGATTAGTTGACAGGGAGAGTTTATAAGATACACTGTAAATGAGGAATTGTTTGAGTGAGCTGTGTGACACAGAGTGTAAGAGATATTGCAGTCCAGTTATCGCTGACGTTGATAGTAATATGCAAAACTTCTGGATTTAGTTTCAGATTTAATAGCAATTGAAACATATTCCTTCCCGGGTTATACAGTGTATCCGGGAAGTTATGGGTTTTAAAAGATTATAACTTCAGATTTATTCATTGGTTTTGTTAGCGTCGCACACTAGAAGCAACACGAGGGCTATTGGCGACGGATCTCATAATGCGGTCATAACTTCGGAACAAAACATTGTAGAGAGATGAACTGTACTTAAAATTATAAATAGAAACTCTACAGGTTCTATACCTGTTTAGTAGACATTATTAGCCGTTTAATAGCTTAGCTTTACCTGTTTAGTAGCTTATCCATACTTAGCTTTACCTGTTTAGTAGCTTATCCATACTTAGCTTTACCTGTTTAGTAGCTTAGCCATTCTAAAGACATTAAGACAATATTAAATTTCATCCCAAAGGCTGTAGAAAATGCCTGCCATGATAAATGAAACAATGGTCCTTTCTTTTAAAAGATCATTTGTTTTTCAGGAGATGGTTTCTGTTACATATGTTAGGTGTTAATATCAGTCGCTAATGTGTAAGATGAAAAGCTCTCACAAGAAAATAACGTCCGTTGATAGGACAAACAACCCGAAAAAACAGGCCACCTAATAAAGTAAGCCCGTTCAGGACGGTTACCTCTTTCAGAAGAAACTAATGGAGTTGTACGAAGAAGTTTCTTGCTAGCTCGAAGAAATCCGAATGAAAGTGTTCAAGAGAGTCAGGTTCTCGAATAACTATCCTCGTACTTGTCACACAACTGTTATAAAATATAACCTCCATGTACCATTAATAAATATCAGCGTTATAGTGACAAAGTGAACTTGTGGTTCGTTATTGAACGAGATAGAACGATTTGCTTTTTCTTTTTCACTGGGAAAACACCGAAGAATGTTTACCTGGATATATTAGAAGACTCGGTAACACCTCAAATACCTGATAACTTTATTTATCAGTCAGATGGGGCTCCTCAACATTTTGAAACAAATGTGCGAGATTTTATTAAAGCAACATTTTCTCATCGATCCCTTATATGAAAAGGGTTGATTCTAAAGGAGTAATAAGATAAGGATACACATATCACACACCGACTGACTTAGAGCAGTAGATATCAAATGATCGAGGACCATTTATTACTTAAAACGTCATTTATTTGTCATTTAATAAAATATTGTTCAATGAAAATATCACTCATTCAAATATAATAAATATCAAAAATGAAGTTAGCTCAAATATTTATAAAAATTATTAGCTAATGGATAACTGAAAAGATACAGATAGTATCATAAAGTTATCAAGCTAATATGGAATACAAGAACGTAGTAACTGGTATGGAATACTGTGTGATGTCACCGCATAGGCATGAATGCTAGCAAGAAAACAATCTTCAAAAATCTACCACAGAGAACTCCGATTAGTTACATAGCGAGAACTATGAATCTGTAGGTGCGAGAAGTCATGTTCTTATCCAGGATGAACTCAGCAATGCAGGACGTTGATAGAGAGAAGGGAATTTGAACAGGCACAGGAAGAAATCTCATTGTATATTTGGAGGAGGATAATAGACAGATCTCAAAGGCAAATACTCCTTGTGCTGTTCTGTTCTGTACTTCTCATAGCTGCGGATTTCAATACTTTTACCACAGTTGAGCACACACAATACTTGTAGTTAATCTGCACATATAGAAATAAGTTGTTCTAACGTGCCACCTCATGGCAAGGTGATCAGGTGACATGTGATTTAAAAAGAGCCGCCACAAGTCTCTAGCCCCTTCGGTCTCCAGACCCCACTTTCATCACTTACTATTTTTGGGATCATGTAAAGCACAAGTACATACCGTTGTAGTTTGAAATATTGACCATTTAAAAGAAACCATTACTGAAGCTGTTTCCTCTGTCCCACCAGATGTTATCTGCCATGTATGGAAAGCGACTGAGTATCACCATGATATCTTCAGGTTATTAAAGTGAGCACATAATAAAATCTACTGAACAGGTAAACCACTTTGTGAGGGGTCTATCAGCGACCTTGTCACTGATAGTCCTCTTGGGGAATTAGCACTTATTTGTATCAGAGGACTTCCTCCGAAGAAGAGAACGGAGATATGCAAATTAAGACTATTATATATATATATATATATATATATATATATATATATATATATATATATATATATATATATATATATATAATGAGCGGGGAATAGATAGTATAGATTTCTAGTTTGATTGTTCTATAGATTTGTAGATGAACTGTTAATAAAGTGATTGTTTTAGAAATGTCTACCCTTCTTTCCCATTCGTCCGATCACTTGTTATAACTTGAAGAGTACCTTTTCAATTTGACATATCATTCGTATTTCTAGAATGCTTTGATTAGAAGAAATATAGCCATTTAAAACGCCACCATTATTTCACAGGCACACTGTATTTAGTATATTTTGTTTATTACATATAAGAACTTACTTTTGTTGTTCCTTTCAAGTCGAAAATTTAAATGCATTTGATGAAGTAAAAGAATGCACTCTTGGTTCTTAGTCTGTATTTGGCTATGACTTGTCATGTCAACAGTGTTTGATAATGAGGCGATGAAATTTAAGATAAAATTGAATTTATTTACTTAAAAATTTTTAGTGAAGGGATGCGGTTAGCTTTCCCCATACGTGACATGGAGATATTTAATCGTTACTATTATTTCAAAATAAGTACAACGCAACTTTGATTAGCTTTTGAAGTAGAACTTGGAAGTTTACTTCTACTATCAGTCCATCAGAGCAACGAATTTTTTTCTTTCTTTGCCTGCAGTTATGTTGTCGTCTAGTGGTGACGTAGAGCGGTACCACCTAGTGATCTCTAACAGACTGATTTCTTTCCAAGTTTTCAATTCAAACCCTGGATATTTTTTAGAAATTAATGGAAAATAATCTTCAACTTTTCTTGACGGAAAATGACGTATTGTGAGTTATAAAATATAAAATTAGTAGACATTCTTACTTTAAGTATTTAAAATACATTTTACACACTCACACGCACAGAGAGAATTTTTTTATATGTATGTTTTTTACTTACCTGCTTATAGAATTGCTACATTATTTTCAGATTTCTATAATATATAGAATTTTTAATCAGTTATATAAAAAGCATTTGCTCATAAAATTATGTTGATTGATTGGTTTTATTAATGTCGCACTAGAAGCAACAACTGGGCTTTTGGCGATGAGCCTCATAACTTTGAACTTCTGTCAAGTGACGAGGACGACAGCTAAGCTAGTACCTCCCTCTCTTAACTTCTACACCATGCCAACGGGAGGATTTTGAGCCCCGACAGATTTAACATGCATCATTCCCAACTACATGGCGGGTCTTAAATGGCATGGACTCGAACAAATCCGCTGGCTTCGAGTCCTCAACTATGACCACAAGGTTCACGTGGTCACAAAATTATGTTGAAGAGGCCTGAATCAATCTAATTTTTAATTTAGTATTTAATTTCCAACAACATCAAATTTATTTCAAGAGAAGATTATACTGATAAATATTTTGAAAAACTAATTTTGTACGATTTTTTCCCTTTAAAAATGAGTTATATATTTGATAAGGAAATCATTCAAATTTACATGAAATAATTCAAGAAAAAAATTCAAGTAAAATAACAACCAGCAAAATATTATTTAAAAAATTATATTTTTAAGCACATCATCGCGTTTCCTCTATATTAAACTTATCACTAGCGGATTTAGAAAACTGAGGCGGTTTAAATATGTAAAATATATTTACTTTATAATGAAGAGCTTTATTTACCGAAAAGTTGTGGGTGAATAACAACACAATAAAATTATTCAAATTTATTCAAACATCTCTAATAAATGTCAAAATCAACTTTTTACATAATAAACATTAACTTCAAAATATCATTCAAACAGTATAAATATTTTTTTCTGAAGTAAAAGTTTTCGAACTAATTAAATGAAAACTTTAGAAGTCAACATGTTTAATCTTAATTCTAATCATAAATTCCCGAAATTTATTCTTTACCGTATAATTTGAATATATAATTTCCTCGCGTTTATTTTTCATGAGGAAAGACACAGAAAAGTTTTCTGCTAATTAAGAAATCAAAATATTTTTCTGTAAAGAATTAAAGAAAATTGTATGAGAAAATGCTTTTAATTCTTTGTACACATTAAGTAATTATTTCTTCACACCGTAAGATTAACACGAAGATTTGCTGTTTAAATATCTAAGAATACATGCCCGAACTACAACCGAAAGTAAATAACTAGAAGATGAAAATAAAAACTTCAGATTAGATTTTTAATTTAGTATTTAAATGTTTTTAGTTTGAGAGCTACTTCGAGAAAAATTAACATAACACTGGCTATAAACAATAAAAACGAATATTGGGTAATGAGTAATGAAGGATGTGACAAAAAAGAAATTTAGTGATAAATATATTTCTTTAGAAGCAATATTAAGAGTTTTTAATTCAACCCAAATGACTTTTTCTCGTAATCAACAGATGCATTGAATATTTGAAGTAATTATAATTATCATAACGAATACTAATAGTTTATAATCTAAAAATTGCTAGCATATTCTTCATTTACCTTTCTTTTTATACTAACGGTGTTATACGACACAACTCTTCATATATGTTAATTTTCCAAGTCATTATTTTCGTTTTCGTAAAAAGATACTTGGGCTCAAAAATTAAGATGATTAACAATTGAAAAAATATATAATATTTCTTATTGTATTTAAAACAAATAATCGCTATATATTTTGACCAGTGTATTGAAATTAATCGTGAATGAAACTTAATTTCAATGTGGTACTCGATGAGTATCATCCATGCGATTACATGCGTTTCTGGGTCATCTCCATACACAAATCCGACTCGTTCAATATTATGACATCTTTTATAACGGTGCTGTTTTACACTGAATTCTCGGGTTTAAAAATAAGAAAAATGTTTCTTTTTTTTTTATTAGAATTATCTCCATTTACTATAAATGTTCTATCATATTCAATCAGTGCGGGATTGATTTCGAACATAATTGGAGGAATCGTTTCTTGGATAGGATAACCTAGTGAGCACTCGACTTGACTCGATAATGTCTTATTGTCTATGAGTTCGGTCTCGATTGCAAGACGTGTTAATATGAGGTATGTAAATAAAGTCATGAGACTGAGTCTTTTAAAATTTTGCTCTCAGTTAAAGTTGGATGGCCACCTTCGAGATAATTGTTCTGGGAAGCCACACAATGTTGGAGATAATTTTTCAACTTTTCCAAGCGGGACTAGAAGCATTGCAGGAATTCGGATATTAAAATTGCTTTTAGCAGAATGGTTACACCCGTTCTAATGCTTTAGTGCCCAAAATTACGTCCTTCGAGGTGGACTTTCTATCTTGTTAAGTCACATGGTCTCATTCGGGAAATAAGGGGGTCGAGGTTCCACAGGGATATTTTTACCTCAGAAAAAAACAATAATTGAAAATGCAGTGTGATAGGATGAATTGTTCACGTGGTCCATTAATCTTCAGTGAATGGTAACATGATCATCAAATTCAGATCTCTTCTACGATTATCTGGTCATTTTGATTGTCAAGCGACGATCAGAACGCACAAGATCTCCATTTCTGAGAACATTTTCATCAGTTCTTACAATTATAGGCTTCCACAGCACCATCAGAAAAACTGGGTCCTTGACAAATCGTTGCTTTTATTTCCTTGCTGAAGATTTGAATATGTTCAGTCGCACTGTGCTCAAACCTGAAACAAAATTTGAAAGTACATCAATGTTGGAAATCCAAGTCACTCATTTTCAGAAAGCATAAGAAAAAGCAGTTTATGAAAAAAACATTTTTACTCATAACTGAATGATTGTATGCAGCTCAACTAGTACTGGGTGGTCCAACACTTGTTCACCCAAACTTCGCTTCAGACGGGAAATCCGCAGCTTAACCAAATCGAACGTTACGCTTATAGTTCTCAGTACTTTATTTACAATCCTCGAATTCTGTTTGATGTTCAAAATACGTTGTTTTATTATGTTAATATATTTTTTTCATTATTTTAGGTATTTACCTTTGAGAATTTCTTTTACTAAACAGATAAAAAAGCACTAGATTAAAAACTCCTTAGTTATGAGACAAAACTATTTTAATTGACGTTTAGTGGTAGGTTTTTTGCTTCTGTTATTTTCCATACCTTTCATTATAAACCTGAAAAATAGAAAATATATAAAGAAAATCAATGTTGAGAAAAATTTCATATATATTCTTTTTTTTTCTTCTTCTTTATAATTTGTTTTGGTATCATTAAATATCAATTAATTTAAGATACTTTCAGGAATTTTTACCCGAAAAAAATCAACTAATATATAAATCTAATCGACCCATTTTTAAAATTTATTTCGCGAATGAGAGAGAGAGAGAAGGGGGGGGGGGAGTGAGAGAGTTCCTGTTTATTGTAACCATTTGAGGGGCGGTGTATAAAAAATTAAATTTTTGCAAAACTTCAACTGATATGTATTAATAGTGTTAAAAGAACACAATATCAAGCGGTAAAATTTATTTTTTAAATATTTCCCGTTTTTTAAGACCCAGTATATGTAATATACTACTGCTCCTCTAGGACATCTTATTTGTACACTCGCTCTTTCGTATTCCTTCGAAGAAGTAATTAATAGTTTCATAAAAATTATATTATTCTAGTTAATTTGGCAAATATTAGGATCACAAAACACTTTGGAAAAAATTAGAGCTTTATAATGTAGTATTTTTATTTCTAAGAGCAATAATTTGAGTGAAAATAAGTATTAATTTAAGTATAGCTTTTTTTTTATACATATGTAATTCTCATAGTTTAATGCTAAAACCATATTATAAACTTAATAAGACAATTTTAGTTCAAATGCATACACAAATTTATTAAAATTAAGGCATATTTTTTACTGCACTGACTGAAGTGAAATTTTCTTCCCCACTTGTTGCTGAAAATAACTCCGATCCATCAGAAGGAAGCTCTTCAAACAAAGCAAGTTCTTAATCGAAAATCTCCATATTGATATTCTTTTAAAGATATATTTTAGAATATATATATATTTAAAAAAGTATTTAAAACCAGATTATAAAGCTACTTAAAATAAAATTGAAATTTTCTGAAATAATTATACACACTATTATACGAAATCTGAAACCGCCATGAGAATTAAACGAAAACATGAATTAAATGAATTCTAGGTAAACCTAAAATTCTGTTCGTTGTATGGTCTCAGTAAAAGTTTAAAAACTAGACGACCACGGTAATTGAATCTATTCAGAATATACCCTCCTGCATGTAATGAACAGAAATGTCAAACAAACAAACAAAAAAAAAAAAAAAAAAAAAAGGGCCAGTCCTCCTTACTCTGAATTATTTACAGGATGCTGAAGTCCAAATGTCCATTTGCCGAGGACTCTGTTCTGACAAAGTGGGTATCTCTTTGCTGTATTGTACCTTTTGTAATATCAATTACCCCTGATTTATATATCATTTTACTTAGATTCTTTGATAAATTGTTCCCCTAGAGGCAATGAGTTCCTATTCTCTCCCCTCTTTTGCCGGTAGTTTATCATCTATTTTTATCTCATACTAACACTTCATATCCATGATCGTTAAAAAAAAAAAAAAAAAAGGCCAGTCCTCCTCATGTCTGTAAAAGACGACAAGTCCCTAATTACTGTCTCCTGCTAGTTCTGTCTTAGATGACTTTAAAGGCTGCTTTTCGATTGATTTTTTTTGCACTAGTTTTGAATTTCAAATATCCTTTTTTACCCCTACGTTGCTTTTTTTTTTGGGGGGGGGATGCGCCACGTTGATATATTTCTATTCCTGTTCTAAATCTCTTTTCTTAAGAGAATATTTCTGATTTTTGCCTCATTGGAACTCGAAAACATATTTAGGACTTCTATTTTTTACTGAAACAAAGCGAATAGTCGCATATCAGTCTGAATCGAAATTTTCCGTGCTGCCATCTGTTGCTCACTAACCCCCTGTGTGCTCTAGACGAGCTGTGTATAATTATGATACCGTTTAATTTAGAGTATGATACCAATATTTTATATATTTTGCTTTGAGTAATTAGTAGCATTTTATAAAGTTTCAAACCTGAAGATTGGGGTGCTCATTTCAGAAAGATTTCTGTGAGGCATAAAACAATCACTAGTTAAATTCAAAACAATAATTCTAATAATTATTCTGCATGGTTCTGCCATTTAATTCGAGTAAAAACTATAAGCTACCACGTGATGATAAATGTGTGGGAAAAATGCATACATTACAAGGAACGCTCTAAATACATGGTATAAAAATATACCACCGCCCCTGAAAGGGTTTGAAGGCATCTTATGTTAGATGTCTTTAGTTTGTAGTTTTTTCTGATTTGTAGAATTATTCTTCCCCACCCCCCAACTAAATAAGAATATGACATTTTAGCCGAATAGATATAATCGACCGATATCACTAATATGCATTGAAAATACATATTGCGACTCATCCCTTTCATTTAATTTTAAGGTCATTATTTCTAAATTGAATGTGATTGCTTATTAACGCCACACTGAGAATCAATATGAGGGCTATTGGTAGAATGTTCAAGGTGATAGAGTTCACCCAAGGGCCTTAGAGCTACCCCCCCCAAGAGACAATTACCCCTGCGCTCGGCCTTTATCGACAAAAGAACATAAGATATTACATAATTTCGTAATCAAAAGTAAACAAAGTTTGCAATGCATTTACCTAGCAGAAAATGTATAAGACAGAAACATAAGAAGAAAAAACTAACAGTTGGAATTTTCTTGTAAAAATAAGATGCATAATAGGCTAAAGAGCACAGTACAAAAGAACCTTCAAACTCGTGAACAAAAATGAAGTATGAGACAAAAGTATGAACCTGTATACAAGGTAAACAGTTATTGCTGCACAATAAGGAAAATTGAAATATTAAGAAATGTAATAAAAAGTTGAAACCATTAAGGTATTTATTGGGTAATCTTAAGAGTCGTAAGAATACAGGATCTAAGCTCGAAATTCAAGTAAGGACTTTTACACACGGACTTCGGCCAAATAGGTTTCGCTTCAACAATAGAATAATTTAAATGAAAACCTCTGGCAAAAGGGTCCAAGAAAATGTAGTGGTCAGTATCTCCAACAGAGCCACGTGGACATAAGTTTATATTTTTCGAATTAAGATGATTTAAATAACAAACGAAGGGACGATGACCAGTTAAGCATCGATTACTAAGAACAGAATTAGAATAAAAATCAGATTTGGTCTAGATATATAGGACTGAACCTGAATACCAGTATAACAAGTTGACCACCAGACTTCCCAGTCAGAAAGAAGCTTATTTTTTAAAGTCATAACTATATGAGACCGAGGGGCAGGGACATTCATTCCCTCACCATCAGTCACAGGAGTTTTGCTAATGATTCCGCAGTTTCAGTGTAATCATCTACGACGTGGGCCCGAACCCAGCGTAAATTGTAAAAATCAGAATAAGTTGCTAATTTCTTTAATGGTATAGCAAAAGCGGATTCATTTCTGGTGCTCTACAGTATCAGTAATAATGATTAACGATCAGAATAAATGGAAACTTTGGAGTTATGATAGACGGCGCACAAAACAATAAATCCGATTCCCGAAAGCTGTGCCTGGAAAACTGAATTATAAAGATTCAGTTTAAATACGTAAACTTTATTTTAGACACGCCGGATGAAGACATACACGGCGAATCCTGTTTCGGATGGAAATATCGTTGACAGACCTCGTAATTTTGAATCTCATTCAAGTGACAAGGGCAAAACTTGAGGTAGCTCCTCCATCTCTAAGCCTCCTTACTATGCCAATGGGATGCCTTGGAACCCCTTCCATGTTTAATGTGCATCAGCCCCACTTAATGGTGGGTCTTTAGTGACATCATGTTTCGAACTTACGACTTGACGAAAATAAGGCTGGCCGCCAACCCGCTACCAAGATCACTCGACTATCACGACCATTTTTAAGTTAAATAGTTACTAAAGTTCACAATTGAATGATGAGACGTCAGATAAATAAAAAAAAATGTCTATTTAATATCAAGTTATGAATAATTAGTAGGGGCCGCGGTAGCCTAGTGGTCAAGGTCGTGGATAGCGGCTGGCGGTTTTCGTTCAGTCGCGGGTTCGATCCTTGGCCACCAAAGACCCGCCGTGTAGCCGGGGCTGATGCACGTTAAATCTGTTCGAGGCCCAAAGTCCTCCCGTTGGCGTGGTGTGGATGTTAGGAGAGGGGGGTGCCAGCTCAGGTGTTGTCCTCGTCACTTGACCGTGGTTCAAAATTACGAGGTCCGTCGCCAATAGCCCTCGTGTTGCTTCTAGTGCGACGTTAATAAAAACTAAACTAATGAATAATTAGTAAGACGTTCCTCTTTTTCTTTGTCTGTTAATTCTCAACGCGCTTGAAATCTAGTTTAAAATGAATAAATACGTTTTTTTTTACTAACTAAATCAGGTTAAAGCGAATTTAATTAATGATATAAGGGGTTCAAGTAAGTTATTTAACTCCACCTTCAAATTGAAATAAATCTGAAAGATCTGTGATTACCGTTGATTTATTTGTTAAATTGTAATTTCAACTCTACGACAAGTATCGTCTACTCACAACTAGTGATTTATTTATTGCACTGTTTTTTTTTATATATCCCTAAATCCATTCACTACACTTAATATAATTTTTTAATTTACAAATCATGTTTCTTTTGGTTTGAAAATAGGTGGAAGGTTTAGATATATCAGAAAGTAAACTCAGATGTTAGTTAATGGAAAATATACGAATAGCCTAAGTTACAATATGAAAATAAATATAGTATTTTTGTATGGCCTGGATTTGAAATAACACATGACAAATGTTGGGAGGTAGAAAAATATTTTCCTTATTATTTAACTTTCAACCAGACATGACTCTTGTTTTATATGTGTCTAAAACTAATAATCAATAATCCTTCTTTCACCTCTGCACTCCGAAGCCAAACTTACATATGAAAAAGTATAGAAACCAGATATAGTTTCATATTATAATAATAAAAATAGAGATGAAGTAGATAATACTGATACATTTGAATATTTAAAAATTGGCTGAAATGCAAAAGCGCTTGTTGATTTTTTAAACACGTAAATCCTTCTAACTCTGATCTGACTCCTTCTTATGTAAATTCAATTTAAACCTCTATTTGCAGTTCATTCATCTAATTCCTTCAAATGACTAGTGAGAAGGTGATGTGATGTCTTATCTGCGGTTGGCTAGACATTTTTAAATCAATATTTTAATTCTAGATTAAACGCCTGACTATTTGATGGTAATAATAAGTACGTTTACATATTGGAATTTTTGGGACATGTCAATTAAAGTTCAGAACTAGCGACGACAGCTTGTTACAAATATGATAAAATTTTATTAATAGACTTTCACATAGGGGGGAACCCGCTACAAAAGGAGAATATAAAAATTCCGAGAGCGCTCCGAATCAAAGAATGTGTTTGATGCTCTTTTGCCATCTCAATTGGCGTACTCTTGGCGAAACTGAATATTCGAAGTTGAATATGAATTACTGCTTCTCGCTACATCTGAATATTAAGAATTAGTAAATACCTGTACAAGGAAAATAGGATGCAACAATCGGGTCGGTCGAAAACACGATTATCTAGAGTGAAGAATGAAAAGTTTCTCAGAACATCTTTATGATGGTACACTAAAACAAAGACACCCAGTAAGAGATAAAAGTAAAGAAGTAGTAATATAGAAGTGTTGTAGGAAAAAAAAAAACATAAAAGTGATGGGGAGCATGGATTTTTCAGGACAAACAAAAACCCGGCAAATTCTCCTGGGGTCCCCAGAAAGTAGTGTTATTCGCGTCTCATAAAGTTGTAATTCCTATGGGATTAAGTGTGCAATGACCCAGGCCTGTAGCAGTGTGATCACAAAATCAGGATTAGATAAGAAAAATTAAATGCTCAGAAGAGACTGTATATTCTCTGCAATATCGCTGCATCATTACATTCGAAACAAGCTAAATACAAAAAAAAAAATGTTTATAAAGAAAACTTAATCTCACAAAATATTACGTTTAACATAGAAACATTACATATAAAATCTACTCAGAGAAAAATAACGTATAAATATTCCTCTCAGAAAACTAAAGGAAAAATTGACATTTGCAGCAGATCAAAAGCAAAAAAATGCAAAATACCTATATCAGAAATGTGAAAAATATACAGTACGAAAAGGAATCAACAATCGTAAATAATATATGCTTCCTACTTAGCCTTTCTTTCCCAAAAGCATGTAAATGTGTGCTATAAATCTTGTTTGTTACTAAAAAAGGGATCAAGAATAATGGATAGAAAGCAAGATTAATATGTAATTTAAAAAATCTATTACTTCTCGAGGATTTAAATGCTTAAAACAGCTTATGCAAAAAGGAGATTGGATTGTTACAGGGGCAAAGAAACAAGAGAAAAGGGCAGTATGAGTTATAAAATATATAAAACGTGCTGTTTATTTTAATAAACATAAAAATAAACGAATAAAATTACATAAAATATTGTGTTATGACCTAAAATAAATATTAACCAGACTGGGTCAAATCGAACTATACAAACGAAGCAACTTTTTTCCAACAAGGAACGAAGGCTCAAGTTAGCTAATTTTATTACATCTCACTGAATACGTTGTCTAAATTAGCGTCATAAATTCTTTTAAGTAAAATAATGGTAGGAGTTTCATCAATATTTACTTCTTTTGAATAAATAATTATCACCAGAAGTCTATTAGTCTTAAGGCAATTGAGTTAAATCAATTAAATTAATTTGAGATGTCCCTTGCCTCCATCCATAGTATGCTTCATAAACACCACTTACAGTCCAACCACCAAGAAAGTAGTCAAATTAACCGAAAGTCGAATTTATTCTTTTTATTCTCTTGAAGCACAGAATCATACTTACATTGAAGGACTTTTGAAGATATTAAAAAAGGACACTCTCTTATCACCGATTTTCTCTGAAATGAAACAGATATTTCAACGAGAAGAACATCATACTGTCAACATTAAACTTCTTTTATCTCATTCTTAAAAGGGTAGTCTGATACAGAAGAGAAATTTGAATAAATGTTTTCTTATCCCATTTAAGTGAAATTTTTGTTCTTACTTCTCTTCCAATGTATTTCAATATTTTGAAAACTATTTTGCTTTCATACTAACAATTTTAATTAGAGTTCAATTTAAATAATTCGTAACAATTTTATAAAATTGCATGAATTCAAAAATTTGTACATTTTGAAGTAATTATTTCCTATGTTTTATTTACCGAGGGATTAAAATTTGAGGAATTGAATCTCAATCATAAATTAAAGTTCTAAATACGATTAATTAGAGAGTCAATTATCTATCACTGAATATTATAGCTTCAGAATTTAGAAATAACTTGCTCACCTATCAATGCTTAAAATATTATATTTTTATATAAATACACACACATACTATATATATGGTACGAAAATTTCTTTCTGTAGAGTGTGCGAGGAGTGAAAATCAAGTCCAACTCGGAGGATAACGAGAAATGACGCATTTTTCGCAAGTTTCTGGGGCAACACACTCTTAACATAGCTCGGAAAATAATATTTACACACAAATACACAGCACTTGCACAGTATAGTGACACAGAAACTGGAATATATATATATATATATATATATAACTGATACCCTCCCTCTTCGCTGGACAGACGATAATATAATATTTTGGAACCTATACATAAAAAAGTATCAAGAAAATTTTCAATTCTTAAAACGTTAATGATAATCTAAATTTAAAATTTTAAGAAATTGATTGTCTGTAATAATGATTATCCACGACTTTCAAATATATGAGAAAAAGAAAAAAATTTAGTAAAAGTCACCCCATATATATATATAACATGGATAAAATTCATTCCACTATATACATGTTACACCTAATATTGCCAAAGATGCAACCTTTGGTCAGAGATTCATCATGTGCTTAACTTTCAAATGAAATACCCTCGCAATGGCATCGTGTCTATCATAAGATTTTTGTCCTTGCCTCAAGACATCTTTGATTTCTGACCATTTAGGATTGCAAGTGACTGCAATCCTTATAAAAAAGTCGTGCAAGACGGGAAGTCCAAAATGTCTTACGTATGTCATAGCCTCTTGAGTTCGTTCATGCTGCGCTACTTCGCCATTTTAGTATTTTTCCTAGATACCGCTAAGTTTAGGAGCTAAACTACACTTTCACCAACCATGGGATTCCAAACTCGTTTATTTCTATCGCTAAATATGTACGTTTCATATTTTCGACATGTGCGAAATTTCACATAAAGAGCCCCTTCGCCAAAATCTTGCCAATCCTCCATCAGCGCTTCAATATAAAATTATTTGGTATTTTTCCATTCCGCACGCTCAAATCTCACCAAATAAACTTAATTGGTGACAATACACAGTATACATAGGGAAAATATTTTCTGTTTGGCGTCGGTCGTATCATTTTTGGCGATAAAGTCACCAAAATTACATAACCGATGGATAAGGGTGGATAAACGGATGAAAATTACATTTTGGATAAGAGTTCCGTAAAATCCGTTCTTAGTGAGCGTCTACATCGTAAAATGAGTAACTATGCTAAATTTCAAGTCAATCGATTGTATAGTCTTAGAGATCTCGTGATGAGTCCTTATATATTATTTGAAGCACACATATATTGTTAGAAGCACACATTTTTAAGGAAACTCTATTAATTCAAACACATGGTGCTGTATGGCAATGAAAGAGAGAAATTCATTTGGATGGCCAGGTTAGAGAAATGTTCTTGAGGCAATGTTAGGTCGAGGTAACTTGCCTCATGCACCAGTTTGCATGACGAGCTTTGATGATGACGATGATATTAACTCAAAATCTTATTTAAAAAGTAATTGCGGCTGGAGTAGCTGAGTGAGCATGGGGTGCGCTCGTGGTCTACGATGTTTTCATCGAATCCTGATGCCACTAAGGATCAGCTGCATTGAGAGGCAGCTGCTCGTAATATTTGTTGAAGTTTTACAATCTCCTTTCAGCGTGGCGTGAAAATTTGGGGAAAGAAGAGCCACATCAGGTGTCCCCCTCGTCACTTGGACAAAGCTCAAAATTATGAGGTCAGACACCAGTATTCCTCATGCTGTTTCTGAGAAATGCATTAATGAAAAATATAATTTGAAGAAATAAACAAAAAATGGTATAAAATTAAAATTAGTATAATTGTAATTTATTTTGAAACACATATTGTAAAATAACTTTATATGTTCGTATCAATCTTCGCTTTAATCTGACTTTTACTTTAAAAATTATGGAAATTAACCTCATAACGCAGTTAGAACAGTTCTTTTCAGGCGATAATAAAGGAAATCAAATACATGAAATCCCTGTGAATTTTAATTACTTAAATATGTTTTCATTAGACTTTGAAGAGTTATAAAAAATGTTCATATATTTATGTTATCAAATTTGGTTCACGGAAATAAAAAAAATAATAATAATGACGAGGATGTTATTTAATGGAACACATAGATGCATTAAGGGACATCATCATAACATGCAATATAGATGGAGCAAAAGAAAATAACATCATTCTTTTTCATTTCATAAAAAATTTAATTTTTTTTCTGAAATAAAAAGCATTAATGATTATGATGGTTATGTTATTTAATGCAGCATAGAATTCTATTATGTATTACAATTCTCAATTAATTAAAAAAATTATTTTTATGAGAAAATGCATTTAAAAAAAGAAATGATATATTTCTGTATTTAAAAAAAATATTATTTTGATGAGAAAATGTGTTTATCAAAAGAAATGATATATTTCCCTTCCTTAGATTCAAAATTAAGGAAAAAAACAAGTAAATGAGACTGATGATGAAGCTGTTTGATTTGAGAATATAAAAGAACTATTTCTTTTCATCATTTAAAATGGCATTATATTATAAACAACAATCATTATCTAGATCGAACCGTATTTTATACCATTACATATTTTATAGTTTCAAAACTAAGATTTAATAAACAGAAATTACACAAAATGGCGCAATTGTTCTGAATAACTGAAATTACACAAAATTTTAAATGGCGCAATTGTTCAGTAGATGTATTGAAGCTCTTCGGATATGACCTATTTAGTTAAAAGAGCATCTAATAGTTTTATAAATAAGGATGACAAATGCTTTTCTCTTAGGTGAACAGACTTTTGATGTTCATATATATATATATATTCTTTTGAAATTCAAACTTTAACAGTTTGGTAATAAAAGGAGATAAAAGTATGTTAAATGTAACGGTAATTACAAATTTTAAATAATTCAGTAATAATGAGATTTATATTTAAAAATAACTTTTACATAGTTTTAATCAACAACAAAAACAAATTGTTTCATTAAAAAAAATATTTTTTTTTTCAAATTCTACTGCAGTGTAAAATACACTTTTAAAGTTAGTACTAAGTATTATGTGATTTTAATGTATATAGAAATTCAAACCATTGTCTGTATTGCTGCATAATAATTAGGAAATCCTTTTGCATTCAAAATTTTGTGATTGGTTGAATACACTTTTGAATATTTATGCTAAAAAAATGTCCACTTAAATATATCTCTCCCATCATTTATATAATTTATTGATGACATATAACAACTTCTCATCACGCCTACGATCCACTTGCACCTTCTTAACTAGCCATGCGGCGGCACATTAGAGCAACTCATTTCTGCATGCAAAGTTTCGTGAATTGGGAGAATTTTGCACCTGTGCTAATGGTACATACACATGCCTGTGGTATTGGTATTTGTACTCGTATAACCATCAGAAGAACAGAGTAGAAAAGGAGAAAGAGTTCTTGCTTTGCCTCGCCGATTCGAATGCAGGCCTCCTTTAAAATCCTACGATTTATTTAGTTCATCCTGTAAGTAAAGGACATCTTGCTCAAGAAGATGCATTGTTTGTGCTATGTAACTAACCAGAACTCTTGGAAGTCGCTTTCTAGATACCCGAATCTTACTTGAACTCATATCCATTAGGATATTTGACAGTTGCTATCACTATGTGCTATTCTAGCTACATAATTTTATGATATATACTGTATCAGTTTCAATTACCAGTAGCTATTAACTTGTTATATTTGAATTAACATTATTATTTTCTATCAGATCACACGATATTCTCATTTTACAATGCTATATTAAATGACAAATAAATGATATTTTAATTATTAGGTTGTTCTTTGACTAGTTGCAAACCACTTATCTGAGTCAGCTGATGTGTGATATATGCTTAAACGACCAATTACCCCTTCCATTCTATTTTATTCAATATTCCAAAATGCAAAAATTCTACCTGAAAAGTTGAAATTCTTATAGTGTTAATATGGAATATGCGGAGAATAATTGCATAGTATTTTGAAACAATGGGATCTATGTTCAATCAATGGAATGTTACATACAAAGTGTAACATTACATTCATTCCAAATACCTTTCATTTCATGAAAATATTGATAAATTTTATATGTTCATTAGGTTTTTGTTTTATTTGGAGTTTCGAAATTCAGTAACTCAGATATTAACAATTCCATTCCTCAACCATTATTTAACGATGCAGTAATTTCTATTAAATATACTTCAGTCCAAATTGATATTTTAAGTCTTCATAAAAACATAAATTCATAATTCTAAAACACTAAGTTTTCAGAATCATAGTTCCCCTTCTATACAATAGACTGGACAGTTGTAAAAATACACACCGATTCAATTATTTGTATTACATTTTACGATTCTGTTATATTATTCTACGATTCTTTTCTAATATTTTTCGATTGTATTCAATGATTCGATTGTTAAAAATTGGTTAATGTAGAATGAAACTAAAATGTCTTTTGTTTTGTTCTTGAATTTAGCTCCCTCTGAATAATATTTAATGCAAAAATAATTTAATAAAAATATCTAAATAATTTAAGATAATGTTAAGTAAACGTTATAAAAAGTACCATGATTAAACAAATTGTTTCGAAAATTAATTTTACAGTAATTGATGTCAGAAATATTTCACATTATCAAAGACATTTTTTGTAATGAATTCTAGGAGAACGGGTTTTAAAGAAATTCTTCAAAACGGTTTTATTTTTTTAAAAAAAAAATATGTCAAAATGACGGTGTTTGATTTTTCTCACAAAAATAACGCTTATTACTTCGCACAGTCATGATTAAATTATTTTCTTTCACGTGTTAACATGACCTGTTTCACATGTTAATTGCATGTTTATATGTTATTCTTAACATTAAAGGTGAAGTATGAAAATGTTATTTTGAGGAATAAATTTTTTTTCAAAAGATTTCTTAATCGCTAGATTAAATAAGTAACTATCTTAATGTTATTTAATGTTGAAGCATTTCCCAATTTTTATGCTTTTGAATTTGTGGTAGTCTTAATGAATAACAATTCATAAAAGAACATGCATTTGGCTAGTAGCGATTTTCTCTTCTCTAACCAAGAGGACTTTATAGTAATTTGAATTGCGTTAAATTAAACGTGATTAGGTAAATTGGATGAAGACAAAGAAATGTAATAAATTGAATAAGAGATAGTAGTATGTAAACGAAATTTAATTAAAAGGAAAATGAAGGGAAATAGAAGATAACTTCAGGGTGATAGCTATTTTTAAGTTGTATTAAAGCATCACATTTAATCTTCAAAAGTAAGGCGAATCTTAGTTAAAGAATTAATATAAGAATTAGATGTTTGCAAGAAGTGGTTGAATCGGAACAGGTAAATTGATAATATAACGTTTTATAAGTTGATCCTTATTTAGAATGGTTAAGTTAAGTGAGATTCGAGAGAGAGCACCCTATCTATTTTTAATAATTGTTAATAAAGTATTTTATCTCTCTGTTACGTGTCTTCAGTGGGAGTCTAATAATTAAGGACAAATAATGCATAGGAAAGATGGCAGTAGAATTACATAATGAAAGGCTGTCGCCCCAAAACTAACTATCATTAAATTTAAAAAAAATTACAATTCCCTTGAATGAATTGTTTGAAATTTGATGGGTGGACTTTTAACTTTGGAAGTATATTAATATTTTTTTTTACATTGTAAATATTTCTATTTTACTAACTGATAATTTTTTTTTTCATAACTAACATTTTTTTTTTTCATTATCAATGTAATTCAAAGGTTAAATCTTTTAATAAAAGCAAATTTTTTTAAAAAAATTCTTCTGGAAATAATTTTGACTTAAAACTTTCCATTCAATTTAATATAAACCATTGTAATAATATTTCAAAGGGAGATTCAAAAAACTGATTTTTAGGTGGTCTTGGAAAATAACGAAGTGAAATGTTTATGGTCCATATAAACAAGAGTATTGATTAAGATGATACACGTTTCAGAGAATAAAAACAAAATAGGTTAATATTGGAAGTTATTTGATTTTATGACAGTAGTTTAAATATTAACTTATATTAAAATATATTACTTAAATTCTCTTCAGTTTTTGAATAGAAAAAAACTGTATTAAAACCAGTTTCATTGAGCAATCCATTTCTGTTTGAATCTTTGAATCAATAAATACTATTTAGTATTTGGTTTATAGGTGATTTTCGACTTCCATATAGTTTGCAATTTCGTAATATCTTTTTGCGTTAAACCTTTATTATTACTATTAAACGCAATTACCCATATTAAATTTTCTTTAACTTCATTGACGAATGGAGGATGTAAATCTCATGAATGTAAAGCAATAGAAAACGATATTACATTACATTATACATTATAGAGCTTTCTATTTGCTATTTTTATCTATATGATAAAAAGAAAAATATTCGAACATTTCAGTTTCTCTTGATCAATTTACAAAAAAAAAAAAAAAAAAAAAAAAAAACCTCATATATTGATAAACAAATATTACTTATTAATAAACATTTTATTAAAAATAATTATTTCGAAATCTTTTCGGTAATATATTTTACAATATTTTATATTCGGATATTTTAAATTTTCGCATAAATTTCAGGATCGAAAGTTGTTGAAAGGACATGTTGGTATACATATTATATGTCCCATACGTACAGCTCAGATAGTCATTGTGTCGAAGCGATTCCCGTTTTCCAAAAATGAAATGCAATCCCCTTTTGAGAATGGAAGCGTCACTCTTTTCATGGAATGTGATCGTCAGTTTTTCTGGAAGACGCCATCTGCAGTCGGATATACATGTAAATTTTACTTTTTAGTCAGTCTATATTCAGTTCGTCTGGTGTGTGCTTGTCAAATAAAAATGACTTTTAAAATTTATGCGTCTTACCCTTTATTCTTGTAAAACGTCCCATCAGACTTTTACTGGTGCGGTCGCAGCAAAATTATTCCATAATCAAAGCGCAGATTTTAAAAATAATAAGAAATCTCATCGTAAGATTTATTTCGAGAAGAGGAGAAATCAGGTAAGGGAGTTTGCAACTTCTTGTACTGTTAAACGAAAGAAATATGTTTTGAAAATATTATAATTACTAATAATAATTAACTGACATTTTTAATTTATGTATTAGTTAGAGTGATGTCTTATTTCGCAGCGTAACAACGCAATATATAATAGATTTAGAACGTCAATTCTTAAAAGATTTTCTCTTACTAAGTAAATATTTTTGTAAACATCAATATACGTCTACTGATGCATATCAGCATCAGTAAAAGCTTTATGTGGCTAATTTTTCTGTGACATATCAGTTTATTATTATTAATTATAATTGTATCTATTAATATTAATCGCATATATTGTAAGTCTAAAGAATGTGGCAACAATTTGATAACTTATGTCGGCTGCACATGTTGTTATGCATTATCTTTCATGTATATATATATATATATATATATATATATATATATATATATATATAATTATGATCTGTAGTGTTCCATGAACTTACCTGTTCCACATGTATGTAATATAAAATGATACTAGGGCTTAAACTAAAGTTTATTACACTGTTAGGAATGTAAATGACTAAAAAGTTGTCTCTATAAAATTAAGAGCTGAAATATTGGTATTAATACAAGAATACCATCTAGATATTAGGAAGTTCAAAACAATTGGGTAAGAAAGATTATATATTGTTCTGAAATTTTGCAGGACATTGAAATGGTTGTTGCAGAATGTGCCAAATGTGACAAATTTCGCCAAACCAAACTAATGAGGGCTGTTATATCATAGCTTTCCTCAAAGACCTTTCCAGAAAATAGGAATAGACATAATGCTTCACAGGAATATTAATTATCTTATGGTAATTGATTATCTTTCAAAATGGGGGAAAGTAGAAAATGTTAATAATAAAATACACCATTGCAGAAGAAATACAAGTACTTGAAAGGATAATTGCTTGGTTTAAAGCGCTTGAAACTATAGTTTGTGATAACAGTCCCTTTAAGAAATTTATGTAGTATTGGGGTATTAAACCTTCCTTTACGAAACCTCGTATCAGTCCATATCATTTTCTAAGCAGTGAAATGGTAGAGAAAAGTCTAGGGATTGCAAATGTATTGTTTAAGAATACATATGAGGAAAAAATAGCCTTAATGTTTTTTCTGGAATATAGAAATGCTCAAATTTCAGGAAAAGTTTTATCTCCTATCCGGCTCATGTTTAATCGTTCATTGAAAACTAAATTGTCTGTAAGTGGTAAATTGCTTTATGCTGAAACATTAAAAAAATGTTGTCTTATAATCACTGCAACGGCAGATGAAGAAAATTTTTTATTGCTATAGGACAACAAAAGCCTTTATGCCTTTAAAGATTGGAGATAAAACTCTTTTAGGAAGCATGAGGAATAAAAGACATGGGACCCTCTAGGGTGATTTCTAAAAATAATCCGAGATCTTATTAGTTTTGAGCTCCCATAAAACAGGTACATACCAGGAATAGAAAACATTTGAGACCTACAAAAGTTATCCATAAACTCAGTTATAGTACCAGTATTCATCCAGTATCCATAAAACCAGTTATCCATAAACTCAGACTTTGACTTTTCCTTGGACTATGGTCATGAGTTAGAAAATTCTGTAAGTATAAATAATGAGGTAAAAAATATTTCTGGAAAACATACATGGTTATCAAACAAGGTATTAAAGTATCATCAGATGTCCAGCATATATTAAAGGATTTTTGTTGAAGTAAATGAGGTGAGAGATGTGACATAGCACCCCTTTTACTAATTGAAATCGTATCTATTGTAAGTAATCTAGCAATACTTTGATAGCTATCTGGCAACAGTTTGATAATCCCCGAGGTTAGAGTCATAAAAAGCCGGACTTCACAAGGATTCGACTTTATTGCTTACCTATTGCTCTACAACAAGAAGTCATTAGTCAAACCAACGAAAGAAGTCTCAGATTCTGTGATGATTACAGACATTTTAATAATTACACCGTAGCAGAAGTATTTGCTATGCAACATGCAAAAGGTAATTAAGGTAGATCAAAAGCTAATTATTTGAATTATTACTAGATATGACCAAAGGTTACTGAAAAATTCTAATAGAAGAGGAGTCAAAACCCTATACAGACTTTGTGATCCATGGTGGACATCATAAATTTCGTGTTATGCTTTTTGGGATGAAAAAAGACGAGAGCTCTTTTTTCAGAAAATTTTGGATAATGTACAAATGGAATATTGCGCATATTGTCGTTATCGCATTAACAATGTCGCCGTGTTCTTCAGATCATCGGAAGAGCACGTCAGTAATTTGTATAAGGTATTAGTCAGATTTACCATGAACTTGGAGAAATGTGATTTCACAAGTGAGTAACTAAAGCTTTTAGACTACGTGATAGGTTCAAGATAGCATCCCCAATATCAATCAAAAGTTTAATCTATTAAACTTATATCTTAACCATTAACAATAAAAAGAATTGTGAAGTTTTCTAGGGTTAAATCAACTCATCAAAACCCAATTCTAAAAACAATTCCATAGAATGGAAGCTTCGGGAAAAGTTTTATGGATTTTAAAACATAATTGATAAAAGTACCGTCCTTATTACCCTTAATTTGTCCAATGCATATCAGTTACACTAGGATGATTCAGTAACCGCTATAAGTGCCTGCTTACCCCAAAGTAATGAACATAGTGTTACGTCATCAGTGCACTGTAGCGCCATCTGTATGAATTTGTAACATGTTCAGTTGAGAGCTGCACCCCAACAAAAGCGGGTGCACTAATAAACTAGGCTTAGCGTTGCAAAAGATCGATTTTTTTTATCTAACCAGTTTCCACACAACAATTCGACAAAATACATAGTAGGGAGAATCTTTTTTTGCATTATTTAGCTATTACTTGACTAAGATCCAAATTCCATTCACTATAGAACATGAAGAGTTCGCCAGATAGAAGCTAGAAAACGTTTTGATAACTGGATCTTTAGAGCCGAAATCGAAATTATATCATTTCACAATCTTCTAACTTACTTAGCCCTTATCATTCCTAAATATGCTAAGCTATCTCTTTGGATGTTAGCGTTTCAAACGTAAGGGATGGGAATACTGATGGATTAAGCAGACTTCTCACCCCTGTGCAGTGGCGCTGATGCATGTCAAATCTTTAGAGGCTCCAAATCTTCCCATGCACGGGCTGGAAAAAATTGGAAAGAGATGTTCCGACTCAGGTATCATCCTCATCCCTTGAATGAGGCCAAAATTATGTTATCCGCTACCAATATATTCCTGCTAAAGTTAAGAAAGATTAAGAACATTTATCTTTTCATAGAATAAATATAAATAGGACTAATTCAATAAAATTTACAAAAATAAAATTAGAAAGCAATAATAAAATAACGAAATACAGATGTAAGAAGAATTGTTGAATATGCATCTGCAACTTCTTATTTCATCTTTAATGAAATACTCGTTGTTTGCTTCGAATTCATAAGTGTGTAACAAATCAAAACAAATATATAATTGATATTTTCAATCTATTAGGAGGATCAGAAAGTAATGTCTTTTTTCTACATAAAATTCAATCAAATAAATTGTTAACAAGTTTTTTTAATCAATGATGTGATCACTCTCATTATCAACAACATTTTACCGTCTAGTGTGCAATTTTTTAATGTTCGATCGATAAAAATCAATTGGTTTTCAAGCAAAATATCTGGAGATGGTATTTTGGACATCATCCGATTTTTCAAATTATTTGCTACTTGGAAAGTGTTGAAGTGATCAGAAGTAAATAGAGATCCGATGACACGATATCTGGAGAGTAAGGTGAGAGAGGTAATACTTCCCATTCCAATTCAATAATTTTTTTCACGGTTAATCTTGCACAGTCCTGTCTTGCATTATCATGTTGCAGAATAACGCCTTTTTCTGTTGACAATCATTGGGAAATTTTCAAATAAAGATTGATTTAATCGATCCAGTTGTTCCCAGGAAAGATCTGCATTCACAGTTTGTACAGGTTTCAGCATTTCGAAATGAATGCCCCGGCGAATTCTCCACCAAACACAGAAAATCGCCTTAGCTGTACTTCTTGGCGATTCTTTTGGAGAGAGCTACTACATTTTGCTTTTTGGGTTATCATGGGGACCCATTTTTTTTTATCGCCAGTGATCAAACGATCAAAAAACTCATCTGTATTGTTCCACTGAAGCAATAAGTTACCTGTAGTGGATCGGTTAGCTTTGTTTTCTTCGGATAGATTATGTGGGACCCTAACACCTGCTCTTCTTACTTTACCAATCTGCTGCAACTGTTCTTGGATGGCTGAAGAAGGTTGGGTAAGAGTACTTGACTGTTCCTCTATTGTCTGACACGGAACAGTTTCTACACCTACCCCTAACATACCGTTGTCTAAAGTTGTTGGGCTTCCTGATCGGTAAGAATCGGAAAGATAGAAATTACTAGATTTGAACTTGGAAAACCACCTTTGATATTTATGAACATCTAATGCGTTTGGATAAATATCGCAAATATTTTTCGTAGCAAGCCTTTGCTTTACTACCCTTATGAAACTCAAGAAACGTATGATGTCAAATATGTTATAAAATGCCTCTTCTGTTATTTGACTAGCTATTTTACCTAAAATTGAAAAAAAAAGATTTAATTATTATTTACGAATAAACAAGTCACTGTAACCATAAAATGTCTTTAAAATGACTTTGAAGTACACAATGAGCTGATAAATGATTAACGAATATCGACATCCGCAGAAACGACACATTACTTTCCCGTCCCCCCTATTAATTATAGCTAAATCTTTTATGCATTTAAAATCATTTATTAATGTCAAAGAAATTTTGTAACAATGTTTTTTAGTTTTATTTCCTTCACTGAAGAATAATTAGAATATTGCGATTACATTTTGCTAATTTAACGCAAGAAAGATATGTAATTATATAACAATAAATATCTCACTTTATGGCTATATAGTACTTGTATTATTTTCAATGGAAAAATTGTATATAATTTCACTGACAATAATCGCATACGCACATGTATTATATTATTCAGCTTTATCGAACTGCAAATATAATTTGAACGATCGGTTGTTTTAAGAATAAATTATGTTTACAATAAAATGCAGGATAAAAGTATTTAATACTGTCTACGAACGATTCAGTTTAGCGACTTATTTGTATGTTTGCTTCGAGAAAATAGCTTTCTCAAACAAGTATTTAAATTTGAGTATCTTCTGGTACTTATTTTACTACATAAAATAGTCATAAATAAAGATTATTTTTTTTATCGTAATGAATTTGCCATTTTTATTTCAATTTTAGAATCAATTATTCTCAGGTTGAATCGCTATGAATCAATTCTGTGTATGAACTGTTCTCAGATTTGTGATCGGGTAGTTAACTTATATAAGCGTAAGGTAACAAGTAAACTAACATAAAACTTGCGAGTAAACTAAAGTCTTAAAGTCAGATTGTTTCAACGTTATGAATTTTGCAGTATTGTTATTTACGAAATATTTCAGGGCTAAATTTAAATGTTCCTTTTGTCCTTTTTTTTGTTTACTTGATAAAATACCAATAAGAATTTTCCATTTAAAATTAGATTATTTCCCTCTACTTCTTATTTGGTTTTATGAATCAATTTCTGTTTTATTACCAAACGTCTACATAAGGGGAAGATTGATACCTTAATTCGGTTCAAAGCCTGAATGTATATTTTAGTTATTTTGTATATAGTTCGTGGCTTAGAAATTATTCAAAATTTATAATTGAATTTTGATATAATAAATAAGGATCCGAGAAGGGGGGAATGTAAAGTTCGCTTGAATTGTGCTTTCGAGGTGACCGCCTAATAAAACTACTACAGAAGTGCTGAAATCGTTTGGAGGAAAACGAGATGGGAAAGATCGAACAGGAGAAAGAGAGAACTGATCAGGCGACATTGATTCTGGGAGATAGAGGAAAAAGCTGTTCTTTTTTCCGATTGGAATTTTTGAAGTTAGAATGTGTATTTGGCTTCTATTGCCTTTTGAAAATGATTTACTTAAGGTGTGAATTATTTCATTTAAAATAAATTGTGATATTTTTGGATGGTAGATATCTTTGAGTCTAGAACTCGCCAACAGTCGAAAAAACGCATTTTTTCAAAATAATCCAGATTCATTTGATTCGTTAAGCCTTAACGTATTATTGTATTGCATATATTTTTACCTTTATATATGTAAGAGGCATATTTTTAAGTACTGTTTTGATATAAAAAAAGTACAATTTATTCTACCATTTTATTTTTACAGTTTATTGTAACACATCGATCAATAACTTCCGAGACTAACCCAGAGATGGCGCTCGTAGTAAACCAGTAACCAGGTCTTTCTAGAGTACTAATCTTTGCTTGAAACGTGTCAAAATTTTAAGTCGATCAGACCAGGAAAAAGGTTTTTTGAAGTGAAGTGAAAAAGGTTTTTTCCAAGTGGGTGCCGCGATTGCTTTCGATGGAGCAACGAGTCGATGATTCAGAAATCTGTTTATCGCTATTTACTCGCAACAAAAAAGATTTCTTGCGAAAAAACAAAGAAAAAAAAAAAATTTGGAAAAGCGTTGGAACGATTGTATCACCCTAAAAGGTGATTAACAAAAGGTGTTATGTTGATGAATAAAAAAAAAATTTTGCAATAAAAATGTTGTTTTCAATTTTAGACTCGGGAGTTATTGATCGATGTGTTACCATAATATATATATATATATAAAAGGTGTTCATGATATATCGGAAACATTTTAATGCTTAATTACTCATAAAATAATGAAGATAGATTAAAATTAATAACATAAATGGTTAGATAAGTTTAAACAGTTTAATGACCCTTGACAATGAACAACCACGTGAGCCCACTTCGTCACACGGAGAATATGAAGACGATAGCCAATTTCCCGCCATGTACAGGAAAGCATGTCGGCATCCGCAGCGACTATTGTGGTCATAAGCTTGGCTTTTAGGTCATCAATGTTCAACAGTTTCCTCCTTTTAACGATGTAATTTACAAATACCCCCCCCCCCCCAAATTCCAGCGGCGTTATATCAGGTGATCTTGGGGTCAAGGAATTAGACCACCTCAACCAATCCTGTAAAATGGTCTAAGAACTACAAACGATGGTACTCCAATGAGGAAGTGCACTGGCTTGTTACAAGAAGATAAAGCGCGGCCCATGACGCATTCTACATTAGTTCATTCCATACATTAGCCTTTGAGGAGTCTCTTTGTAACTCACGGTATTCATGGGGGTTTTCAGATTCCCATATGTACAAATTGTGGCGATTTACTATGGCAGAAAGATGAAAGCAAGGTTCTTCGGAGAACATTATGCAATTAAGGAATTCAGCATCATCTTCAATCCTTCCTAGCATATCTGTTGCGAAGGCTATCCTCCTAGACTTATCGCCCGGTTCTAAGACTTGAACAAGTAGAACTTTGTAAGCAAGCAGTCTTAATCTTTTCTTAATAAACATAACATTGCATTGCAATCGTTGCAAAAAAGAAAAGAGAGAAAAATGCAATTAATAAGATGGTGATATTTACAAAAGAAAAGATATTCAAAAGATAAAATGAAATTATTTGCAATTAATAACACGCACAGGTGACATTTAGAAAATAAAGCTATTCAAATCGGAAAAGAAAGTATGTGAGTTATTGCACCAATACATGCCATAAGTTTGTTTGTCTTCATTATTTTATGAGTTATTAAACATCAAAATGTGTGAGAAGGTTTATAAACACCCTGTATATAAAATGGCCAAAAAGCGGATAATGTAAACTGTGATAAATTTGCCAATTCATTGAAAAATAGATCCAAATGGGGGGGGGGGGGGAAAATCCTACAAAATGTAAAAATGTATGCAAAAATGTATGCAAAAGAAAAACTAGGAAGTAATAATGAATAAAATACGAGTCAAGAATTAGGATGTAACGTCCATCAAAATTTCTTTAGTTTTCATGATTTACCCTTGTTTTATTTGCCAGAAAACATTCTGTGAACTTTCCATATATATATAATAAATGAGAACAAATTTGTAACAGATATTCTAAATGTAATTTATCTAAAGCTTTTATGTTTCTAAAATAATTTATTTGTTTCAAAGGCATTTTACGACTTATTTCGTTAGGACTTTGCCCCTTTTTGGAGAGTAATTAAAACACTGTGAGGAGTTTTGAGCGTTTAATGTAAGGATAAATAAAATAAAATTAATAAACATATCAAATTACATCCAGTACTTGTAATGCAAATTACAACAACCAAACTTTTGAGTATAATTTAATTGATATTATAGAAATATGTATCGTATAATATATATACAGCTTTCTCGAAATTAAGATAACAAATTTGATAGAGAAATGTATCACGTATTCTATAATTTGGGAGATTAATAATTAAATATCATTTAAGAATGATTTAGTTCAGAAACAACATTTAATAAATTGCCTTAACCTCCTCAGTCCCAGGTACGTCTGTAGGAGACACTAAACAAAACTTCCAAAAAATGCCTCCAAGTTAAATAAAAGGCGTCATTGGTACCAGAATTAGTTAGTTTTCTTGTTAATAGATGGCAGTTCTGAAAAAAAAAAAGATTTTTAGTGAACATTTTGCATTCGTAGCTTATTTATGGTAAAATGAAAATGGTGTTTTCCGAGAGAAAGAAAATTATACCCTTGCGCCTCTCTAAGTGTTCATATTTTTTATTATTTGTGTAGTAAAAAATTATTAAACACACTGTTGAATTCCTTAAACTTGCTGTTTATATAAAACATTATTAATTTCTTACTCAAATCTTCGCACTTCTGATTTAGAAATCTGTTATTTCAGTGTTGCCTGTAGGAGACATTGGGTCAATGGCTATCAAAATCCCTCGATTTGAAAATATAATTATGACATATATTTCAGCTAGGAATGTTATTCTTTAATTGCAAAGTGAATTCACTAAATGAAGATATTTAAAGGATACAGAGGAAAGAATCTGTATCTTTCAGAAAATGAAATGAAACATAATTTGTGATCATTGCAATCATGTCTAATTTAAAATTTCCCAGGATTCGAATGTATTGGGCAGGACAAAATATAACTCCCGTACTCTCAGACAGCATTTTTTGGAAATCGCGAGTTTTCAATTAGGAACAACTTAAAATTGAGAAATTATTTAATAGTATAAGAGAAAGGGATATATATATATAGAGAGAGAGAGTAAGAGAGAGAGAGAGAGAGAGAGAAAAGCGCACGAATGATAAATTTTCGAAATTAGGACTCTTCTGCAAACAGTTCGGACAGGAATATTTTGTGATTCAAATTGAATTTTACATTATGTTCATTTTAAATTATGCTCATTATGTTAATTATTATGAATTACTCATTAAATTAAGGATAAAGATATAATTTAAATTAATATTATGATGTCACTTTATCCTAATGTCTCCTCCAAGAGACACTTAATTTCTCAAAAATAAAAATTATAATAATTTTTTTTTACCATTTTTCAGTACTCTTTCATGTATTTAGGACCGATTGATACAAATTATTCTAAAATTCATGGTTCAAAGTTGACTTGGGTCTGAGGAGGTTATAAAAAAATAATTTTCTGAAACAAATATTTCCTTGCGTATCTTGTGTTATTTATTGAGCTGAATAAAATAGCTATAAATCGGGAGTAATTTAACGGGCTGAAGCAAACTAAATTTGTTCAATTCGATTTCAATTTCAAAATGTTTTCTTTACAGGTTCTCAGAGACTGTACAAAGACAGTTATAATACGCAAGTCATATGGAGGAGCATTAAGGTAATTTGCATGAAAATTCTCTTAAATATTCGATGAAGATATAAACATTTTGTATTTTTGATAGTATTTCGAAGAACTTTTATAAGTTATAAACTGTAATTCTTTTACTAATGCTTTTCATAAGATATTTCTAGCTTATTGGTTAAGTAAACCTAATGAAATAGTAAACAGAAAATTAATAACATTAAAATGTACAGTAGCGCTCAGTCTTTTTGACGGAGCTAATTTTAAATATACTAGGTTCTAGAGATTGACTGGATTATTTTTGCTCATTTTATAATTAATGTCACAAAAATTGTTAAATGTTACATAGAAACTGAATTTTTATTCTTATTTTATTAATAATTAAGAGGCAAAACGTAAATACATGACGATCAATGTCTTTTTTAATGGAATATCGTGTTTATATAATTAATTATTGTTTCCATTATTACTAACATATTGTTCTTTCAAATCGCTTTCACATATCTTAGGTCTTATAACTTGCAGTTCTTATTTGTAGTTATAGCTTTCGATTTGCGGTTTAATGTGTAATGTAAATAATTGAAATTTTTGTGTTTGACTACATTTTTGCTATTATTTAACTCCTGCAACAAATGTTCTATTGTTTTTTAAGTCTGGATATATCTACTCGGCCATTTTAAAACTTTAATTTCTCTTCCACGTAAGAATTTCCGAATAATACTTGAGAAGTTTTTATATCATTATCAGTATGGAAAACACAGTTTTTTCGGGAAGTTCTTTATAACCTATTTTACTATTTGTATTCATAGTATATCTTTGGGCAAAAATTTATTTACTTTAGTGGTTTTTTTTTTAATAATAACCAAAAGTTATTTAAAGAAATATATTCACACTCCATATGTGCTTCACAATGTTTTACGGAGAAACAAAATATAGTGTTTCTTTCTTTTTATCGGATGATGTGCGCACCAATTTCATCTGAGATGATTATGCGTTATACTTACTTTCTTCACTGAAAAGTAATTTTTATTTATCTAAAATTATTTTGAGCAAAGCCTATTCAGGATTTATTTAGATAAAAGTGTTTTTTTAACGCTGGGGCATTGAAAAGCAATCTACCATAACTTTAATAACACTTTATAGGCGAAATACTTGAATTGTGTGATTAAATTCATCAGTTATCATTATTAGCTATTCAATAGTTATTTACATAAAAATAACTTAGTAACCCAGAATTATGACAAAATTGCTAACATTGAGAAATCCTTTAATCATATCATAGATCACGATTACTAAAATAATTCCTTAAAAGCGCTTCCATATCGTAAAAATTATTAGAGCATGAAGTAATTTTTACATTCTATGAATCGAGCTTCTATACAAAAATCATTAAAATTTTTCTTCTAAATAAATGGAACTACCATTGTACTAATTGCTTTTGAATGCTACTATAGGATATACAACGGAGCAATTTTATTCTTTTATTAAAGTTAAATACTCGATTATGGTTTAAATAATTTGTAGAAAATTTTTAAATCCCTTTTGTATTGCTAATGCTTTATTTATTTTTACCGAAATTTCATATTTTTACAATTTTAACTATGTTTTTATGTGTAAACTTACAGGTGCCATGCTTTTACATGCTCTACATAAATTGAACTTACTGATGCTTAGATATGTTTTAAATATGATTTTACATTCTTCGTGCATGTATATTTGATTTCTTTTGTTATAATGAAAGATATTCAGGTTGTTATCCAGCTAAATTGTTGGGCAAGGAAGGTGGATCTAATAAACAAGTTGACTCCAGTACTCAGTTCCACACCGGAATCCGTTACTTAAATTACTGTTGAGTCTATTTGATTTTTTTTTTTGGCTATGAATTTTTGAATTCTTGGCTTTTCTTTGAGGTATGTGTCTATCTTCAGAGCATTGTTTTTGATAAAATTGTGAAACACTTAAGTTTTTAGTTAAATGGCCTATAAAATGGTAAAATTCAAAACTCATTTTCATGAACCTATTTGATATTTTTCAAAATTTGACCATATTTAATTAAAATTTAGTAAAAATTGACACTAACGCTAAAGTGCATATAACAAATTATAATCAATATATTTCACTTTTAGTTCCACCAATATATTTAATATACATATATCTGTTTTGTGAAGCCGAAAAATCCAGTTATCTCTTAAACTTACTGAGTTATACCAAAACTACTTAAAAAAACATCATGATTTTACAAATATATATATATATATTTTAAATAAAAATAGCTACAAAATAAATAGTTATATACCTAAAAGCTATACTTGAGGTTCAAAACATACCTAGAGATGTACAGAACATTGTGGTAAAATTTCTCATTTGAATATATGAAATATTTTTTAAGAAATGAGAGTTTTCGTCATCAAAAAAATTGAAATCGTTGTTTTCCAGAAAATGAAAATCTATAAATCAAAATTAAATGCAGAAATAGTTGTCAGACACAACTACAACTATAACAAATAAATAAATAAAATTATGTATTTAAAAAGTGTATTGTACATTCACATCATTTGAAAACGAAGAAACAACTGTTTAAATGCCTTATTTACATTTCTATGGCTTAGTTTCGGTCTTGAAAAATTCCATTTCCATTTGAAATTCTGGGCTATAACTTTATTTCTAGCTATCCTAGAAACAAACACAAGCCTCTTTTGAAACAGTAAATATATGACATTTAATAAGAAGTAATAAATGAATTTTCGAAAATTTTCATGAAATCGGGGATTTTTGGGTAGGCACATAACTGAAATAGTTAATTCTCTTAATTCTTATAATTACAGTATTGGATTCTTGCATATACGTATATCTCCCTTATTTTTATGGAATCCATTTAATTATGTAAATTTATATACATATCAGTAATTATTTCGATTTAAGTTAATTTAATTTTCCAATTGTTTATATACCTGTAACACTTCTAGAGGGAAGTTCATCTTTTTTTCTGATACAAATTCTATTTTCTGATAATCATTGCTAGCTTTGTTTGTGCAGATAAAATGCATATAAGTCTCCAAATCTAATACCTTGTGAACTAAAGTGAATTCCAAGTAGAGAAAATATTCTCTCTCCTCTGTTCCGTATTAGTCCCGAAGTTGAAACGACGCATTTAATGTCCTCGATTATTATTATGTAACTATTATCGCTCTCGCGCTGTGGCCCCAAAGGCGAAATGTCTAATCTGGTGTCCTCAAATTCGAATGGACATAAGTTGTTCTGAGTCCACCGCCATCGTAATGTAATTGCCTCTCTCGTTTAAATTAATAAATGCATGATTAATTTCGCGTATTTAATGCACTCTTCTTCATTGTGCAACAACTGAATTACAATTTAATTAAAAAACATTTAGTTCCGTTATCCTATATGTATATATATATATATATATATACACAATATATATGTGTGTGTGTGCGTGCGTGTGTGTGTGCGTGCGTGTGTGTGTACACTAATTAACATAAAAATTTGAGCACCAAGAAAGAGTTGTCAGAATAAAACGAAATTTTACATACGTAAGTACAACGTTAAAGTAAGTTAGTGATTTCAAAATCAAAGCAAAATTCTAGCATGAATGCATGATGTGATACGGTCAGGCATTGAGACATACAAGTCCCGTATGATGTCCTGCGAAATCTCGTTTAACAGTTGCAGTAAACATACCTTTAATTCGAACAAACTCGTAGGCTGTCTAACTTTCCGTCCTGAATGATCGCAGATATGTTCGATCGATGACAAATCTGGAGATCACACAGGTGAACGAAGGGTGCAAATGTAACTGAGGCAGTCCTGGGAAACTTTTGCTGTGAGTGAGCGACCATTGTTGTGTTGAAAAATGCCTCCCGAGAGTCCTGACATGAGTGGCAACACATGTGGCTGAAGAATGTCACGAACGTACTTCTGGATCGCCATGGTGCGTGGATAAATATTGAAGATGACTGTATTGTTTGCAATGGAACCCCATACCATTCCACCAATCGGGGGAGCGGTTTATCGCTGTACAACGAAGATAGGATTAAGAAATTCTCCAAGGAGTTTCCACACACGTACGAGGGTTGCTATTTATATTTCTGGCCTTGGCAACAGTAAGTGTTGCTAGGCGACCGCAGACGATTTTAATCGAAAGTTTGATATTTTTAAACATAAATTCAGCAAACGATTTACCATTATAGCTTTATTTGTGTTGTTGACAGTAAATTGAAAAGTTCTTCTCTGTCAAAAAATGGAATTGAATCGTGAACATTTCCGTGCCATTATTTTTCATAACTTTCGACGTGGATTGTCAAGACAAGAGTGCTTCGATGAACTTAATTCTTTATACAGCGATAAAGCGCCATCCTACAGCACTGTAAAAAATTGGTATAACGAATTTAATCGTGGTCGATGTTCGATCCAGGACGAATCCCGTGCAGGTCGTCCAAAATCCGTTGTTGTGCCAGAAAAGATCAATGCTGTGCGTGAACTGATAAAGCAAGATCGTCATGTGACATACCGTGAGATAGAGGCGTCTTTGGACATTAGTATGACTAGCATCAATAAAATATTGCATGAACATTTGAGCGTGAAAAAAATTTGTTCGTGTTGGATCCCGCATAATCTGACAAACGCTCAAAAAAAGGCTCGTGTCGATTGGTGCAAGGAAATGTTGGAAAAATACATTCAAGGTACATCAAAGGCTGTGTATAACATCTACACAGGTGACGAATCATGGATCTATGCATATGAGCCGGAAACAAAACAGCAATCAACTGTATGGGTCTTCCAAGATGAGGCAAAACCAACAAAAGTTGTTCGAGGAAGAAGCACATCGAAACAAATGATTGCCTGTTTCTTCGGCATTAACGGTCATGTGGCAACAGTGGCGTTAGAGCAACGCAGGACGGTCAATTCTGAATGGTACACGACCATTTGTTTGCCAGAAGTCATCGGAGAAATTCGAAAAAAGCAGAAGAACAGGCGAATCATTCTTCATCATGACAATGCGAGCTCTCACACATCGACTCAAACAAAGGCATTTCTGACGGAGCGAAAGATCGAACTGATGGGTCATCCGCCGTACAGCCCTGATTTGGCACCCAATGACTTCTTCTTATTCCCACACATCAAAAATAAATTACGTGGACAACGATTTTCGACCCTCGAAGAAGCGGTTGATGCATTCAAAACGCATGTTTTGGAGTTACCTCAATCGGACTGGAAAAAGTGCTTTGAAAATTGGTTCAAACGCATGCAAAAGTGTATTGATCATCATGGAGAATATTTTGAAAAACAATAAAACCAATTTCGATCCTACATATTTGTTTTTTCATTATTAGGACAGAAATATAAATAGCAACCCTCGTACACGATTGTCATCACTGCCGAAATTGAATCTGGAGTTGTCGCTAAAGGCGACCTGATTTCATTCGGAAGCAGTCCAATCCCTTCGAGAAAGACACCCTTCCAAACGGAGGCGTCGGTGACTGGGTGTCAGTGGCAGTACACTTAGCGGTCGCAGCGACAGAAACTGTCCTCCAGCCAGGCGATATGTGATTATACGGAATAACACTTGGCCCTTAGTAAAGGTACAGCGTGTGTATAAATGGTGAACAATGATACAGTGGGGGCTAGTTGCGCGTCGTATGATGGGACGGTCTTCTCGACAATTGGTCTGTTGAGAGCATCCTGAGCCTTTTAAGGGTATAACAAACATCTCTCTTGTCCACTTATACCGATATATAATATATATATCGATATAACCGGTATACCGATACCTCTTCGATATATGAAGAGCCCACATATACCAATATACATATCGGTACCTCTATACCGATACCTCTTCATTATTAAGTCAGAACAGCATAGTGTGTGAACAACTCGTCGAGGTGACCGGTTTCCATCATCCCTACATATTCTACCACTCTCGAATTCTGACAATTGCTCATATTGTCTAGATTAAGGCATAACGTCATCTCTAATTAAAACGCATCCCTCTGTAACAGTAAAATACACGAAAACAAGCTATGCTCCCCTGCTTTATAATAAAATTAGAAAGAAGCTCAATGCCATTTGTTGACTTTACGCGATGCAAAATTACGCTGCATTTCAAATCATTTACATTCGTTAACGGAAAAAACAACGCACCAAGAAAGAGTTACCCGTATGTAATGAAATTTCGTATGCAAAGACATTTGGACCGACCATGCAAATGATTTAAAATTTGGTGACCAATGAATTAAAAGCGGATGTTGTAGAGCATCGGAGTTGCGCACCTGACAGATGTATATAAGAAGAGAATTTCAAACTGATGCTCAAATTTTCTGTTGCATTGCGATTTAAGATACTGTTCAACGACTGAAAAAATGCCTCGCCGTAGGATTCGAGCTCATTACGAGTAACTGTTGGAGTTTGAAAGACGTCATATCATTGGATTGAAAGAGGCAGGTTGAGAAAATCGGAGAATCGCTCATCATATGGGTCTAAGCTTTGCAGCGATTAAAAGATACTAAAAGAATGGGTGGACCATGGCATCATGACGGTACGACTTCAGCATCATGAAGGCAGCGGTCAAACTAGGGACACTGCAGAACGGGAGGACAGCTCTTGATACTTCGTTATCAAGCATCAGACGTGCGACACGCACGCGAGTGTCCATCATGACCCTTCACTGACAGCTGATAGAGCGCAATCTACACTCGTAACGACTGCTTCGCTACCTGCCACTCACGCCTGCCCATAGGCGAGTCAGATTACAGTGGTGCTTCGCTCCATCAGGTTATAATGAAGCTAACTGGGGAAGTATAGTGTTTAGAGACGAATCCTGCTTCCAACTGTGTCCTGAAAATAATCGAAGACGTGTGTGGAGACGCCCAGGGAATCTTTCTTATACCATTACACGCCACACAGGCTCTCAACCTGGAGTTATGTTCTGGGTACCATTTCCCTTGATAGTAGGACTCCTTTGGTCATCATTAGAGGCACACTTACAGCACAGTGGTACATCGACGGCATTCTGAGACCTGTTTTGCTACCGTTCCTTTTGCAGTACCCTGGCATTATTTTTCATCAAGATATTGCCAGATCACATACAGCACGTGTTGCTCTGAACTATCTTACAGCTTGTGAAACACTTCCTTGGACATCCAGATCTCTCTCCAATCGAGCATGTCTGTGATATGGGGGAAAGGCGACTACAACTACTAGAGAATGTTCATGACTTACCCCGACAATTGGAGGAAATGTGGCAAAAAATATCATAGGAGACCATCAGAGGGCTTTATCACTCTATTCCGCATGATGTGACAGCTTGCATCTAGGTTAGAGGTGTGTCATACCTTATTGAGCTTATTATTTTGTAACTATATAACTCTGAAATAAATCATTCAAATATTTGGAAATTTTAATCATTATCTATTCAGTACTTAATATTCCCATCTGCCAATTTTTGTGTTTGTCCATCGGATAACTCCTTCTTTGTGCGTCGTTTTTTTACATAGTGTAAATATCTGCATGACGCCTGACACATAACTTCATTCTAAGTTTCGTAATAATCCCACTCTTATTTATGGAGCGCAAATTTTTATAGCAATGAACACACACACACACACACACACACACACATATATATATATATATATATATATATATATATATATATTTATATTTATAATAATGCTTTGTATATTTCTTCCTTAAAAACTTGTTCTTTTTCTCAATATTTCATGTATTCAGACGGAATATTAATGAATTACATACAAGCTTACAACGAAATACATCCTGGACAGAAGCTGATGATCCACAGATAGCCATCAAAATCAGATGCATCAGTGAAGAAGACATTCCTCATGTTATGGAAATACGAAGGCAAGTAGGAGTTCATGATGTCTCCTCTAGTGTGCGGTCTTGGATGAAAATTGATCCAGAAGGAATAAAAGTGGCTGAGAACGAGAATGGTGAAATATCATTTTCTCAAAATATATTATTATTATAAATTCAATTTTCTATTCCATTACTTTTCACAAACATCTAACGTATTTTAAAACCTGAAGATATTACTAAAGTTTGTAGCATGTGTTATGATCCTTTTAACCCTTAGAGAGGCGATATATAAAAAAAAGATTAGATTTTTGCTAATATTAATCTGATATGCTTTAATAATGTTAAAATTATTAAAAATTATTAAAAAGCCACAATATCAAGCGGTAAAATTAATTTTTATTTATTTCTGGATTTTTAGGACTCGGTAGATTTATGCGTTCGCCCCGTAGGACATCTTATTTGGACATTCTCTGTTTCGTATTCCTTCGAAGGAATAATAAAATCTTTCCTAAAAAACGCACCAAGAAAGAGCTGTCCGATAGAGGCAAAAATTGGCGGATAGGAAAATTATGTAAAGAATAGAAAGTGACTAAGGCTTCAGAAAAATTGAATTTGTTTTTGAGTTGAATAGTTATCAAGTAGCAAACTCAGTAAGGTGTTGACCCACTCTTGGCCAGATGCAAGCTGTCACATGATGTGGAATAGAGTGATGAAGTCCTCTGATAGTCTCTTGCGGTATTTTTTGCCAAATTTCCTCCAAATGTCGGAGTAAGTCATGAACAATCTCTGGTAGATGCAGTCGCCTTCCCATCATATCCCAGACATGCTCGATTGGAGAGAGATCTGGCTGTCCAATGAAGCGTTTGACAAGCTGTAAGACAGTTCAAATAGCAACTCGTGCCGTATGTGGTCTGGCATTATCTTGCTGAAAAATAATTCCAAGGTACTGCCAAAGAAACGGTAGCAAAACAGGTCTCAGAATGCCTACGACGTACCGCTGTGCTGCAAGTGTGTCTTTAATAACGACCAAATGAGTCCGTCTATCAAGGGAAATGGCACCCTAGACATTAACACGTGGTTGAGAGCCTGTGTGACTCTCAGTATTATAAGCAGGATCAGCACGCTTCCCTGGGCGTCTCCAGACATGTCTTCGATAATCTTCAGGACACAGTTGGAAGCGGGATTTGTCGCTGAACACTATACGCCCACAGTCAGCATTATTCCAACCTGATCGAGACAAGCTGGCTCGATAGTGTGCAGGTGTGAGTGGCAGGTGGTGTGGTATAGCGGACTGTACAAATGTAGATTTCGTTCAATCAGCCGTCTGTGAATGGTCATGTTGAACCCTCGTGTGCGGGTCGCTCGTCTGATGATTGAAAACGACAAATCAGGCGCTGTCTCAATTGATCTGATAATCACCCTGTCCTCCCGATCTGCTGTGGCCATAGGTCGACCGTTACCATCATGACGCTGATATCTGCCATTATCTCCTATTCTTGCCAGTATCTTCTAATAACCCATATGATGAGTGATTCTCCGTTTTGCCTAACCTGTTTCTTTCAATCCAATGATACGACGTCTTTCAAACTCTCACAGTTGCTCGTAATGAGCTCGAATCCTCTGGCGAGGCATTTTTTTCAGTCGTTGAAATATATCCGAAATCACAATTCAAAAGAAAATGTGACCATCAGATTGAGAATCGCTTCTTATGTACATGTGCTGAGAGTGCAGTTCTGATGCCCTGTAACTCCCAATATTCATTCATTCGATACCAAATTTTAATCTTTTGCATGTTCCATCCAAATGCTTTGCGCACGAAATTTCATTATAATCGAGTAACTCCTTCTTGGAGCGTCGTTTTTGTTTGTTTGTTATAGAGTGTATATTATAAATTGATATAATATTAAAATATGTTTCGTTAACAGAGTTAACTCTGGTTAACGTGAAAATTGTGCATAAAACCGATTCAAAAAATGTTTTTAAAAGTTTTCTCACAGGTCCTCTGAATTAGATTGAAATTTAATGATATTAAGATTATACAAAATGTATGTTTTTATCATGATTTTTCAAGAAGTGAATGTTTTGCTAAAGTTTTGTTTAGAGGAGAATACATTTAATAAATCTTACATTAATTATGTATGAGTATAGTCAGGCATTACATCTTTTAATTTATTTTTATATATCCTAGCTGGAATTTAAATACAAATTAAAGAACAAGAGTTTGATGGTGTAAAAAAATTGATTTAAGGGTTTTGATATTTTTGACGAAATTCCAGTTTTCAACATTGACCAGAATCATAGGCAGCAGGCATCTCAGATGTAAATATATCTAAAAGATGCCTATCTAATATGTATCAGATTGTTTCAAAAAACAAAAATGCAGATTTTATGTATCAACTTTGAAGAAATAAGTCCCAGTTTATAATTAGGTTTATTAATCAAAATAATTACCATTAGAATCTATATATTTGTCAACAAAGAACAAATTTAATGATTCCGAGAGCATAGAATTCTGGAGTTCTAGAACCGATTAACTCTTCGAAGGTTCTTTGAGGGTCTGCTTGGTTGTTTAAGACTTTTCGGCGGCTGATGGTTTTCAGGAAAGGAAGAACAGTTGAACATGGCATATCGAACCCAGATCCAGTTGGTCCGAAGGAAAATTGACATTTCGCTATTTCTAACACCTTTACCAGCCAAACTAAAGGAAACATTTCTCTCTCGGTCTAGTTATTCAGGCATTTTAATTTTAGATGTTGCTGTTGAGAGAGTCGCTGTAATCTTCTTTTGAAAAAAGTTATCGAGGTGCTTGAAAAATAGTAGTCATTCGGAGAATTGTCTGGTGAGTAAGATGGGTGATGAAGAGTTTCGTATCACAGTTCATTCCATTCCTGCTCAATTTATTTGTGATACTGGCGGACTAGCGTTGTCATGGAGGAGGATTTGTCCTTTTGCTCGATCAATGGTGAGCATAAAAATTGCTGATGATTTCACCAAAAATCAAGAAACAATAGTGCATTATTCCACTGGCTAACAAACAAACAGTAGCCATAACCTTCTTTTGAGGCAGCTTCAGTTCAGTCAAGTATTTTAGTGTTTCATCTGTGTCCAGTTACTATACGGAATTCCATAGGTAGTTGCATAGAATCCATTTCTCGGTGCATGTCACAATGCGAACAAAGAATTGCTCATTTTTGTTGCGAAGTAAAAGCACACAGCATACTTTATATCGACCAATGTTTCGATTTATTTCGGACCAATTTCGGGAGATACACATTTGTTGAGCTGTTTTAATTTTTTAGATTGATACAAATATTGAACAATTGCAGAAATGTCAATGGTTAGTTTTTGTGCAACTTCTCGGTTCTTTTGAGTGAGAACACTTCAATAATGGCCCTCAATCGGTTGTTCTCAATCGCTGAGAGAGGCTCACAACCCACCTCAATGTCAAGAATCCCGTTTCCAGTACGAAATGTTTGGAACCAATGTTGAACTGTACGTACTCTCATGTTTACTCTTTCTTTATGTATCTCCTTAAGACTCACACTTGGGTAAATGCTTAAAATAAATTCGTGGAAGAATACAAAATATTATTTGCTTAGTAAAAGAAAAGTATAACTAAATTGTCGTAGAGAACATAATTTTATCTAAATTTATAACATAAATTCTTACATTAATTTTCAAGGCTAAATAATGTTTTTAAAACTAGAAATCTATCGTTATGTAATAAAATATGTATTTTAGGTGACATAATAGGTGCAATCGCTTTAACGAGGAATCACCCTGACATATATTTCGGAGGGTTTTACTGTGTTCTTGAAAAATACAGAAACTTAAACATAGGAAGCAAAGTAAGTGTGCATATTTAAATTATCATTATCATTCAAAAGTAAATTCCCAATAATTAAAATATTCATTTATACTGATATTTGCATTTCCATCCCTTAATAGATTTCTAATGTTATTCATAAAATTTAAAACGTGAAAGCAATGTGATGCTCCTGAAATTATTATGCTGACTGTACAGCCAGTTGTGACGTATAATATTTTAGTTTGTTTTTCTTCTGAGCTTGCGAAAATATTTCAAGTTTTCGTGGTTCTAAATATCACACTTTAAGAGGTATTGGTGAAGATGATTTGCTTTTATTCATTTTCCCTTTGTTTTCGTTCACTATCTTTGATATCGAAGGTCGTTAGCGTTCCCTTCGAACTTTGAGCAATCTTTGCAAATATCATCGGCGAACAGTTTGTACGATATCCCCTTAAGTACCTGAACTCTGTTGTTCTAACTAAATTGTTGAAGTCGCTATGCTGTGTATACCTTCCCTTGAAATTAGTTATTTGACAACCCCTTCTGTCATGTGTCTAGACGCACGAAACCTCATAAAATTATTTTTTTTAAAAAAAATGTAGTTTTTTCTGTATTTAATTCAAAATCAAACAATTTTCGTGATTTTACATTGTCGGTTTCATAATTTTACAGGAAATATTTGCACTAAAACATTATTTAGGGGAAATTTTTTCAATGTGTTCAGTTTTTTACATAATAAAATCTTTTTTGAAGAAAATAACCACCTGCTACGATTAAAAAATTTTGCAATTCAAATAAAGGTAAGAAGCATTTGAAGAAATATTACCATTCGATAAAAATTAGTGATATGACGCTCTCATTGTGATATAGAGTAGGCATAAATATTCATCTTTATCTTGGAAGCTACCTTAAAGAGTTGAAAACTCATAAAATAAACAACAAGACTTAATGATGCATACTCTGAGGAAACGTTTAATATGGACCAATTCATCCAATTTTCATTCTTCCAGTAAAAATCTCATTTATTCATATTCAGTATCGGGTGTCCCTTGGAGACAGCGGCGAAATTTAGCGACTCCAAAGAAATGTCGCTAAAACTTACGTTATGTTGGCAGTGACGTCATGATGACGTTTCAAATAAGAAGCTAATCAAAATGGTGCGGATTTGACTGGAGGAATTAAATTTGAACGTTAACGCTGTGAAACAAACATAAGAATACTTACAAATGTCTCAAATAATTATGTATTCATTGTAATAATTTATAAACAGGAATTCATCATAATTCCTATACATATGTATTTAAAATTATTAATAAATTGTTAATACATATTTGTGAATAAGTAGTTGTTAGAACTGCTTAGAAATATTTACTTACAAATAAGAAGTACTAATAAAAGATTCTTATGCATAAATAAGAATTATTTCTAAATAATTCTTATTTGTAATCAATATTGTAAAAAGGAGAATTGTTTCTAACAATTTTTGTTTATAAATAATAGTTTATCAATAATAACTGTTTATAAATAATTCTTATTTCTAAATGATAATTATTTACAAGCAAATCTTACTTAGAAATAAGAATTATTTTTAAACAATTCTTATTTATAAATAAGAGTTATTTATAAACAATTATTATTGACCAGCTTTTTTAAGAAATAAAAATTGTTTATTAACATTTATTTAATTACAATTCTTATTTATAAATTATTAATAAATGAGAGTTAACATATTATTAAATATGAGTTACAGTAAATAATTGTTACACATAAATGACTATAATTAAGCCTTAATATTATGTATATTTCTTGTAATAATGCATAAGTAACACATGGCTTTACCTAATTTTACCCTTTCTTTCCAAATCATAAGAAAGAAACGTAAATTATCATTTTCTTATATTCAATCTTTCACAACAATCCACCAAAGAAACAAATAACAAGTCTTACTCTCACAAAAAATGGACGAAAATCGTGCGCCGTTTCCTATGAATAACAATCAAGAATAGAAGAATATGTGACATATGCAAATTTCTTTTCAAATTAAATGCATCAGGATTACTATAACCTAAATCATCACATTTAAACCAATATCGCACCCAAATTTCGCCAAGGAACACTTGATACTGAACTTTAACCAAAAAAAAAAAAAAAAACTGTTATACACATTTTAATTATAAGTTTCGTTCAACGATTTTCTTTCTGATGTGTTGTTAAACAGTATTTATAAGATTATGTTACTTCTAAATGATGCATTAAATTACTTTACATTTATGTTGCAGCTCAGCTCAGTAATAGTTCAACGAGCCCTGAACAAAAACGTAATAGGAAATTCAGTGTTGCCATTGGTAGGAAAGTATATCGACCGCAGGTATTATAATTACATAGACGAGAACTTCACAATGCTGAATAACTATATCCCCAATTCTGTGAATCCCAATGTATTGAATAATAATGGGCTATCAGAAAACATAGAAATCGAACCTTATCAGGAATACTTGCTACCTTCCATTGTTCAATACGATGCTACTATTGCTGGTTTCGAAAGGAAGCCCATTTTAGAACTAAACTGTAAAGAAAAAGACAGTCAAACATTTGTGGCTTTCAACAATGGAACATGCATAGGGTATGGAAGCATCAAACGTAGTTGTTTAGGCGCTGGAAGAGTGGGGCCGTTGTTTGCTGACGATCCCGTAGTGGCTGAAGCATTGCTGAAGAAACTGCTGGAGTCATTCCCACAGAGAAAAGGGTTTGCAATGATGACTTTACGGGACAATATTATTGCTAATTCCTTCATAAGGAAATTAGGTAATCCGGAAATCAATACCTGTATTCGCTTATATAGTAAAGAGAAGCTAAAAACAGACAGAAATAGAATTTATGCTGTAACAGATATGAATTTCTCTGCTGTCTAAAACTCTTATTGGATAGTTTTTGTTTTTATTTCACAAAACTGCTTTCAAATAGACTTAATAATTATAAGAATTATGCCTTTTGATGAAATTGCAAGAAACCTCTGGTAATATTTCATGGAGAGGGAAAAAGAATAATTAAATGTTTCATGATGACCACGATCTATGAACCACGATGAAACATCTCTTCCATTTTTTTTTTATTTCAACTTATAAAAAATGAAAATGAAGTAACAAAGATCTTGCATTTTGTTTTCTCATTTTGTTGCTTGAAACCTGTTATTTCATACCAACATTTAAGGAATATGGAAACCTCAATTTTAATACTTTAATATTATGTGCCCCATGAATAATACAACTTACAATCATCATTAATATAATAACGTCCTATTTAGTTTTAACATTGCTTAAAGTTAAGAATTCTTTTTATCCTCCTTTGGTGATAAGTCTTCTTTAGAATATCGCATCCATCCTTTATACATTAAATTTTCATCGAAATCTATATTACATTATCAGAAAAGCTATGACCCATTATTAATAATATGATAATGTCAGATACAATTGCCCTTCTGTTCACTGTCCCTATTCAGTGAGCTACTTTTTGTTAAAGGAGAAAAATCAAAAAGTAAAGGTTTCTGTAAGTAAAAATGTCATGCGGTGCCCTACGATCATTTGAAGCTTTGTTTTAAAATGACATGTGGACGCGGTAGCCCAGTGGTCATGGTCGCCGCGGACTCACTCCCGGCGGTTTTCGTCGAGTTGCTGGTTCAGTCCTTGATGCCACTAAAGACCTGCCGTGTAGCCGGGGCTAATGCTCGTTAAATATGTCGTGGCTCAAAACCCTCCTCCGGCGTGATGTGGAAGTTAGGAGAAGAAGGTTCTAGATAATGTGTTGCCCTCGTCACCTGACCGAGGCTTAAAATTACAAGGTCCGTCACCTACAGACCTCCTGTTGTTTCAAATGCGACATTAATAAAACCAATTAACCATCCATCAAAATGAGAAATCCTTTAAATTTAAAATGGTGAACAATTAGAGTTTACGAATTCATTATTATTTTTTCGTTGTCTCACTCTATAGCTATGTTTGATCATGAAACTGAACCCCATCGCCTTCTTTCTCTAATTCTTTCTGTTTCACTCACAAAGTCTCTCACAACCTCTCTTTTTAGGCTTAAGAAACTTGCTCTTTTTCTAATCCTTCCGACAGTCTCATTTGTACCAGAGGCAATGCACACCACTTCTGGGGCAAAACTCTGATTCAACACATATAATAATCACAATAATTTAATCTTGTATAAGAATGAATAATGCACCTGTTGGGGTTTTCAAGTTCCAATAATTTCAGAAGTTATTAATAACATGAAAGTACACGAGTTAAATGGTAGCTCAAACATCAAATAGGAATGATGCATTACATTTCAGAGAGAAAATGTAAATTTTTGAATTTTTGATTTCCTGCACAATTATGCTAAAATAACAAATATTTGCTGCTCTTTTAAAAAAAATGTATAATTATCCTAAATAAATATTTTATACATTTATCTCGTAATAAATTCGAATTGTTTGTCTTACTCTTTTTTGGAAAGATATTCAAAATACATTTTTTTCTTATTCCCGATTTTATTATCTATTATAACTAGTTGTTGCTTATAGTGTTGTAATATGCACGTTCTCTTTATTTCCGGTGTTTGTATGAATAATCTTTAGTAGATGTTTGTGTTGAATAATCTTCAACCTCAAAATTTCGATTTTTTTTCGTATTATATATTTTATTCTGATTGTGGGTGGGGTTACAGTCTTTTCTGAACATTTTGATGCCAAGGGATCAACGATACTTGTAAAACCTACAGAGTTGTCAGAAAAAGGCAAATCTTAACTAGTTCTTTTTTTTTTGGTCATCTTTTGAATTTAATTTCCTTTTTTTTCAAAACAAATAGATTTAACTTGCGGTCAAGACTCATTACTTTTCATATTAGTTTGAAATGTCGTTCATGTTTTCAAAATAAATTTCCTTATGAGTGATATACCTATTTTTAGACAGATTGTATAACATGTTTTTTTAACGGGATTTTGTTTTGAAATTTCGCAATTTCTATCTAGTTGTATTTTTTAAAATAATCACTAAGTTGTTTATACTTAACAACTTATATACTTAGAAGTTATATTTACTTCAAAACTTAGTAATGTTCTTCTAAGGAACGTAACATTTGTAAATTTTGATCAACGCTGTACTTCAAAATCCTGCTTGCAATAAAATATTGTTTTGTACTTTTGATAAAAAAAAATGTCATATTTATATATTTTATAAAATTTTAATATTTCTTGAAAATTACTAGAAAAAAATACGAAAAATGTACATTTATATGAATACTATACGATAAATGTGTCAATCTTCTGCTTGTTTCATTGGTATGTTATAATAGTTTGAAAAATGTTCTTTCGCTTACAAAAATAAATAGTTCTGATGCTCCTTAACTTCTCTTTAGTATTTTTTCTGTTAAATATTCGAAAGCTGTTCTTAGTTTAAATGATTTCATGAATTTAAACTATTATAGTTAAGGTGATTAATAATTTTTAAAACTCAAGTGATAAAATTGTTTCTATAAAAGTTAAAATTATTTTTTATGATCATGGATATATTTATGAGATTATTTTTAAACTAAACGTAAAATTTTGGTCTAAATGATCATATGAAGAAATATGCAAAATTCAGTACTGGACTTGTCATTTAAATTTATTATTAGTTATAGAAAATGGCTTTCATTGGTTTTTCTTTTCATGTATGGTGCACATCAATTTGTGAATAAAAATAATTTGGTTGTTTTTGTGTGATAAAACTTCAGTAAAATTTCCTTTCAGTAAAATAAAACTAAGTTGCGAGCTTGAGTTTTTTATCTTAAATATTGCTGAATAATAAAGTACTTAAAATTGTTTGTGATTTATTACGCTTAATATAATAATACCAACATGAACTTATTCAATAAGAAAAATTAATATAAAAAGGAATCTAAGAAGCAAGACTTTGATGCATTGCGTAATCGAGCTCTTTTTGAAATTACTCAATTTATTTTAAAAAGTTGACGCAAATTATTCTGTCACAAGATGCTATGAAAGTTAGTATTCGAATTTCTTTTTATTGTTCAAACATACCTGCATTAGATAGTTATATATACGACATGGTTGTTTTAAAAATTATTTCAATAGCTTCAATACATAAATTCAATCTTAATTCTGCCAAATTGATTGTTATAATACTGATATAGGATCAATATGCATTCATCATCGAGTCTTACATTTAAAACTAGAGCGTACCTGCCATTTTTTATGTAGAATAAAATACGAATATTCATATGTTTTCAAAAAAGCCTTTCAAAAAGAATTTCAATAATTCTCAAAATTCCAACAACTTATAATGATTGTTTCCTGTTTTGAATTTCTGTCCGACACAAACGTTTTGGTGACTCTAGCCAATAAGCGTAATAATTTTCAAGCACGATTAGATGACCCAGTGGACACCTGAGCTGATATCTAACTCTCCACATCCGCGACGTATCGGCGGTAATACATAAATAGCTATCACTAGTAGAATTTCCTGTCGCTTTCAGTAAACGTCTATTCATATGAAAAGTAAAAAAGCTGAAAATTATAGGAAAATGAAAACAAAGAGGTATATCCACAAACATTCTAATTTTGAGAATTTGCCTTTACGTTATTTCATAAAAAAGTTATATTGTAATATGGACATATTTATAGTTGCTTGCTTGAATTAATATTATCCTAGAATTCAACAAGTAATTTTTAATGCAAGAGATCGTTTATTTTCAACAACATAAATTATAGAAACCTGCTTCTCAAGTTGTACAGGAAACGAAACTTAATAATGCTCAAAAACGGGTCAAACACCTCAACAACTGCCTTATATAAATTCCATCGAGAACTTTTGAGACTACTTTGATGGCCAACTATGTAACTCACCATCCAAAACAAAGAAGATATGAGAAGTGTATATATGAAAGAAAGACAGAAAGAAGCATTTTCTGTCCGTTAAAATTTAAGTAACTTCAGTTGCATTAGATTAAGAACAATATTAAAAGCCGCAAAGTCTCTACCCTTTTAATTACTTTCTTTTAGAATTTTTTAAAGGAATTTTGTAGGAAAAAAATGAATGTTTTAAATTCTTTGTATGTATGAATTTCATTCTTCCTTTATGACATTTAAATAATGTACACACACACACACACACACACACACATATATATATATATATATATATATATATAAATGAATTAAATGTCAACTTTATATTAATCTATTTTTCACTATTAAATTCTAGTATTTCTTTCATATTTTTCATTTAAATATTAAGCTCAGATTTGTTACTGCTGGAATAGACTGTAATTTTGAATTTAATAAGAATGTAAAACTCTTTTTTGTTTTTACTTTCTAGAGCAGGGCTTCTTAAACTATGGGTCGCGACCCCAAATGGGGTCGCGTAGCAAAATTCTGCGGTCGCGAGAGATTTTAATGTCAAATATTTATATATACCATTTTATAACATCACTAGAGTTGCGGAATACAGTGGACTTGCAGCGTCTAGACACGCGCATTTGTTGAAGGTTTTGAGCTATCTCCACCGACAGCAGTAAACGATCGATGATCGCTATTATTATACTGTGTCTATACATTGTTAGTGCGTTTGTCGGTATCATACATGTTGAATAAACCGCGCGCCGCTGACTTCCCACTCTGACCGCCACCTCTAAATATCACACAAAATCAAAGGGAGGAATGCGCGCTCGTACACACGTGCAACCTGCAGCTAAACAATAATTCATGTATGGGGTCGTCAAGGTTTGTATGGGGTCGTCAAGAAACTCGCAATCATAAATGGGGTCGTGAATGACAAAAGTTTAAGAAGCCCTGTTCTAGAGTCATCGCAATTGTTCTGCATACTTATTTTCCTTTTCTAATTTCCTTTGTCTTTATTTTTGTACATAAAATTTATATTGTAAAATGAATTTTAGATCATTTACTATTTAAGCTGTAATATATTTAAAGGATATATTCCATTTAGACACTTAAACAAGAAGATATAAATTATATACCAAAATTTCTTACTCGTGTCATTTATATTTTACAAAAATAGTGTGGTAATAAATAAATGGTAACAACCATATCAAAGAACTTGTGTTGTTCAACCTGCGTAGTTTTATATCATTACTGTAGCCGACAATAGCATTTACGAATATTATACGTTAATAAATGAATGACGTTTTCCATATAAACTCCCATGACTTACCAGAATATTCTTTATACTCATTTCAGCTGAAAAAAACAGAAGTTAAAATATTTGAAACAAAATCTTAATAATCTGCGAATTCCTGTTCATAAGAATAATTTTCACCGATAAATATCTTAATTATTCAAAAATTTGTATTTTAAATCAGAATTATGACGCTCAGAAGCAAAAGAATTTACTTTAAAACAAATATACAGAATTTTGTATTCCTTGTATGTTCAATTTCTTTTCTTTCTTTTTTTTGCAGTGCATCAAATGTACATCTGAATAATTTTGTTTATTCTTATTGATTTTTAGAAAACTGTTGTAAAATTCCTTTTAACTGTTATTTAAGCTCATTTGAGCATTTATTGGCGTCTGAAAATCTTGATTTTAATTGCATTTGCAACTAAAAGATCCCCATTCACTTATATATGATATCCATACATTCACTTTCACGCATTGTAAATAACAACATTTCCTGATCCAACTTAATAACTGTTAGGAATAATTTAGAAATCATGCATCTCACCCAAAAATAAATTATTTTAATTCTTTCATTTAAAACTACTTTCCCTCAAACTCTCATTCCGATGCTATTTTTTTTTAATCTTCATTTCTTTTAATACGCTTATTAGCATGTAAAAAACCAATTCCTCAAATCATTTTCTCTCTCTTTTTATTGATTCAGCACACATATCAAACAGTAAATTCCAGAAATAATTGCAACATCTTTAAAAGTAATATTTAACAAATTTTGGTCAATATATAAGTTTAAGGAATTCAATTTTTAACATTATAATTTCACAATAGAGATCATATATTATTGTCTTAATATTTTGGTTCTTTATGCATATTTATATTCGAACATCTGGGAGCTTTATTTAATGGGCCTAAAAAGGAACTTTTATTTGAAATCTAGTGTCTAATTAATATAAAACATTAAAAAAAAACCCAGCAAAATTCTGATTATACAGAACAATTATTGCTGATATCGAACTGTGGAATATCATTTTCAAATTAAAAAGTTATAAAATATTGTTGAAATAAAAAAAGATTCTCGGGATAATGTATTTTCATTTCCACTGCAGAAGATATCCATCTTCACGGATTTTATGTTTAGTAAAAGTAGTCAATAGTCCCAGTAAATAGCTCCAGTTTCAACTTACATTAAGACTCTGCCATGAGTTTAGTAAACTTAAAATATAAAAACTAAAAGGGTGCACAGTCATATAAAATAGTTGTTAAGATAGAATTATATTTTAAAACCAATTCTTAACAACATTTATAGTGGACCTATTTAGAAAAGAATTCTAAAAATAAATAAAGAAAAAAACTACTTTCCGGAATAGTAAAAAAAAATGTAGATTTATTTATTTCCTCTGGATATATCTTTGTTTTCAATTCAACAGTTTGGCCAACTTCTAAAAATTGTTTCATTTAAAACACTAGAAAAAAAAATTGCTACATTTAAAACACTAGAAAAAGTTAAAAATTACTTGCAAGGAATTTTTGTAGTTTATATCCCCAGAATGAAAAGAAGGGGGAAATAATTCGAAATAAAAACCAACGTTTTTAAAAACAACGTTTTTATATAGTGGCAAAGTTTATTAAGAAAAATTATTGAAATATTAGTTAAAACTGGTCGCAAATATCTAAATATTGCATTGTTAGGCAAGTAAGAACGGTTCCCGAAATTTCAGAGCTCTAGCTTGATGGGAAGTTGGTTAATTTAACGATCGAAAATTTGATGACACACTGATACACACACACACACACACACAGAAACACACACCAAGTGAAATACATAAAAATGTTAAAAGTAACTAAAATTAATTAATTCATCCGGTAAATTAAATGGTTGGAATGCAGTTTAACCCAATCACTCTTGGCGACAAGAATTATTTGGCTGTATTTTGCCAAATGTGGCTACCCTGGTCCATTTTACGGACTTAACGTTCAGCCAAACAAAAAAAAAATCGCATTTTTGAAGAAAATACTAGCTAAAACTTGTCGCAAATGTCTAAATATCGCATTGTTAGGCGAGTGAGAACGATTCCCAAGGTTTCAGAGTTCTAGCTTGATGGGAAGTTGGTTAAATTAACGATCGAAAATTTGATGACACACACACACACACCAAGTGAAATTCAGAAAAAAGTTTTAAAAACATTTTTCATCAACTTCTATCTTCTAGCTCTTGCAATTTTTTCATCGAAAATATAAATCTGATGTTTAAAAAACCATTTAAAATTCTATTTAAAGATCATGGTCAAGTTAAAACAAAATTGATAAATGTGACTACCTTACTTCTTGGTAATCGATTCTGTTAGATATTGGGTTCTTTTCTAGGATTGATGACCAGCATGGTGTTCTAAAGGAAAAATAATGATTACAACATCCAGTCCCGATTTCCTTATTTTCAGTACACTGAGAGACACGTCACAAACAAAGCAAGTCGATTCCAACCCATTTCGTTGAATTTAAACAAAAACATCCTCCAACGTTGCCAGGTCCTCCTCTCTATACTTGACCCACTGCCAGATCTCTATTTCTGCTTTATCTGCTGCTATGTGCGGGTGATAGATTCTTACACGCCCCACTTAAGAGTAAAATTAGCCCCTGGTGGCTGATTTTACCATTCCACACACAAAGAAAATAATTAAAACAGAAAATTCAAAAACATAAAAAATAATACAGAAAATTCAATAGTCTTTCTGATTGTTCCAATCAAAGTTCTTCAAAAGAAACACATCTAATAAAATAAATAGTTCACACAATTGAAATAAGTGACTATGTTCCCAGAAAGGTCAAAACTATAATGGGATTGCATGCAAATACTAAGAAAATATATACTATACAAAAAAAAAACACAAATATACACAATACAGTCCTTGAAAATATGCTTAACAAAGCTTCGCAGGTTCCCTTTGCACTAAAAGTGGTCAAAGCACAGCCTCGTCCCACCTAATGTGCTGATATACCAGACACAAGATATATTTATGTTCTTTTGAGCTTGGTGGATGGATTGGACCTATCGAATCCCAATTCACTACCTGAAATGGTAATTCAGGCCTTGCCACAAGGGTAATCGGCGATCTGTCGTTAATCCTGACCGATCGAGTGAGTTGACACTATTTACAGGATTCTCAAAACTTCTTAACATCGGTCCTCAGGCCGTCCCAAAAGAAGAGAATACTTGATTTGTTCAAGGGTCTTCTTGGGACCCATATGACTACTGAACACAGAGGTATGAGCCAGTCTCAACAAATCAGTCTGTTTGCATTCCAGAACTACTAGTTGTCCAATATTCTCTCCGAGTATTTTATCTCAATGAAATAGATATCCATATACTTCATAGTAGTTTCCTTTGCCCTCTTTGGGGTGCTCGCTAATTATTTATATTAAATAATATGTAATAAAGATTGATGCTCGATTAATTTTAATACATCAAAATAAATAAACAACTATATTTATATATAATGAATAACTGTTTCAATGTAATAGAATGAAACTTTATTTATATAATTATTTTAAACTGGTACATGCAGAAAAATAGAAAATAATTGAATATAGATGAATAAACATTGTCAAAAATTAATCAAGCAAGATGCAAAATTTGATTCTCTATTTCAACATTTAAATATGTATTAGTTGTTAACAACAACATCTAAAGTTCACAAAATAAAATCCGTATTGATTGGATAGCTGTACCATTATTAATAATAGGAGTGTTATTATTCTTTTTTCAAAATCTTCATTTTCATCTGTTACATAATCTCATTCTTTAACAACACATATTCCTTGCAAATGGCGCATATATTCTTCATATTGTGGTGGAAATTTTAAGAGAATCGGTCTGTTTATAGTTTCATCTTCTCATTGAGAGAATTTTAAATACATTAGATTCTATGCAGTATAAAAGATTGTATTTCATAAAATTTATACGTTGTAAAGAAATACTTTTTAACAGTAGTCGATTTTAAAGAAGGTTAAACAATAAGGAAATATGCAAAGTTATCGGAGACCTCAATGTCCCACACACATAAACATATAATTTCATTTCAAAGCAAACTCAAGATGGAAACGTCCTGCGTAATTTTACCTAAGAATAAAACATTTCTTTTGCCTTCCGAATATGCTCAATACAGCTACAAATCCATCTGTAAAAATCATTCCAACATTCTAATGTGTAATCCATGCCCTCAAAATCGGATTGCCTTCCGAGTGAACTATGATAGTTACACCTCACATTTTATAAAATTGTACTTCTTCACTATTTGACAAAAGTGAGAAGACTATTTTTTGCACAGCATCTGTGGACCTGAAATTGACATCATCGACAAAACTCAACAATAATACTAGACACACGGAAAACGAATTCGTTCACTGCAGTAAACCAATCAAGTAAATTTCAAACCACGAACTCTTAACTAGTTACATAACTTAGCCTTTAATATTTAAAATGATATCCAAAAATTAAGGACATTTTTATACTCCTATTAAACTCAAACTCTATAGAATTCGTTCCGAAATAAAGAAAGTCATGGTAAATATTTCTGAAAACAAGTTTTTGGAGAAACATTTCGGAAACTACTACCCAGAAGATTCATTATATTTTAAACCATACACCTAAAATTACAGCATTTATTGTTTTCAAGAAGAGGATTCAAGAAACATTTGATCATTCTTTCGGGAAGATTCTTTCGCTGAGAATAAATCTATACGACAATCAAAAAGGAAAAAGAAGAAAACAGAGGGAGCTCTCGGGAGACATGTCCTCCGCATCCAATATTCATCTTCCATAGATTAGGATTCTAAGGAAAAGATTTTTTTTTATGAAGTTGTCTTCTAGGATATTACCAAAGCATTTGACACGAGATAGAATGAAAAAAAATCATGATCTACTAACGAACCTAAATTTCTTTTAAAATTTTACCAAACAAGCATTATTAACTGTTACAACAGTGAATATTTAAATTCAGAGTCAATCTACAATATCAAAAACCGTATATGTAGGTACAGGAACTCTAAACGAAGCGTCCTTCCCATGGAATACCCTAGCAAACGACATTCTAACAGGTCAATCAGTTTTATGTGACTTTTTTGCACACCACTCGGCAAAAACAGTGCAAGACAATATCCCAAAAAAAGATCGAAGACGACTTCGAAATTGTTTGAAAATTCATACGAGGTCCTGAGCGCCAACTTTTAACCACATAAAAATCTTCCACAAAGAACAAGAAAGAGACTGAAGTCCAGCAATCTCATCACATAACTGAATTAATCGATTTAAGAAATTCCATTTGTTACCTTTTTCGCCCTCCCCTGAAATCCAGCTTCAATAGTATTAAATTTGTCTTTCCGTACTCTCTTCCCTCATCCCCATCATTCTGCTTCTCCATCACTCACGCATGATGAAGACTTAATTCTTGAGATCTCCTCTTCTCATTATAATTCATTTACATTTTTAGTTTATAAACAGGCAGCTGATATGATGAAGCTGAAGTATAGTTCCTGATTAATTGCATGATATATAGTAAAATCCAAAAAGCATTTGACATGTGTGGTTTGTGACTTCCAAAGAGCAGATGAGGAATGAAACTTTAATTTAAAATGGTGATGGAATACAAAATGAATGACAGATTACGGATTGAATACAGTGATCCAAGCAACCTAACTGATGTGACTTTAAGTTAATGAACTGGAATTGATAGGCTTATTGTCAGAACAGTTTCTTATTAAAATAAAATGAAATCTTCATATTTATTCCTTTTCAAGATTACTGAAAAAATAATACTTGTCATAATACAGTTGTCAGTACTTATGCAAAGTGGATGAATTACGATGAAACCAGCAATAGACGACATGGTGTTGGACGTTCACACGCTATCAAAGAAAAAAGTCGTCGGAGACTGCCTCGCATGGTGAAGCAAAACCGGAGCCAGACACTGGCTCATCTTACAGCCCAATACAATGCAGGGCCGAGTAGAATAGTATTGGAGCACACTGTTCAGCGGACACTGTTGGATATGGGGCTACGCAGCAAACGTCCCACTCTTGTGCCTTTGCTGACCAAGCGTCATCACCAACTGCGCGTGCGCTGGGCCCGGGAACATCGCGACTGGTCCATGGATCAGTGGGAGAGAGTTGCCTGGTCAGATGAAACATGGTTTGTCATTCATCACGCCGATGGCCGTGTCAGGATACGCCGTCTTCCAGGCGAACAGTTGCTCCCTCAATGTACAGTAGATCATACACAGGTCGGTGGTGGAGGTATTATGCTTTGGGAGACGTTCTCTTTTGCATCTCTGGGACCCGTGGTTGTGGTAGAGCAGACCATGAATGCTACAGGATATCTGAACATCATTGCGGACCAGTTGCACCTTACATGGCCTCTGTTTTTCCAGCTGGAAATGGAAAGTTCCAACAGGACAACGCCCCGTGTGACAAGGCTAAAATTGTGTTGGAGTGGTTCCAGGAACATGATGCTGAATTCCAGTTAATGTCCTGGCCACCTAAATCACCGGATTACAATCCGATAGAACACATTTGGGATGTCATGAGACGGCAGCTCAGAGTTCAAATACCACCAATTTGCAATATCTCGGATTTGCGTGACCTTTGCTTAAACATCTGGTACAATCTGTCTCCGGTCATCTACCAAGGACTTGTGGCATCCATGACAAGGCGGGTTGAAGCTGTGTTGCGCGCCAAAGGTGGGCCAACTCGTTATTGACAGGTGGTCATTATGTTTTGGCTCTTGAGTGTATATTAGGTTTAAATTTAAAGAAATTCATTAAAATGTTATGCATCCTAAAAATGTGCTTAAAGTCTTGCTCTTTAATTAGAAATGTAGTTATATAGTAGAATGTATACAAGGATTTAGAAACATATAAGCACATAACTTTTAACAGTAGCTCCCTCTTTGAAACGAGAACCTTATCTGGCAAATGAACAGTTACATGAACTAGACAAGAATTATAGATGTGTTGCGAATAAGATTTTAAGGCAATATTTATATTAAGTGAAGAGTTTAATGAGAGAGTAGTCAGGATAAAGGATTGGAAAGTTTAATTGTAAATTAGGGTCATGTGATCAGCAATTATTGCGTTAGCTTATTTACGCCACATTACAGGAAGACAATTTTTAGGAGAGACACTTCTACAATAACTTAGAAAAACATTTCGTTTTACATTTACAATTAAATATTCAAAATATCCGCTCCTTTCTTACTTATAACACTGAAATTGTTTGCACATATTATTAGAAACGTTTTTGAAAATGCTGCAACTGACTTTTATTCTTTGAGTCATGGCAATTCTCAGCTCATGTATCATTGAGATTTTTTTTTCATAAACTTTATTCTTTAAATATATCTACATTTAAAAAAACAGTGAATTCTCAGATCAGAGGAACGAGGCTTTTAGTGTAAAAGAAAAGTTTTTTTTTTTGTTGTTGATCTACTCATATCAAGAAATATTATTGGAAATGTAAGCTGAAACTTTATTTTTACGTTATAAGTGCTTTTCACAATGAGCATAAAATACATTGTTTCATTATTGGCCACCATCAGTAATTAGAATTTGTATATGAAATTACCTTAATGTGCTTACAATCTAAAAATTAACACACACACAAAGAATACCTCAGTTATTCAAAAATCTCATTCCAGCCAAGGAATGAAAACGTTATTTTAATAAATGATTCAATTACATTCTTCTACGCACGCATTTCTCTCCTCCCTCACACACATATAATAAAATTAAGGAAAATAAATTATTTATTTATTTTACGATTGAAGTTATCAAAGGTTCTTTAAAAATCATGCAACAGTTGATTTAGAAAATCCGTATTTTTTGGAAACCTTAGCTTGCTTCAAACCTCTATAACTATCTTTTATGACGTTGGTTTTCACTTCGAGGGATATTTGCTTCCTTGGAGTCTTTTTTATCGATTTTCACTGAACAAACTTCAAATTAAATACACACACACACTCAAAGCTCATAAATAAATTAATGAAAATCTTCTAGCATATTTCCGGAGGAGTAATTATATTATCGGAGGTTGAATCACCGTAATCGACACAATTTATCGGAGGTTGAAATTCTTATAACATTCAAGTGTGGACAAAAGAAAGTATCACAAAAATTTCTCCCAGATGCTTCGAGGTCTTACCTAACGCTTCCAGTGAAAGGAATTCTTAACCATTTTTCGAAGAGATGGGATAGGAGTAGGGTTCAACGTTGTGTTTGCCAGGAAAAGTCAACTCTATTTCCTCCTTCCAAGAAATACACTTTCTCGTTTCCATATTACATCATATCATAGTTTAGAGGTGTAGGCACGCAGAAATGTATGTCGGTCTTTTTATTTTTTCATCATATCATCTAAGACTATATATCGAAGACATCAGCAAGAGCAATGCAAAACCTCGATGATGTTTTTCGACAGAGAGTGTAACTTGAGAATCCAAACCAACGGTCCAACCACATTTTATCTAGACTTTCTGTGTTAAGCGTTTAATTCGTACACATCAGTTGGATTTGGAAAAGAAAAATTGTGATAGGAAATTATTGTGATTGGAAAAAAATATTACCATCGTTGTAGGGAGAATGTTCGTGCAATGAATATCGTAATACAGAGCACTGGTTTACATTAATCTGAAGGATATATATATATATATATATATATATATTTGAGACTGGTCTGAGATGTTTCTGATATTAATATGAAGATGACCTCAAGTGCCAATAAAAGCTAAGGAATGTGGTTGCAAATCTTTTGACAGGTGCTTACTAACTTTTCAGCTTTTTTGGAGGCCCTATTGTTGTTTGATAATCGTTTGAGCGAGTCGATGTGAGTGTTTTGGTGAAAATGGAAAAAATCGTGTATCGAGCTGCCATTAAATGTTTGTTTTTGAAGGGTAATGCGCCTACACAAATTAAGATGAGTTAGACGCTGTGTACTGGGACTTAGCATCATCATTTACTTCTGTGAAATTTGAGCAGATTAATTTTAACGTGGCAGTTCCAGCTAGGAAGACGAACTTTAGGGACGTCCAAAAACAGCAACCGCTGCCGATAACATATCTAAAATGCACTAAATGGTGCTAGATGACTGTCAAATTAAAGTGAGAGAGATAGCAGGTGCTATGAATATGTCCAAATAACGTGTTTGCCATACATTGAATCAAGATTTAGACGTGAGAAAACAGTCCGCGCGTTGAGTGTCGCGGTTGCTCACGTTAGACCAAAGATGTGCTCGATTGAACATTTCTAACACCCTGTTGGTGAAATTTAAGGGCATAAAATAGAAGTTTTTGGCCAATTTATTACTATAGATGAAACTTGGATACACCATTATATGACCGAAACAAAAAAAATACACTCAAAATAGTGGATAGCGAAGGGAAATAGGTTTCAAAAGAAGCAAAAACTGTTTTTTCGGCTGGGGAAAGGATCGCGATTGTTTATTGGAATAGTCTTGGAGATATCTCAGTCAATTTTCTTCAAAAAAAAAAAAAAACAGTTATAGGAAGTATATCATTACTTGACAAGCTAAAGGCCAGAAATTGCAGAAAAATGACAATATTTGCGGAATTTGTTTTGTTTCACCAAAAAATGCGCCATCTTAAACCTCAGCGGTTTCCATGGAGAAATTTCCCGAATTACAGTTTGACCTGCTTGACCACTCTCCTTATTCATCAGATCTAGCCCCAAGCGACTTCTTTTTGTTCCCTTATCTAAAAATTGCATTCGAAGGACGTAATTTTTGTCAAATGACGAGGCTATCACCTTCTTAAGCAATTATTTGGCACAGCAAGATGCCGAGTCCTAATTGGACCGGTTAAACAGATGGGAGCAACGTTGGGAAAAGTGTTTAGACTTACAAAGAGGTTATAAAAAAAAATAAATTTTTTAAAAAAATATCCTGTATCTTTGTTTAGTTGGAAACTTTTCAGCCCACTCACATACATCTATAAGTGTTGTGTGAATATACGTATTAAAAAGTAAAATAAACAAAATGTAATAGAACTTTGAAGAAATAAAAATCATAAGTAAACTATTCAGTATATATATCACAAATTACAGGTTGCAAAAGTTATGTTTGTAAAAACAATATAAACTAATTAAATGTCTTAAAAATTATAAAAACAAAATGTTAAGAACAGAAAAAAGGATTATATGCTAGGAACAATTTTTTTAAAGACTGCATAAATGTAAAATTATATTAAATTGAATGAAAGTAAACCAATAGAAAACTTAAAAATTGAAAAGAATATAACTCTCGGAAAATGGAAATAAGGTATACAAAATAAATTAATACTGTCAAGGTTTCACTCATGAATGCGAGGTTATGCTCGAATTAATGGCCAGACTTTCACATTCAGCTTTTACTTTATAAAATCAAGTAATCTCTTCCCAACATTTATTCCCGAATTTATGTTTTCTTGGAGGGTTCACGATTTCTCTCTTAAGTTTGAAATTTATATATTATCGTTCAAAACCAAAATTTAAATCGACCACACCAACCAGAAAGGCATTTCACATCGTATCTACACTGTAACTGCGTATTGCCGTAGCCGGCCTAGTTGAAAATTCCAGATGAATCTTGGATCGACCACAGTGTGACATCATGAATCTTATTTTTAATTTTTCTTTATATTTTGTAATTTATTAGCCACCCAAAGGGCTAATGTTTTAGGTAGTGTGTTTTGGCGTACCAGATCACTTTTTTCTTTTTTCATCGTTTGCTACAATTTTAATTACATTTAGCAAAAAATATATTCCATTTAACAATTTATCGTTTCCCTTAATTTTAATAACGGAAACCTTACTATTGCTCATTTCTCCGTGTTTCATCGTTTACTTTAATTCTTATATTTAATTGAGTAATTTAATAATAATTATTAGAAAGAGCGCACCTTAGGTGGATAAATCTGTTTTTTGCAAAAGAACTTTTAAATTTTTGGAAACAAAAGAACTTTTAACTTTTAAAAGAAATTACATAGAACTTTTAAATGTTTTTCTTAATCTGTATTCAAATGACGTAGCTACTTCCTACGAAGAGCAGACATTAATATTTTTTCTCCCTGGAGCTGCCAAATCGGCTGCGCATGCGATGCCGGTAATTTTTAATATCTCAATAAAAAAAAAATAAGGATTTTGATGATATATGAATTTGTGCATGACAAAAAAAAATTTTTGACAGTAAAATATTTTTTAAATGAATTGGATTGACTCGAAAAAAAAATTTACGATGCCACAATGGGGTGAAAATTTCGGTTCAAGGTGGATTTTTTTTGTCTTAAGGGGCCAGATGTGGTCCCATGGGCTCCTATTTGCTCCCCCCTGACGAATAGTATTTTTTGGAACAATAAAATGGTTACGTTTAAATTGATATTAATTGTATATTTCCAATAGTTAAGCTTTCACAAACTACAAATATAATTTGAGTAGGTGTATTTTGTGAGGAGAATTACGCTACAATATAATAAAATACGGAATAAAAAAAATTCAATACCATTAATGTGCCATTCAATTTAGTGATCTCATTTAACCATTTGTCTTGAGAGATATTTTGTCAAAGTGAGTATGATTTTGTGTATTTTATGATGCTTGTCAAACTATATCAAACGGCTATAAACTGAAAGCTATTTATACCATTCAGTAACGTTGTGCAATGAATTCATTTTTTAATTTCAGTTTCAAAATGTTATCTGTACGGACTGTTCTCGTAGACTGTGCTCAGATATTTTCGAACACATATGGCGGAGCATTACGGTAATTTTATGAATCTTCATTCTAATTTATTTAAGATGCCAACATTTTGTACATTTGAAAGATAAATCATCTTTTTGAAGAGCAGTAATAGTTCATAAACAGTTTTTAAGAATTTTAATATATTTTTTTCTATTTATTTAAAGAAATGTATTTTTATTTTATATAAATCATGTTTCTAAAGTGTAATGAATTCTAAAAATTTTCCAGTTTGAATTTTATTAAATTAAGGATCTATATATCTAAGCAGATTAAAAACATACAATTTATTATTATTTATATTTATTAATAATAACATTTACTCACCGCAAACATTTTTGTACCCTATGACATTACTTTTTAAATGAAGTAACATGCATTCGAATTTGATACATTTTTTTTAAAAAATTTCCTCCTTCAATAAATTTACTTCAGATAATCATATATTATCCACAATTTTAAATATTCTAATTAAATTCAATTTTTCGCCAATAATATGTTTACCAGTAATTCTGAAAATGGATTTAACATAAAATATTTTGAAATTTCATCGTTAAATTTTTCGATTACGTCATTGACAACTCAAAATTTATCGGCGCAACTATTCAATGTAAATATGGAAAATATTCTGTGATTTGTAATTCATTTTGCTGTGCTTACCAAAATTTTTTTTTAACATTGACTTTAATTTAATTTTAAAAATCTTAATCAAATTATTAAGGACCTTTAGGAGTGGAAAAGATGGTAGTAGACGGTAGTAGATGGTAGAATCTGTATAACTTAAAGTATCATTTTCTGAGAAGGAATAATTTATGTTACATTATTAAATAGAAAATATGAGGGTAATTGAGAAAAGATAATTACGTAGGATAATTTACGTTTATTTAAGTCATAATTTGTGAGAAAGGATAATTTAAATTATATATTTATTAATATTTTTTGTGAGAAATTATATGATTACTAAAAATTTCTGTATTCTAAAAATATATATAAATAAAATATGTTCTAATGGATCAAAATAAAATAATTGCTTCATAATATTCATTGACTTCTTGATTTTGAATATTTTATGTTTACTTTTTAACACGCACCAACAATATTTGACGTTATCATTATCACACATGAAGGAAATTTTATATTTTAAGGAATAAAGTAAAAAGTTACAAGAATATTTAAAAATAAAAAAGACTATGGTAACATTTAAAAAATAAATAAATAATTTTTAAAAAGTATTGTCTGAAAAAAGCGTCAAATATTGTAAAACAAATTGCAAATACAATCAAGAGTCATGAATTTATATCTTAAAGTAAGGCGAATCACGCATATTTAGTGAGATTTAATAATCATTATGATACCTAAGCATTATACACATGATTTGTGACGTAAGTAATAAGATAGTAATCGTCGAATTTACCGTTCATAATCAATACGATGTAACCGTCACTATCCCGTAGCTAGAAATACATATTATTAGCACATTTCACAATCCTTTTTTTTCATATTGAATATTAATTTTTAAATTCTGTTTTTCATATCATACTAAAAAATTCACAATGCAAATAGTTATATGATTCTCAAACTATAGTACCTGAGAGGTACTTATCGAAAGAGCTCAGTAAAAGACAGCTGTGTTCCCAAAAAAATTCAAAATGGATTTTACGACTCCTTTAAATAGTAAGCTTCACAATATCGGAGTAGAAGGATATGGTGGACTAGTGCTTATATTTTGGATTTAAAAAAAAAACGATTCCTATTTTTAATTTATTCCAAATATATGAGAGATATGTGAAATTAGTCATTAAAATTCGACAGTCCATTAGCAATTTCCATCGGCTATACATATAATGTTATGCAACATTTTACTCTTCAGGGAAACAAATACTTTGGGTATTTACGCAACAGTATCGAAAAAACATCCAAAATCAGAAATTAGCAACTATGACTATGCATACCTTTATATGACATGGGAAGGGTTTATTAGTATTACGACAAGTTATTGTCAATGAAAATGCATTTTACAATATTTTACGACTTTTCTATTTATTAAATCTGATTTATCTGCATAATTTTTTGTTTTATTTTATTACTTATCGAAACTTTACAGTCTCTGTACTAGTAATATTTGCTTTAATTTATTAATTAATGCAAAATAGCTCTAAATTTAAAACACACTCATAAATTTTGACGCAGATCGTTGTTCTTTTGCGTCTTTGCAATGTTTCAAAATTCTTTTAGACCTGTCTTTTTCCTCAGAACCGTTTCACTCCTCACTTGATAATCTTAATGATTCAATTAGCATTAATTATTTTCCGAAAAATTTACGAATAGAAATCTATTTATTTTTTTTATTTTAAAGCATATCTTTTTTAAAACTATTTCTGTCTTGAAACATTCTGTATATTCTTTATTCACTTGAGTGTACTGTTTTGAATAGTTATGAATAAAAATATGTTTATTTTTTATTACTTTACTGAAGAATATATATTTTAGTTTTCCCGAAAATTCTCCGTTAATTGTGTCATGTAAAATATTTTTTAAGACACACACATACACATATATCATAATTTTTCTTTTCATGATTTTTAAGAGTGAATTTTGCTGTAAATATTTATTTTATTTATATGATAAACCAAAGCTATATGTGTTACTATTGTTACTACTATATACAGTTGATAATTATACTAATGAAGGAAATATTTAATACATTATACACATAATACTATATTATCTTACTGAATCTTTCTTCTTATAGAAAAGTAATCACTTAGGTGTGGATGGGTTTTGTTTGAAATTAAAATAAATATGAAATGTATCACGTACATTTAGATGAGTTGTAAATCACTGGCTAACAACCCTTAATTTCGCCTCCTAAATCATATACAGCCAATAAAAAAATATATAAGCATTATAAAATAGACGTCATTTTAAATTATACAAAACCATACTAAAATTACAGATTATAACCTCTAAGAAATGTTATTAAAATTTAAAATCTAAAAATAGAAAAACAATTAGGGGATTAAATCAATAATTATCAAAATAACTAAATCAATAAAATGAAAAATATTATTCTAAATTAAAACATTCTAAATTTTAAAATGAAGAAGTCCATAAGATTACCGAAGTACAAACTATACATAATAGATTTAATTCAAAAAATATAAGCCATTAATTAAAATTTTTAACATTACATCCTAGTTTAATACAAAGTAAGGAAAGATTTAATGAAAATAAAAGATTTAATTTAAGGAAAGATTTAATGAAAATCAAAGATCGAGCAAATGTAATTTAAATATTGTTTGATACTTTAAAATTTGAAAAGTGTGTTTACATTCTTTTCGCGAAATTTCAATTTTTAAAAAATGATAAAGGGAAATAAATTCCTTAAAATAAAAGAAAGTAAACATAAACTTATAATTAATTTATATCCATTAATAAACACTGTAAAAATTTTAAAAACTAAAAGAGATAGAACTTTCACCTCAAAAAAATTTGTTTTGCTCATCTCATTCCAGTATGACGCTATATAACTTTGTCTTAAAAGCTGTTTTAATAAGTTGAAAGAAAGTACAAAACTAAAAGAACTTACTAAAAATATTTTTCATAATTAAAAGCATTTATATCAAGTAATCATTTTAAACTTAATAATGTTTGCAGTAAATTTACTTAAATTAATAAATCTAAGACTATTAAAAAATTAAAAAAAAAGAATGCTTATGCTTTCATAATATGTATGCGGAAGTTGCGTAGATTAATTACTTAACAGCTTATTGTAAATTAACAAAACATTTATTAAACAGAAAGAGAATGTACAATTATTCGAATTATCAAATCCTTCCGTCACAGCTGGACAGTAATAGTAAAGGGTTTCTAGACAGAAAGTGGGCAAGTGTTTCGTCACACAGTTACAAATGTGGAAATATATGCGTCTCTATCTGGTGACTAAGCTAAAAATAAAAAAAAATTGACAAAATAAGTATTTATTAAATAAATATTAAAAAAAGAATTCTATCATTAAAAATGGGCAAAATCATACCTATAAAAACATAAAAATACACAGGCACGCATATATATATATGTATGTATATGTATGTATGTAATATATATATACGATATGGTATAATATGTCTTTATTTTTATTTCTTATTTTAAATGGTTAATAAAATTAATACATACATAAACACACACACATATATGTGTGTGTGTATGTCAATATATTTCTTCAATATAATAATAATATAATATGTGTGTGTGTGTGTGTACAGTTATTATACTTTTCAAATCCTTCCATCAGGAAGCGGGTGCTCCATGCTGGTTGACTTAAGTACCAAAGCACTAATCCCGCCCAATGTTGAAATAATAGACATATTTCGAAAAATAACACAAAAAGCATATACATAACACAATTCTTTACAAATTTTTTAAAAACAAGTATATAAAATACAATTCCAAACAGATTATAAAACTGTATTACAATTTAAAGCATAATTTAATTGAATATATCATATAGTTATTTCGCATGAAGTCTAAAATTATCCTCGATTAACAATACCCTAATTCTTGCAATTGGTTTTTGAAAAATGCCCCTTGAGGTACGTATTTCGGCGACTCGGGCGTTTCCATAAGCCTATGGGAATATGTCAGTCATGGGACCGAAGGACCAAATGGAAAGGTGAAGTTGGAAATCTTTCATTAATACTAACATTCTTGGAAGTACGTTCGGTCATTTAAATATCCTCTTATATCTTTGCAGTAAATAGCTTAGGTAATTATTTTATCATATCTTCCAAATGATTTGAACCATTTTCTGAGTCCGTTTCTACCTATTCAAAATATTGTCCTTTGGGTCAGTTAAATTAGATTGTGGTAAAGAGTTAAAAAGTTTTCCTATTAAAAAGTGATCAGGGGTCAATACATGAAAATCACCTACATCTGTTGACAAAGGAGGCACATGTCGCGAATTTAAGAATTCCTCTGTCTGTGAAATTCTCTCTATTCCTCTATAATTTGGTATGAGTGAATCTGCTACCCACTCTAACTAAATTATCATTGTCAAGAAAAGTATTAAACAATTTTATCTGACTTGAGTGAGGAATTGAAGAACTTATTTTTATGACTAATAGTTAAGGATGAAAATACTTTATATGAAAATGTGTAATTAAAACCTATTCCGCTTCTTTATACTCTTAAGGACATATTTCGAGAGAGCAACCCCCCGCTCCACAGACGGGTACTCTTAAGGACAAATGGGGTTAGTTATGTTTCTTAAGATTTTTAAAAAAATATTAAAATAAATGCTAGAATTCGAATTAATATACGAAAATTATTTGCATTGAAAAGCACATTTTCTAAAACGTTATTTATTTTTTAAGGCTTGTATTGATTGAGGAAAAGTTTCTAGTTCATCAATATAGTTGCCAATAGAGAGTTTATTGGTCAAAGTATCTAGATGTTACGCAATCTCTGGCGAGTGAACATAAAATGTTGAAAGTTCTGGGCATTGCCACCAGAGTTTATTTGCTGCATGGGCTTTCCCATTTAGTTCCCGAGAAATTGTATCGGCTGGATAACATTCAGATGGAGTAGAAAACCACTCGAAATCTTTAGATAGTTGCTGAATTTCATCTAATTTATTACTAAAGAAAATCTTGAGCAAATTTGCAGTAGTATTGATCCATGCTATAGCTACAGCAAATTCAGACCACAATCGAATAGAGTCTCATGGTTGTTTCAGAACAGTGAATATTTTATGAACTAACTTTGTTAGAAGCAAGCATGCCGATAGCTTCAGTCGTAGAATAGTCATGATTTTTATATAAGCTACCCGTGAATTAATACAAAAGAGATGATTAGCTATTTTCTTAGATTTGGATACAGTTTGAATACATATTACTGTACCATACACCTTAGGTGCATCTGTTGCAGCTACATAAAATGCAGTAGCTATGTTTGGAGGGGGGGGGGTCAAGAGAACTCCCTCTTTTTTTTTTGAAAACAAAAAGGACGTTTTATTCAAATTTAGCCAACTGAACTAGGTACCATTCAAAAAAAAGTATACTAGCCCAAAGATGTCTCATCACCTAAACTTTCCTTTTCATCTTTCTCATCTTTTTGTCTTTCTTTCATCCCTCTAGTTTTAAAATTTTTATAAGAAATACGCACAAAATGTCACACCTCAAGATATAGTTATCTGATTCGTTCGTGGTGGCTAAACTGAATGAAAAATTATTTGAGAAATTCAATGCTTCAAGAACAAAATCACTCTTGACAACGTTCGTCATTGAATCCACTTGAATTAATTTGAACATTAGATGAAAACAAAAAACATTTAACGATGTCATAAAACAGAAAGACTATATACATGAGTAGTAGAAACGTATTTTATACTCTATACCTTACTTTCTACAATGTATTTAATTGTATTATTTACAATATACCTAATTAAATATTATTCCGCTCAAGCAATCTATAACAGTATTTTATTTTTCAAACAAAAATTTATCACATTTCGTATCTAAAGTTATAAATTTTTTCCCCTGCATTCTCCTTATGATGCACGGTATTATTTGTTGTATATAGAATTATATTTTTACCCATTTTAATACTCAATCACCACCACTGCGAAGAAAGAGAGTAATTTTCTTAAATATATTATGTGCTTAGAACTTTTTATTATTTTAACATGATAAAAGATAGGAACACAAAATAATGTACTAGTTATTATTTTTTTATTCATACAGAAAAGTGCAAAATTTATGTTATTTTATTCATATATTTCTCCCAACTACCCATTAAATTAACAACACATTATAGTAAGCCAAATTAGTTATATAATTAATGTCTATAACATTCAATTTTATTTTTCGTTTGACAAACAGCTTCTGAACGATAATTTCTGTAAAAGAAAACTCTTAATAAAACAGAGTTGATAAAACAAAATTTACTCATTTTGCTGTTTGGAACCTATTACATACACTTCGATGTTTACAGTAAATAAAAAACGCAAAGAAAATATTCATAAAAATTAGTAACCAATAGTAATAAATATATTTTGTGTTAAAAATATAAATCGAAATAAGAAATAAATATACAGCTGTAACATTTTAGAAGGAAAAAAATACAATTTCAAAATCAAATTTTGTTTTGAATATTGAAACAAGAGAGTATAGTTAAAATAGAATCAATCGAAATTCTTAATGATTTAATAATTATTTTATTTAATAAGGAGAAAAATGATTTTTTTCTCCAAAAAAATATAAAAATATTTGCTTTTATTGAAGTTACACAAGAACTATTGAAAAAAAAAAAAATCAAACGAAAATGACATCTTTTTTCTCAAGTTTGAATCAAAAGTTTAAATATTTCAATCTATGTAGGGATATTTTCTTTTATCATTACTTTTTTTAAAGTGAGTATGCGTTTCAAGACCCTTCGGTTTCTGTCAATAATTTCAAAAACCCCACCCCGTTGCTATGGTAACGAATGGTTACCAACTTCAAAAAACTATCGCTCATGATGAATTCAAGTTGCAATCAGCTCCATATATTAGGAAAAGACAGTTTTTCATTTATTAGACGTCCTTCTTAACCCACTTTTAAGAATTCGTTTTTTTTTTCTTTTTAAACCAAGAGATTGTGATGTGTCTGTTGCCATTACGATACCATATATAAGATAGCATTAAAACCTCTTTTCAAAGTCTGTTACATAAGTTGTGTTTATATATAAATCGAATATAAAGATTGTTTTATTGTTTCGTTTGAAAGCTCAGAAATCCTTTCGTTTCCTCTTTCCTTGAATAAATTAGCATTGATGATTTCTACGGCAGAAAGTCAACCAAAGTGGTACCGTGTCTCCGACTTTCTTTCATCGGGTGCGATATATTTATGAAGCAATGAAGGATGAAAACGAGATTTATGAACAAAAATAAATGTGTTTTGGATTGCATTGAGTCTATACATGGAAAGTATCAAGACAGTTGAAACAAAGTTTCTGTTTTTTACCTTAGTTATATCACCGAATTTTATGTTCCTTAAATTTTTCACAATGATATAAGGAAGAGGAGGGCAAATAGCGGCCCCTAAAAGGGTTTCTTTTGTAGCCCGCCCAAGACAATCATAAGAATCCACTTTGTACTGAGACTTTCCCATGCGTAAAATCATTCAAAGCAAAACTAGGTTTGCTTGTAAAACAAACTAGCGAATATAATTTTTTATCTCATTTCGTTTTATTAGAAGAACAAAAAGTTCCTGAAAGTGTTTCTGCTAAGATTATGGATCATCTGTAGAATTTGGAGGACGAGGTCACAAGATTTCAGTAATTCATGAAAATTGAGATTGAATTAAATTCTCTCTCTTATCCTATAACTGCCGATATTGACAGAGCGTCTGAGCCGCTGTAGCTTGAACTTGTGGAATTGCAATCACACTGTAGAAGAAATATTGAATGCTGAGACATTGGTTGACTTTCATTATTCTTTGCTTGCTGAGAAACTTTTATGGGAAGACATTTGTTGGGAAAATGTGCTCTGTATTTTGGTCTACATATATTGTGAGCAAAGTTTTTCTTGCTTGAAGATTGACAAGAATAAATATAGATGGTTTCTGACAGACATTAACTTGCAGGTAGTGAGGAGAATCTCAAAAAGCAATCTCACTCCTGACTTAAAAAAAATGAAGAAAATTGTGATAGGGAAAATATTTATCTCATTCAATTGATTCTAAAATTAAATGGGCTTGCGGATATAGATGATATGAAATTAGCACAAGAAATAAGTTGAATAAAACTGCCTCTATTGCATTTAATTTTAATTTATTGATATTTATCGTACAATTCATATCTTTTCTAAAATGCAAAGTTAACTAATGAATGCAATCATTTTAAAAGATGCAGCCCTCCGTAAGCTTCCGCAAAGTAGATCCCCAGCCATTGCAATTGCCGATTCCTGACATAAGGGATGATCATGCACATTGTATGTTACACATATTTTGATAGTTTTGTTAGATTTTACAAGATTGATTTATTTTTTCTCGATTAATAATAAGGAAATCGTTGCATTTGCACTTCCCCACAATAATATAGGATTCATGATTTCTACCAAAGACAGGCAACTTTCACATTTTTTAAATTTGTCAGAAAGATATATGGGATGATGTTGCACTTTGCAAGCTGCAGATATTTTGGAAGTTATGTTACATTTTACAAAGAGAGTTTTCGAATGTTGTTATTATATTTAGCCGAAATATTAGATCCTGAGACATTTAAATATTGGAGTGAATGGTATTTGGAATTTGACATCTTTTTTCTAACAAATTCAAAAATTCGTTATAGCTGGGTCTTATATATTATTTAAAATTAATTCATATTGTTTGCATGTTTCACGGTTTAATTTGTCAAACACAATATTTAATAACATAGCATTAGAAAAATTGTAAGACTTTAAGTGCCTTAAGATTTTTCATTACAGTGTCTAATAAAGTTCTAATTCCCTTGGAGATTCCTGTTTAATTAATGACACATTGAGAAATGATTTAATGAGACAATCAACAATAAGTTTTTTATTTTCATATCGCTGTTCTAGAGCCTTAAAAATGGTTTATAACTATCATCAGGTGGCAAGGAATAAGAGAGAGAAAATGCATATTACCATCATATAAAATTTCTAATTTCTTAAGAAAACTTTTTGAAATTCAACATAATAAAATTCTAAGGCACTGTCAAAAAAAATTTAATGTTCAAACAAATCACAATTTATCTCTTAAATTAATATCGTTAGATGTCAATTACTAGGATAAAAAATGCTAGAAGTTGGATCCCTGTTAGCAAAATATTGTTTCAAAATTGCTTCGATAGCTATACCTGAGTGTCGCTCAAGAGAGACAAATTAGCATTAATTTTTGGGAAAACAATTAAGGCAGTATTAGCTTACATACTTTTACAAAAACTGATTTCTTCTTAGTTTTTACAAGATATATTTCATTAAAGCTTTTTTTTTTCTTAATTTCTTTCATTTCTTTAGACAAAGCATTTATGTATTACAAAAAAGTTTTCGAAGGAATAAATTCAGCCTAGCACATGTTCCTCCAAAAATACCCATTAAAATCAGATGCATGAGAGAAGAGGACATTCCTCAAGTAATGGAACTGAGACGACAAGTGAGAGTTCAAGATGTCCCTTCGGTTTTGCAGACTTGGCTGAAACTGGATCCAGAAGGAATGAAAGTGGCAGAGAATGAGAATGGTAAACTGTTATTTCTTCAAAATAATTTACTGTAATTTTAATTGTTTTTATATTCCATTACCTTCCCCTAATATCTTCAAAAAAAGGAATCCAATAAAAAAAATGTATTTTTAATTTCAAATTATTCTTAATATGATGACGTGTATATTTATATCAAAGAGTTGAAATCATAATACTTATTAGTTGACACCTTTCATAAATAATGTTTATTTGGGAACATTTAGCAGCCAAACTCTCATATTATGGAGTTAGAATATTTTCACGGTACCTGTTCTTAAATGTTGGTACTCCGAAATGTTATAGTTAAGGATCATGAAGATAATAGTATATAAATGTTCATGAGGAGCGTTATAAAATTATATAATTATGCAGAGTGTAGTCGCTATTTTTTCAGATGTATAGACTGAGTATAGTAATTCTATTCCATTTTAGTAATTTTTACAATTCTTATCTCTACTGAAAAAATTAGCATCTATGTTAAAATCTCAAAAGGACCGAATGATTACGTTAAAAAGCTAATTAAATGATATATTTAACAATCTTAAACAATTTCTAAAAGAGTTTTTTCTCTTCATGAAAGGCGGGTCTTTTGTTCTTAATTTAGTTAACACTAAAGTATTATTCTATATACCAAATTTTCTGAGGTTTGGCTTAAAATTTTTTAATCATTGGTGTAAAAGTTTCTAAATCATGTAACTTAGTAGAGTGTTTACCCATAATGGGAAATTATTGTCTTTAATATTTGACGATAGATAATTTTCTTCTCAAAATTGATGTAAGAATTTTACGCCGATGAAAAAATAATTACATTTCAATTCCGAAAATATGAGAGAACACAAAAAGTCATCATTATTATAAAAATATGAATGTTTAACAACAGTTTTGAAAAAATGCGCAATTTTTTGTTCGGCATTTTGTTACTTGTAACTCAAATTCAATCAGCACAGACTTTTAAGAAATTTTCCTCCCATGTTACATAATTACCTTTACGTTGTTTTATGAAATATCTGCGAACTGTAAACACATTTCTCTCTGCACACTGACGTCATTGTTATCTATCAAACATTGTTTGTCGTTTTACGGGAAATGTAGTATTAATATGACAAAGCATCTCAGTATTCTCTGTTAAAAGTACCAATAATCTTCAAGTAATGTACAATGATACACTTTGATTCATCGTTTTTTAAATATATTAAGTGTTTATTTTCAACGCAAACTAAATAAAGAAAAATTCAAAAATTCTCCCTCTGTATACTTAAAATGATTTGTTTTTAAAACGTTTACCTTTTTTTCACTATGTTTTCAATAAGTTTATATCAACACAGTTACATTTCATATTTTTTTTACATATTTATCTTAATCTCTTTTATTTTAAAAATTTAGCTCCTATGAAATCATTCCAATTTTATTTCGAATGATAATTTTACATCTTTAATTGTTATTTCAAGTAATTTAAAAAAAAACGAAATTTCCACACATTTTTATATGACCATAAAAAAATTAATTTCGTATTCGTATTCCTCGTGTAAAATAAATAGCCGTCTTAACACAATAATTTATTTCTGTATTCAGACAACATTCTAATCGAATATCCGATCACATTATGTTATACACATTTTACTGCGACCATTAATTTACATCAACATATTGAATTCATTCTTGATGCTTTGATTTTTTGCGATCATCTTTCGTCGCTCCTTCATTCATCCTGGATGTTGTACGGTAATATGATCCTCCTTCTAATAGAAAGAATCGGTTTAGTCAACAAAATTATGGCGGATGAGATGACTCAGTACCAATTGGGAAGATATATTAGCTACGATAGGGCTATTTGGTACCTTTTAAATAGTCCTGCATTCGAACGATGCACAACCGTAGTCCACTTTCGTATCCACTTAAAAAATGGACAAAGAGTGTACTTTACGGAGTAAAATGTTATTTTGGGAGTCCAAAAAACATTAGCGGCGTTTTTTCAACTATGGCAGCAAGTTTCGTTTGCCAAAACCTTATTCTATTTTAAAATACTGAAATCCCACCCTTGGAGCACATCCCAAAATCTTCAGAAGAAAGCAGCGAGCCCAAGTACCGAAGTAACCGCAACTGACACTATTGATCGCGTTCCAATAATGTTGAGCGCCTGTTCCATGCGAATGTTATTTCCCATTGTGCGAAAAACAACGTCATTAATTGATCTAATAATCTTCATAAGACAACATGGAAAAGCTATCGAGATGCATGTGAGAAACATGAATTGCTTGAAAATAATCAATATCGGGACACATCATTGTCAGAAGCATTTAGCATGTGTTTCAACGTGCAACGGGAATAAACAATCAATTAATCAGTGTTAACTCTATACACTTAGCTATTTAGTTATAATCGTGCATTTTTAGATTGACTGATTATTACGAATTAAGTATCTTAGATTGACTGATTGTTTATTAACTCACGCTTAGGTAAAAAACTAGGGCTACTGGCGATGGACCTCGAAAAGTGACAAGGACCAACACCTTAGCTAAACACCTCCCTCTCCAAACTTCCACACTAAATGAAAGATTTAGAGCTTTTTGATAGATTTGAAGTGCATCAGCATTACTACATCAGCGAGTCTTTAGTGGCTTTAGAATTCAGATCCACAACTCGACAGAAACAAAACTGGACCCAATTTCACGACCATGACCACTAGTCTACCGCAGCCAATCAAATATTCTAGTTACTAGAATATGTGTTTGATAAATATAGTTAAAATTTTAATTCATTCTACGCTTCTCCTTTATTTGATGCACAGTTAACATTCTTCTAGAATTTCCGTACAAATGTTAGGAGCTCGTGAAAGCCATCCTGGTATTTCTAATGGTCTATGATTTTGTTGAACTGAGCATAATGCTCACATGATGGCATTTGTGTGTGGGCTTCCCCTTCACGTTTTCCTTAAATAAATCATTTTAGTCACCCTTGTACCAACCAATAGCATTCAATTCTGGGAAAACCTTTTTCAAGCAAAAGAATTTGACGATACTAATATTACATATTCTGATTTCACATATGAGGTGCAACTTAAGTAGCACCATATCAGGAGCAATTTAATTTCATATGCTTTTCAATTTAATTTTTTTTTTATATTCATGATCTTAATATTAAATTCAAGCACATTTAATCGTTTTCACATGTAATTTAAAATTATTTTTATTTCTTGAAAAGTACAAGTCTCGATTATGTAAGATTGATATATGATAGAATGGTAATATTTAGATCCGTGATGCATTTATATATGCATACATCCCCCATTTTTCATTGTTCTATATTTCCCCCATTCCTTTTTCATATTGCTTTTAAATTAAAAAAAAATGTTTTGAATTTTACTTAGATCGCTTTACATTGAACTATTTGCATATTAAACGAGTATCATATTAACATAGTATTAGCATATATATATATGCGACATGTGTTACCACTGTTACCGGTTCATTTCATCCAAAAGCACATCACCTATAACTAATGAGCAGAAATTGTAGTAAATAACTCATTTCGTTAAGTAGTACTTATGAGAAACATTGAAGTTTCAGTTATTTACTGATATAGTCGTGTTCTTCCTGCACAAACTCAGGAAAGAAGAGTTTTTGCTTATTAAGCTCAGGGGAAAGAGAATAAACACTAGTTTTTATTTATGTTTTTTAAGTTATAGTTATTATATAAAGGTTGTATATGTTTGATTTCCTTTTTGCTTTTATTTGTACAGAATATTATTAATTTATTTATACTTATAATTTCTTTTATTTGTGTCAGGATCATTGGTATTTTTCATCTGTGTTTTTCATTTTCAAAAATAAATTGAAAAAGTACAAACACTGAAATGTTTCTGAAATTTATTGAACCCATCTGCTTTTTATCAAGTACTCCTTATCTCATTTTACATGACTTGTCTGAGATAATTTTCGTATCTTCCGATAAAAATTAAATAATGAGTATACGTTGTTCATACGTAAAAATCATTTCACGAAACATTTTACTTTTCTCGTTCATTGCTTAGCTGTTTCAAAAACCAACATAACTATATAAAATAAAGAAAATCATCTCGAATCAAAATCTTTTTTATAACTTTTCTAAAATAACTATATAGACTTTCCGGATAAAATTATTTTATGTGAAGAGAGTTATATTTTAACTGAATTTTGTTTAAATCCTACATTTAATAGTGTTGTTTTTTTACAAATATTCAAGTTTCAATAGAAATTTAAGTGAAATATATTCTGATTCCAGACATCTATATACGTTTTACAATTACTAGTGTTCTTTTTCTCTTTCGGTATAACTCTAATTCGGAATATATCTTCTCGGACATTATATTCTTATTTTTTAAATTAGGACTTGAGAAAATTCTAGGATTAAGTTGCTACATAAAATATTCTAACATTATTTTAGAAATTAATGAAAATGGAAGCACTGAAAATTGAGAACATATTTATAACAAACAGAAAATTTTATACTTGAATTTTTAAACACTGATTTTAAATGCTAACTAACATTTTAGAATCCATATCACTATGCAGCATTTAATAAAATGTTTCTTTTAATTTAGGTGATATTGTAGGGTCACTGTGTTTAACCAGAAATCACGACGATTTATATTTCTCTGGTATTTACTGCATTCACGAAAAATTCAGAGGTTTAAATATAGGAATTCGAGTAAGTATGCATACTTCAGTTATCACTTTGATTCTAAATTACATTCACAAAAAATAAACTCATTTATGTTAACACTTTTATTTCCCTCACTGAACAAAACTCTAATGTAAGAATAACTTATTAGGAACGAGGAGCTATGAGATTGTTAGGCCGATAGTTTGCGACTTACTTCATTCATTATTTAATCCTATCGCCATACTTCAGTCTATTTACAGAATGAATAATTATTAGTGTTCAATTGAAGCTACGTAAGATCAAGACAAAATATTTTATTAACAACTAAATAATACATAGGGTGGTTCTCTCTTGAATACCACCTAACTCGTCAATCATAAGTCATATTCTAATACTATTTTATCAAATTGTTTGTTCTGAGTCAAACACTGCTCACAAACATTGATTCTCATCTTAGTATTTTATCTGCGGAGAATCTCAATTCAAAACATTAAATATGAGGCTTTAATATCTTAGAAATATCTATCACACTTTCGTTATTCCCTATCTCCTCCTCTTCTTTCTTTCAATTCTTTTTCATTTAATTATAACTCTAATATAAAATTCACTGAACATCTTCCTTTCATCTAAATTACTCAATTACGTTTCATTTGGGCTGGAAAAATTGTAATTTTATGTAATTTGAATTACTTTAAATTGTCTTATGTTAGTTAAGAGGAAATAATGAATGAGTCAAAATCACAGTACTCTCAAAATTATGTTCTGACTTATAATCCATTAATTGGTTTTTATCATTCTCTTCAAGAGTATTTCTAATGTTCCTGGGTTCAAAAATTACACTTTAAGAGGTTCTGTTCTAGGCGATTCGTTGTCATTAATGGTCACAATGTCTTTGTTCACTTCATTGTGACATTTCTTGATCTCGATAATCGCAAACATATCTGTTAAAACATGAACCCACTTAACAATATTCATTGACATGAACTATGCTAGAACATAATACTCGAAGAGCCTTTGAACATGTACTAAAGCTGTTGGAATTCTTTCAAACTTTGTCTTAAAACATGTCTGATTTCCCATCCTATCATTTGCCATGTTCTTCATTAACCACGACAATATAATGAAACTTCTTCTAGTATTCTCACAACTTTAATGAACTCTCTATCAACAAAATAGAGTTTGTGGTTTCATGAAACACTTGTGCAAAAGTAAACAAAGCTTGTGAAGGCCGACTATTTCTATTCGCCTCTTGTGCCATAGCTCTATACCCAATATATATTATTCTCTATAGAGCACAAATCCGGGGAGCGACAGGACATTAAAGTGTCTGAACGTGAAGTAGAAAATCTTGAAATACAGTATGCCGATGAACATTATCTTGCTGAAACCCTTCCCCTAGAAGAACATTTAAGAAAGGTCCCATGTGGGGTCAAAGAATGTTATCAACGTAACTCTGTCCCGTTAAAGCTGCACAATTAGAGTGGACTAGTTACCATAGGCTACGCCACCCCCACCCCGGATCATTACACCTACAGCGCAGGAAGCGTGAAGAGCGATAGCGCGGTTGGAATTGTTTCTTTCACCAAGGCATCTACATTCACATGCGTGGGCATCATCTGTCCCACAAACAAACCAAAATTCTTTGTCATCAGCGATGTTTTGCCAATCTGTAGCATTCGAAGACACTCTGGGTTGGCACCATTATACTCGGAGTCCCCAAAGTTTTGGTGTGCAAGGTAGCTTACGAAAAGGCACTTGGATTGTAGATTCGCCTCCGTATGGCGCCTGGAAATGGTTTGGAACAACTGCGAACCTTTCAACTGATTGTATCGTGTAATACGTCTCTGTTGGATCCACGAGTGTTACAATCCTTCGATCCCCCCGCATCCTGGTCACTCCACACTCGGTTCTCAACTGGTAGTCTACTCTCGTGTCCACTGCTCTCAACATGTTTTGATTACACATTGCTCAACGATTAACTGGCGAGCAACACAGCGCATCGACCGTTTTTCATGCTGATAATTAGACCTTTCTCAAACTCTCTTAACTATGCGAAAACTATGCTCGCAGGCGTCTGTCTGGCTTTCTTCGCTCACTAAAGTCAATTTTGAGTATGAATGTGTATATTATAATTAGGAATCTTCCACACAATGCGCCGGTAATTATAGAAATCATTTCATGATTGTATCACCACTTCAGTATCTGTGGTCTTGCTTTGGCAGTAAACTTGGATCATTTTCATATCGGGCATCATTCAACTATTTTATAAAGTTTCACTTTCGTAGCTCGATTCCTTCTTAGGGCGCTATTTTATATATTCCTGAGTGTATCACACATGTATGAGAAAATTTTTAAAGTGGACCCGAACTCGTCTATTTCATATTTATTATTCCAGTAAAATATATCAACCTTTACAAACATGCTAAATTATATTATTTTCTTCATTATTACTAAAAATAATGTTAAATGAGAAAAACAATTTAGTTAATTCACAATCTTATTTGTAATTATAATGTATTATTACATAGAACAATATAACATTGTTATCTTTATTTCATGTAATCGTACATGTTATAATTTTATATTTTTGTTACAGCTCTGTGCTGCAGTTTTATCACGTGTCGAGAACAAAAACATACTAGGAAACGTAGTGAACGCAATGGTAGAAAAATATATCAAAGCCGGTGATTTACCTTATATGGATGAGAACTTCACAACAGTGAAGAACTATATCCCCAATTCTGTAACTCCCAATGTATTAACTAATAATGGGCTACCAGAAAACATAGAAATCGAACCTTATCAAGAAAACTTATTATCTTCCATTGCTCAATACGATGCTACTATTGCTGGTTTCGAAAGAAAACACATTTTAGAATTAAGCTGCAAGGAAAAAGACAGTCAAACATTAGCGGCTTTCAAAGATGGAACATGCATAGGGTATGGAAGCATCAAACGTAGTTGTTTTGACGCTGGAAGAGTGGGGCCGTTGTTTGCTGACGATCCCGTAGTGGCTGAAGCATTGCTGAAGAAACTGCTGGAGTCATTCCCACAGAGAAAAGGGTTTGCAATGATGACTTTAAGGGACAATATTATTGCAAATTCCTTCATAAGGAGACTAGGTAATCCCGAAACCGATACTTGTGTTCGTTTCTATAATAAAGAGAAGCTGAAAGTAGATACAAGTAGGATTTATGCTGTAACAGATATGAATTTTTCTGCTGTGTGAAACTGTTGACAATTTTACACGTTTTTGTGATTATTCTCCCAAACTGCTTTCAAAGAGTCTTAAAAATTATAAAAATAGTGCCTTCTGATGTAATCACAAGAAAACTCTGCTTATACTTATATCACAAAAAAACAGTAATTAATTGCTTCATTCGCAGATAACCACGATGAAACACATCTTCTATTTTTTAAAAAATCTTAACGTATAAAAAGCGGATATGAGTGTGAAATAATGGATTTTTATGGAAATAATCATGTATTTTCTCTTCTAATTTTGTTTCATAAAATCTGTTATTTAGTATCGGCATTTAAGGATTCAAAACCTCAATTTTAATACATGAACATTATGTTTTCCATAAATAACACAATCTACAATCATCGTGGTGGCAATGTTCTATTTAGTTTCAACACTGTTTAAGTTAAGAATTCCTTTTGCCTTCCTTTGGTGATCACTCTTATTAATAGTATCGTATCTATCTTTTATGCATGAAAGTTTAGTTTCAATCTATTTGTCTTCATCAGAAAAGTTAAGGTCCATAATAATAATGTGATAATATCAAATGTATCAGCCTTCTGTTTGATGTCCCAATGAGTGAGCTATTTTTATTTCAACTGACTAATCCAAACGTAAATTTTAGGTAAAGGAATAGTCTCAGTAGGCATTGCGTTCAAATGAACCTTTTTTTCAATATGAGAAATATAAGGATTCCTACTCCTTTTAATTTTGAAATAGTGAATAATTAAATTTGGCGGATTCCTTATTATTTTTCCATTGTATTCCATATATCTTTGATTCTGAATTATGTTCCTAGTATCCCTCTTTCTCTATTTCTTTCTTCCTCACACACACTTTCTTTCAGTATCTTTCTCTTTGGGCTTACGCAAATTGTTCCTTTCTCGTCCTAAAAATAGGTCGTTTGAGACATACGTACCAGAGGCAATACGCACCACTTCTGAGGTAAAACTCTGGATCTACACATATAGTCATTTCAATAAATAAACCTTATGCACTTCGTGTATAATAATGCTTATTTAAAACATTTGGGATTATTCAAAATGAAATATATAATTCTAGAACGTTAGAGGTGTTCAATAGTACATAAGTCTACGTATTAATTTGAAATTCATAGCATCGGATAGAAATGATATATTAACATGAAAAGGGGAAGTATTCGAAAATGTTTGAAGAGTATTTGAAATAATTTTTTTGTTTGCTGTTATATTATCTGTTAAAACGCTGACTTGCTAACGGTGTGCAAAATACACATTTTCTTTTATACCCAATGTTTCTATTGCATTACCTTTAGCTTCTCTTTAGTGATTTTCTTTTAAATATGGAAAATATTCTCTTAGTTTAAATAATTTTATGATTTTAGGTATAATTTAACTTGATTAATAATATTTAAAGTTTAAGAGAGAAAAACGTTTCTATAAAAATTGAGCTTATTTTAATGATCATAAAAATTGAGTTAATGAAATTATTCTTTGACAAAATTTAAAATGTTTGATCTAAAGAATCATATGAAGAAATATGGAAATTTCAAATCTAAACTGGTCATTTAAGTTTATTATTACTGATACAAAATGATTTTTATTGTTTTTTCTTTTGTTATTTGATACACATCGATTTGTGAATAAAAATAATTGTTTTGTCTAATAAAAAAATTGTTGTTTTTGTCTAATAAAACTTTAGCAAAACTTAATTTCGAACTTATGTCTTTTACCTAAAATATTGCTCAATAATAAAGTACTTTAAATTGTTTGTGTTTCAATGCTTTTATTATAACAACATCATCACGAACTTATTCAATATAAGAGTCTTTTTGTTGTATTGAATAATGGAATTCTTATTTAAATAGTCCTATTATTACAAATCAACAAGAATGTCCTTTTTCAAGAAGTTTTGCAAGTTATTATTTGAAATCATATTTTGTTGCGAAATATCTTTCATTCGATTATCATGTTATATACGATATGGTTGATTTAAAATTAATTTCGATAGCTCCGTTATATGAATTCATTGTTAATTCTGCCGAAATTGATCTTTATAATATTGGATTAGGATGAATATACATCTTCCAACAAGTTTTATATTTAAGACTCCAGCATATATCTGCCATTTTATAAAGTAAATACTAAGTGTTTTTTTATATATTCTCAAAATCATCGGAGAGCTTATTAAAAGTAATTTCAACAAATCTGAAGTTTCCCGTCATTGTAATGAATTCTTCCTGTCAATTATGTCTGCCGGATATAAATGACTCATGGACTCCAGCCAATAAGCAACATAATTTTCAAACGCGATTAGATGACGCAGTCGACACCTGAGCTTACACCCAACTCTCCACATCTGCGACATTTCGGCGGTAACGATCTGTCAGCAATAGCATTTCCTAACGTTTTTGCGGAATGTTAATTCATTATAAAAGTAATAAAAGTAAATAAACCTGAAAACGAAGAATGTACATCCAGAAACATTCTACCTTTGAGTATTTCCATTTACAACATTTCATTTAAAAGTTGTAAAATAATGTGGGTATGATTGAAGTTGTTTGTATAGAATTAATGTCGCCTTGGAATCAAACAAATGATTTTAAAAGCGAGACAAGACAAATGACCCAAAAAAGATTTCAAGATAAATTATCCCAAACGTGCTGCTCAAGTTGTATAGGAACGATGAATTTTCTGAAAAGTTGGCATTTAGTCATGAATTAACGTTTCACATTTCTAGAAATTTGGGGTACAGAAAGTGACAGAGCAATGGTACCCATGTGACAGAGCAATGAACGTGATTCCCCGAAGATTAGTGTATTTTTTCCACTATCCTTTGAAAAGATTCGTTCTTTTTTTGCTGAAATCATGATGATAAGAACTCTTCATCTTGATATGCTCCAATCTTGGTTTCTACTTCCCCTACAAGTAGACCTTTTAAGCTTTATTCTGAAACATGATGGTGCACCACTGCATTTTCTGATACAACTGGAAACAACTCAGTAACACATTACTACAATCTTAGACTGGACGCTTATATATTCTAGACCATGCTTGTCTAAAGTACTAGATTGCAAAACTTAAGCAACTCTTTAGATTATATCGCGTGCTTGATGACATGAAATTGACACTACATAGGCAGAATGTAGTTAGCACATAAAATTTAATGAACGCATAGCAGCCCAGAAATGAATTGCACGTATACATTATGGAATAAAGCAGAAAGAGGCTTTATTGACAAAATAACGTTAGTAAAAAGCCATGTCTGGCCATGAGGAGGAACAAAAAACCAAAGTCCTTTTGTAAGGGATATGACATCTACTAAAGGTAATGGTTGCGTGGCGCCGTCTGTTCATACCCAGTATCAAATTATCCTGCAGTTCTTGAGGCAAGAGTTGCACTTTTCATAGAGCATCTGTTTCAGAAGTCTGGTGTTTTCCAGAATATACGATATTAGTGCCAGACGTCTCTCCAGAGCATCCCTCATATGTTCGACTTGATTTAACTCGGGGAACAACGCTGGCTAATTCATTCTACATACTTCATTACTTCCTAGAAGCTCCTAATCATCAGAGGTCCTGTATGGACCTGCATTGTCGTCTACATAAGAAAAGTTTGGACCAATGGCACCTCAGAACAGACGCACGTGTGGAAGGATATTTTCATCGCAGTAACGATTTCCGGTGAGTGAGCCTCTGTCCAAATTATGCAGCTCTGTTCATCCAATCAAGATAATGTCTTCCCACACAAGAACTCTAAGCACTAAAACATCAAAAGACGATCAACAGTAGTCTGATAATCCAGAAAAAATATTGATGATATCGAACTGGGGCTTATAACTTTCAAATTAATATGTTATAAAATATTGCTGAAATAATAAAAAAGGTTACGAGATAGTGTATAATCATTTTGACTGTATCTAATTTTAGGGATTTGCTGTTTAAGTAATAGTTAACAGTCTAAATAAAGGGCTTCAGATTCAACTTACACTGGGAATATGTCAAGTATTTTATTATATTAAAACACAGAAAATAGCAAGGTAAACAGTCGTGTAAAAATAATAGTTAAGAAAGAATTTTATTATAAAACCAATTTCTTGAAGGAAAAAAAATATGTAGCGTACTAATTTAAAAAAGAATTCTAAAAATAAATGAGAAAAAATGCTCTCCGGAATAGTGAATCAAAATGTTATCGTTTCAACTGGTTATCGTTTCAACTGATAGAATAACTTCTAAAAATGTTTCAATCTACCTTTAAAACACTAGAAATGTTTTTATAAGTCTAAAAATTGCTTGAAAGAATTTTTTGTTTTGCATATCTACAGAATAAAAAGAAGAAAGAATATTTTTCATCAACAGGCTGTTTTCTAACTCTTGCTATTTTTTCGTCCAATGTAAAAATCTAGATTATAAAATAAAACTCAAAATTCTATTAAGAAATCTTGGCGAAATTAGAACAAAAAAAAAAAAAAAGAATTTTACCATTGCAATTTCTCAGACAACGATTAACCATATTGTGAATTTTATAGTTCAAAAAAGCTTCTAAATTCCTTTGCAAGCCCAAATGATAGAATTAGACACAATGGATAAAATTACAGCCCAAAAACATAGTTAAATCTTAAAAAGATTCCATCGATTTAGGCAACTTTCATAAGAAAATGAGACAAACAATTTAACAGAGAGTCTTATAAAAAATAGCTTGCAATTTTTATATTTGAAATAAAAGATTTATGTAAAGAGCTCTTATAATAATTTTTTATCCCTTTTCTATCATTCAAAATAAAGGAAACACTTAAGTAGAAATATTCAGTTCTATTTAAAATTTCCTCTAAAATCTAATGTCGAAATTCTATTCGTAATTTTATGCCGCTGTTTTCGATAAAAAAAAAAGTGATTTTTGAATAAAAATAAGAATTCTTAATTAATAATAAATGATTACAGAACAAATTATTTAGAAGTAATAATTAGCTATATTAAAGTAAAAAAGAGTAATAGTAAATAAATTTTAATATATATTTTAATAATGGTAAATATAATTTAATATTAAAATAAATAACTATATTTATTTATAATAAGCAATCAGCAACAATTTAATAAAATGAAACTTTTATTTTAATTATTTGTAATTAACTATTATTTATATAAGGTTTATTGTCTATTTTATAATTATTGTTTTATAATATCATCAATATATATATATATGAACAAAATTAAAAAATTTTAATCATTATGATTATATTTGTAAAAGTGTTAGTATAGATGAGCAAGATTATTACTAACATGCCTCTGTGGTATACCTTTTATTTGTTTATAATATTTTGTTGTTAAATATCGTATAATTTTTAGAACTAAACTAACTAAGTGCATAATTATTTTTCTTAAGAAATAAATCTATTAATATTATAATTCTTGAAAACAGCTTTAGGAATTTTATTGAGATATCTTCAATATATATACAATTAAATAATCTTCAAAATCAGAAATATAGATGGAAAAAATCTCTTTACTTTTGTATAATTAGCCATACCAATACTGTTATCAATGATGGCTGGCTTGTTAAAATTGTCTGTGATATTTTTGATGGTTCTTTTAAAATGTTATCAGCTATAGTGATTTAAAATTATTAGAAATATTAGTTTCCGAACGGAAAATTTTATAAGAGTCTTATGGAATTTGGATGTTATAAAATATGAGGAAACAAATAATTTTCTAATACATATCAGTAAATCTGTTAAACATTTTTCTATTACTGTTGCTTACTTCCCTAAAAGATTTATTATTAAATATATGTTTATTAGTCATTATTAATAAAAAAATATTTTGCACAAATTAATATAATTTCTAAGGAATTACTAGTAATCGAAATTGTTATCAACACAGCATAACTGATGTGACATAACTGATGACAAACTTACTATCAACATAATGGATAACAAAATAATCCAGGAGATTTTTAATGGAGTTTTTCACTTGTTAGAATAAAGATGCACCGACTCCCTTCAACAAAAACGTCATATGATAAAAACCCTTTATAACTAATCCGAAAGAGATGTCTCTTTTAGTCTGGTTGATAAAGGTGCTGCAAAAAAAGCGACTGGTCAACTTTTTTTTTTGACTCATTGATCCAGGGTACGATATGCCGCCGGATACCAAGACTACTTTCTCCTCTTCCATGGGGTCGAAAACCATCTGAAACCGAAGTAGTTAGCCAGGACTTTAACACTAGATGGCAGCACAACCTAGAACTACTAGTTGTACATGATCCCGACGTAAAATACTAGTCTCTGTGTATCTAATAGCATGAACTCCAAAATACTGAGGTGGAGGAACATTTCAAAAAGGGGAGAGGCGTTTCACCTACAATATACAAATATTCAATGACTTGATTATCATTAATGATATGAATCATAATCAGAACACTAATACGGATTGAATTTTATAAAATCTTTGAAAAGGTGAATCTGCATTCTGATAGATCCAGTTAAGCTACTCTTTAGGCTACGTCGTCCTCTCTCAATGCTGAGATAGATTCAAACCAACTTACATAACAACATGTCATAAATGGGAAATTCAAGCATAGGGAAATTTTTAAAATTCTCGAAGCAAAAGTCATTTCTAATTAAATAAAAAAATCTTTTAAAATGGGTAAAATTAATAAGGTTATAAACCGTGATTTAATCTGATCCTATACTATTTAGTACGAAGAATTCTAAGAAGAGCCCAAGGACTCGAGGTACGGGAAACTGACTAGAGTGCTCCTTTCGACCAATTCACTTGATTTCTTGATTTTTGTGTTTGAACTTTCAAAATGCACAGTTTCTGTTAGGCATTTTTTTTGTCTATGGTAACAAGATGCATTCCATTTTCTATATTTCTACTTGTCTTACTATGTCTGACGTGTGAAAAAAAAAAGTATTTATTTCTTTTCCATTGGAAAATCAAGTGTTGTTGTACAACTCTGCACTTGGTAGTCGATGCACAATCTCATGGAGCCGTCCTTATTCATGTAGGATACGGGATACGCAATTTTGTGCACTTCTTTCCTCAATTAAAATTAATGTTAGCAATTCTTAGATTTTCTTATCAATTTTCCTGACAGTGCCTCTGGAATTCTGAACACAATTAGTTTTTCTTTTGTCCGAAGTTTCGCCTTAAATTGAAGTTACGAGCATCAACTCTAGTAGTCTTTACATTACCTGTAAACACAGTTTTCCGTGACTCATTCAACAATTTCAGTAATTTATTTTCTTCATAACCTACGTAGTGACTTATATTAATGTGCTTCACTAACTCTTTCATTTCGAGTTTCATTGAAGTGGTAGTGAGAAGAGCTTCACGCCCAAGTTTTCGCCATTTTAGAATATCTCACCCCGATGTCATTAATTCTTGGTTGATACCTCCCTCTCTTCTTTCTCTAGGGAAATTCCACTACACGTAGATTTGATTCGTCGAATCATATATCAATAAAAATATCTTTTTGCCCATCTCAAAAGCTTTTAGAGCGATCCCTTATTGAAAATACCTTGCATAAACTTCCAGAGATTAATTAACATCCCCTGATCAGCAGCTATCTCTAAATTAATCTTTTATAGCAACCGCAAGAATACTTAACCGTCGGACAGATCGAACCATATCACCGATTTCTTTTTCAATATTGTCTTCCGGTTTTGACGTGGAAGGACTACTCGTGCTTGAAGCATTTTCAACGTCTTCTTGACCATCTTGAAAATGCTTAAACTACTTAACAATATATGCACGTGATAAACATTCATTGGTATACTCTTCTTTCAATAAATTATAAGTTTCAGTGGAGGGGTTTTTAAGTTTCATGGAAAATTTCACAATTCGTTGCTCACTTCACCTTTTTCTGGCGAAACAAAAAATTACTCTAAACAAACGAAGGCTAGGGGTATACGTATTTGTTTATAAAAACGAAAGGCACTGCATTCGAAAGAGAAGGCTTCACACTAAACAACTGCCTGTTGCTGGGTTTTGGTGCTTGAGTACTTCTTCTGCAGCAGCGGGACACTCGTTATTTAATTAACTTTCAAGAACACGGACGGCCTACTGAGAACACCACTCGGTAAAAAGAAAGCTGTGAATTTTAGAATAATCACGTAACATCTGTTCCTTATTTACCCTTCTTCCAAAGTTCATGCAGTGAGATACTTGTATGAAAGTTGACCATTTTGATCAGTTCTTTTTCATTACTTTTTTCTGGAACGTCCAATCCATAGTACAGAATATGTCACCCGTGATATTAATTTTAATTTATTTCTGTAATACTCTATATCATTTCCTCTGTCTTATAGAATTTTAATTAACGATTTATTGTGCTTTTTACAAAAATGTATTACACTTAAAACTAAATTGATAAAAAAAATGGTCAGATTTTTCTTTCTTTTTTTCCTCTAGGGTATTGTTATTATTATTCAATGTGAGATCAAAATTATTATTTTCATTGAAATCAAGAGTCATAGGTTCAATAGTTTTGGGGGTTCAAAAAGATATAAGTACCGTGTCACATGTTACGAAAACAAATAAAGTTGTTATTCTCTTGAACACTATGCATGATGATGCTGGTATTTACAGTGATACAGGCGAACCTTCTGTCTCTTTAGTCCACAATTAAGTAAAAGGTGTAGATGTTTTAGATAAAAGGAGCTGAACATTGTTGTCAGGAGAGCCTTAAGATAGCCTATGGTGATTTTCTATAGATTTTTAAATATTGCAGGTATAAAATGCCTAATTATGCTTCAAATGTCATCACCTTATAAAATTCCAAGGAATAGGGGCTATTTTTCGAAAAATTTCGCATTATCGCTCCTCAAGCCACTTTATATCAGAGGCGTTTGAATCCATCATTGCCGAGAAGATCTTAAAACATCATCAAGCGACAATTCAGTAAATTGGAAGCTGCAGGTCCAGAAGAAACTGCAAGAAAAAAAGGACACGATGCAACTTGTGCGGGCGAAAGAAAATTAACTGCAAAACTACAAATTGTACTGAATGTCCTAATTTCGCATGCAAAAATCATATAAAAATAAATAACTATTTCTGTTAAAGTTGTAATAATTTTTCGACAAATACCAGTGAATTATCCGAATGATGGAAATAATCTTTGTAAGCTTAAATTTCTTCTACGATTTTGTTTTAAATCCGTAACATAATCCACAAATACTGTATTTTTACTATATTCCTTTTATTTAAATTATTTTTTCTTTCATATTTTGATTTATATTACTTCTATAATATTACAAGGCCTTGCATTTAACATAAATAAATATATATCGCTAAAATTTATATTTAGGCGTTAAAACGCACTGGCGTACAGAGTACTACACCCGTTTTCTTAAAGGTTAATTGCCAAATGTCGTATTACGTTATTTGAATTGAGAACCTCGTCTTGTGAAAGAATAGTGACTTACGTAAATTAGAATTACTGTACAAGAATTGTAGTGAGTAGGGAAGTTATCAGATGGAGGGATTGGAGGCATGAGAGAAACTTTTGACTGAGATTGATGAGCATACCGTATAGGTGAAAAAAGAAGGGAGTAATCTCTTTGGAGATATTCCTGATCAGATCCATTCACCGCAACTTTTTTGGATTCGGATTCATTATTTGCAGCTCTACTATTTGCGGTTCTTAAAGATTTGTAGATAATAGTTACAATAAGTTATAATCTTTCATTAAGGACTTGATTACATAAATGATAGGTTAAATTATCCAAATTGATCTAGTATCATGCTAAAGCTGGAATAAATTTACTTAACCCTTTCGGGACGAACGTATCATATACGCATCACTCGCGATCGTTGTTCACGGCCAAACGTACCAAATACACATCACTAGAGATTGAGCTCAGGGGGCGAAAGCTACGCATTCGATTCTAAGGTGGAACGCTTTCTAAATATCTCTAGATGGCATCCTGTGTCCATTACTTTTGAACTGAATAGTAGTTTTAAGATCTTGACCTTCAATTTGATCACAGTCTGTCTTATTTTAGTATTTTGATCACCAGCTTTTGTGGGCGAGGAAGGAAAGCGTAATGTAAAGAAAATGAAATCGGCTCTTAAAACTTCCATGTGATGTACATTCGTGTTTCTGGTTTTTCACCGAATGTTTTTCTATCGGTTTTCACTATCTAATATTATATCTTTCTTTTTAGAGCTGTACGGTCAGTTTTGTTTAACTTTGCGTTGCTTTTGTATGTATTTAGTTTACTTCCTTTTTTATTTCGGAAAGCCTTGACTCCTGTTTAAAATTGCGAGAAAGCATTGTTTATCAGAAGAATATACTCACATGGTCGACGAGCTAATTAATAATGAGAGTGTGATTAATTTTCTAAAATGCTTGAAAGGAATATTTCTAGTAATTATGATGCGGGCATTTTGTAAAAGACGGAGAAAATAGGACTTTGCGTTTCTCCACGCTTCGAGAACTACCACCCTCGGTCTTCACATTAAGTTTTGTTACTTCTTGTAAATAGTCTTTATTGTACATTTTTTATAATTTTTAAGTTTATTGAGGTTTTTGACTGTAAAACTTCGCAATAATTTCAATAGCACTACTGAAAATTATTTCACAAAGTAAGCACTTCTTTATAAATATTTTTCTGCAAGTTAAAGGAAAAAGATTATTAAAAAAATGCTAATTTTAAATTATATAACAGCTAGATTAATAGTCTAAAATTTTCCCAAAAATTCTAACTTTGGGACAAAAACTTATTTTGTGATTTTTTTCCTTCTAAAGTTATGCTTAGTGACGCAAAACCCTCCGGTTCGTGCGACTGTTCCTTTCGATTATCCTCCGTCCCTAGGGAACGTCCTTCGCCAAATCATACCGTTCCGAAAGGGTTAAAGATTATTTTTCTTAACTATATACTGAATGAGTATTTTCTGCGTCTCGATAGACTGCAATATTCATAAGAACCCAGGGCGTTACAGACTTATTAAATAATCATTCAGAAAACATTCTGATTTCATTCAAAATTACTTAAATAATTAAATTTAATATGCTCTTAGTTCATTCCTCCCTCCCCCATATCTTAATAACTTTCCTATTCATATCGTTTATAGACCTTTTAGAAACGATATATTTTAATAACAAGCCAACAAACAACGGTTAAAACCCATTATTATCAAATAATGAATTTGTTTTCAAAGTCCCATTGTTTGAAACAATACTTCCGTTAATTTTGTTAACAAAGAATAGCAACAATAAGAGGGAAATTCGAGCTGTTAAACGCCGCCATCTTCTTGAAATGGTGGCTTAAAGTACAACATCTTCAGAAATATTGATAATTTTACAGAATTTCAAATGGACGAACATGTTTATGTAACATTCAAGCGATCCCAGTGAGTAAGTGAAATAATTTTCATTAATACTTTTAAGGTTAGATACCCAAAACACATAATTGCAGCTTAATATGTTTAAAGAGTTAATAGTATTTCCTTAACATATTGTGAATACTTTTGAAAATTAAATGATAAATTATATGAATAATGAGTAACTATAAATTGCTTTTTCTAAATTTATTTAAGTTACTCAATTTATGTGAAATCATATTATGCATAGTTTTCTCAGCAATTACTGACTTTAAATCAATCATCGAGATACATCCATGCGGTAAAGTGCATTAGTAATATTTCGGCAAATCACACAATTAAATATTTGTACAATGATATTTACATGAATTATATAATTTCCCGTAACTATTTAAGGAATTAAAGTATTCATTGCAATGGATGTAGAATTTTATATATTTTAGTCATTTATGAAATCAACGTCCTTCCATTCCCGTATTTTAAAATATTCATTTTATGATAGAATATAAAGCATTTCTATATTTTTAATTAACTGTTAATAAGAGTTACTTATATAGTTTTCTTAGGAAACATAATAAACACTTGATTATTAATAAAGGTTTTGTACCTTAGTTTGATATAGTTTGAATTTCTGTAATCGCACTACTCCTTACGCAAAAAAAAAACTGCTGCATTTTGTTCACTCATACAAACACAATCATTGGAAGCTTTCATATCGTCTCTGAGTAATTTTCTTTATGTAAATGTCAAAGGCGGAATTTGTAAGCTCAAAACAATTTATTTTATTATAATTTACGTATGTTACTGGATATTCAGCTAGAAATACCTAATTCTCAAAGAGTCATACTTTTTTCTTATTATTTTTATATAACCTAAAGTTTAAATTTCTTAGGAAATATTATAAACAATTTAATATTAATCGCGGATTTGTTCACGAGTTTCTTAATTTATTAACATGAATTAAATTATTAATATTAAAAAATTACTTACATTAAAAATTTATATTAAAGAAATAAAAATTAAAATATTTGAATATTTTTCTACATAAAATGAGCTAGAACTCATTAATTATTAATTTTGATGTCACAAGAAATTCATGATAAATACTCTTTATTATGGTAAGACAATAAAGACAAATGTCAGAAATAGGTTTTATGAATACATATAAGGTGGCTTTTAAAATAGATTCTGCAATATTAGTGTATGGTGCTCCATTTGTTACGATAAGCGAAAACATAAACTGTAGTCTTTAGAAAAAAGTTGATAAGTAGCACTGGTGTTTATACATATATACTGAGTATAATTCAAGATGCAACGTTTTGTGAGTAATTTGTTGCTTGTAGTTATAATGAAGTAGTCTTTGTAACAGACGTATACGATGAAAATTTTATTTAAAACTAGAAAATCTGCTAATAAATCTTGTCAAATGATGTGAAACGCTTACCATAATGATTGTTCACCTCCATCTAGTGTATTTTTTGTGGTTTGGGAAATTTCCAGAAGGTATAGAGAACATTACGGATGCGGAAACTCAAAACGGCGAAGAAACCGCTTCCAAAAACTCTGGAATGAAGACGTTGTTGGCTTGTTTTACTACAGAGGGCTGAGGACAGTGAGAGCAGTAATCAATGAGGATGTTGTGCAGAGGTAATCAAACTTTTAAACTTCGGAAAACCCTTTGAGCTTACTATTATCTTGAAGGAACCCCTTGGTCAAAGAGAAGAAAAATAGGATATCAAAGCCTCATTCTACTCAAATTTATAAAATTATTATTCCATCTCCATTTTATCACAATAGAAACGTCTTAAGATAATGAATGGTAAAGTAGCTAATGGGTATTTGGGGGGGGGGTCTAAAAATATTCTATGAATAATAAACAAAAGTAACGATATTTTAAATTATAACAAATTAAAAAGAAGAAGAAAAAAGTGTAGTGACTTGGTTGTGATCGTTTTTATTCATTGCAAAGTATTTTTATGTCTAGAATAATTGTTGAAATCGGCAATCTAATGTCATCTTCAGCATCCAATCTGTTTTCAAGATTTTTGCATACATATGTTGAAACATATGACATTAAACGTCTCACAGCTCTTTTGGTAATTTCAGGGTATTCTTTTCTCATGTCAATCCAAAAATGCTTAATATAAACTTAATTAAAATTTAGTTTCAATTGAGTGTCGGTCAAGATATCAATTTATTGCTCTTTTTCTCTTATTGGGAGTTAGGATGTGTCACAGTCTCTTCAGAAGGAATTCGGATCCAAGATAATTTTTCTTTTTGAACAAGGAAGTAATCAAGAAATATTTTTTGCAGATCTGATTAATGTTGGACCAAACTAATTTTTACATTTTTATCGGGATTAGCGTTAGTGTCTATTAAAATATTATGCAAATTAGGAAATAATTTAATATTAACTTTCAAAATGCAATCTGCCGAAAATTTTAATTTTAAAAGAATTTCGTCAATTTTTCTTTACGTCTTGAAGACAATGAAATAAGTGGACAAATAAGTGAGCGATTCTTAACCTGAGAAAAGAATGGAGACTAATATGTGACCTAATGTGTCACGATTGATGTATTGGAATCATGTGACTTTTACGAAATTTAATATTTTATTTTATCCGTAAAATATTTATTTATGTTTAATTTTACAATCAATCTTCATTTAAGAATTCGGTCTTTTATAAAAATTAAAATTTTACTAAAATTTTGGTGCTTTGATTAACAAAATAGTGATCTCTTGCGGAACCCCTGTCAAAGTTCCAGGGAACCCTAGGGTTCCACTGAACCTAATTTGAAGAACTCTGGTATAGTGGATTGATTGTTGAAATGCACCAAAAGAGCGTGTCCGCGAACCAAAATTGTTCTTGGTGTAAGAGAATATGCCTTGCAGCTGTTATTCGTAAATTGTTAATGCGAAAGCTGTAACTGTGCGAAGCCATCCTCCGTACTTGTCCCTGCTGGATTACCTTTTGATTTCACAGCTAGACTTAAAAGACGACTCAATTTATTGTTAGGAAGAAGCTAAAAGGAGTTCCAAGAGAGTGTGAAGCGGCTCCAGGATCACGGCAACCGATACATAGCTTCACAAGGATCATATGTAACTAGAACTCGTGTGTTTGTATAATCACACATACACGCCTTTAATATGACTTTAGAATGAATTAATATTTTTCATACACTCTTGTTAACATAAATTATTTTAAACCTGATTAATATTTCGTATTATTACAAAAAGTATAATCAGAAACTAAATAAGGTAGTTTTAGAAATAATGGATATTTTATCAAGAACTTAACACGAGTGAATAAAAAAATTTAATTTGACCGAATGTTTTTTTCATCAATGGAAAAGGTTCACAGCTTAAACGAAGAAATATATTTCGTCTCTTCTGCTCTCTAAATGAAACATATGAATAATGTTAATAGTATTTCTTCTTGAGGGAAGAAATCGTTTGATTTGGATTAATCTCCAAATGACTGAATCACGTAAGAATATGTATTGAACCCGATACGAAGCATTTTCGATATTTGAAACAATTTTGGTATTTATAGCGAATCTAAATACATATTTGTGTGTTTGATATGATACTTATTTATCAGTTCTTGCATTCAAACTAACTCTTCCTGATATCTACATGTTTCGAAGCGAGTCCAAACATGGATAATATATTTAAAGAAACTCAAATATCAATTTAAATGAAAATTCAGCAAAACATATTCAAGGATATTTTTGACGCGACGAGTAAATTATTTCAATTTTTCATATACATATCGATTTGTTTCCCAACATTTCTAATTACCCTGCACTCTACATTAGTTTGGCAATCTTTTCATCAATTCTTTACCCATTTTTCCATAAGCCAGAATCTGGAAAATTTATACACAAGCTCAACTTCAATGGCTATACAATATTCAATTATAAAGCTAAAAATTAAAATATCGCTACAAACTTTTTGAAATTAAAGACCAAAAATGCATAAATAATATGTATAGTTTTAAAAACACGTATACATGAAAAAAGAACAGATATTTAAAAAATGAAAAATAATTTTTTCTTTGACCAGCAAGAAATTAAATGAAAATGTGTTGAAAATAACGGTCTCTCATCATCATAAATAAAAAGTACCATATTTTCATTTTAAGTAAAATTTTCAAGTCAAGCCAAAACTTTAGTTTTTAATCAATAATGTTCAGCTAAATTGAAAATCTCCACTTTTTAATTTATATATGATGAAGGTAAAAAAAAACCCCATTTTTCAATATATTTTCATTTCGTTTATTATTTATTAGTTTTAATTTATTATTTATAACTTTTAATTTATTATTTATTACTTTTAATTTATTATTTTAGTTCTTTTCGTACTCTTTTGTTTCTTAAGCGTTTTTTTTAAACTTTATATATTTCTGATCTTTTTAAAAAGCACTGTTATGCATCCATCTATGTGCCTGATAATTCAAATAGAATTGTAAACTAAAGAATTAATTAACATTTTTATAAGGGATATTATTCAATAATTAATATATGTTCAGTTAATTTCTTTTTTTATTACATAGCTTGCTACGAAATGTACGTGATGTACCAAATTAGCCCTAAATGTCTTAAACTTCTCATAGTTGCTCGTAGATCGCTATTCGTTGAATTGACTTGCTTTATATCAAAGAAAAAACATATTCATAAAAATACATTCTTTATTCACCGGGGAAATACAGATAAGTACTTTTTAAAATCCTTTGCAGGATAGCTAAAATTTTAATTTTAAGCTGATTGAAAGAATAATAATGATTTTCAGCAAATAATTGTAAAAATAATTGCATAATACAATTTTATTTTGGTTATCATATATATTAGTGTATCATATATATTCGAGTATATATATATATTTCGGTACTTAAGTCGTGGCACAGTAAAAAAACTATAAATTAAACGTAGCAAATTTATTTATGTGTACACGAGAGTGTGACACATACATCTAGATAGATGTGGATATCATTCACTATGGTAATTAAGGTAAAAAATAACAGTCTTTTTCCTTTGGTTTCTCCAGGAAAACAAAATTAAGGATGAGCTAGATTACATGATTATAAATGTAGACGTCTTTAGGTATTTTACATGAAATTTATGCGGTGGTTGTGGAATATCCCTATTGGTTGAGAGTGTGAGAAACGCCGATGTTAGCATATTTGGAAAACGCGTGCTTGCATAAATTTAAGATTCATTGGAATGGGGGCAGGAAATAACGATAGACGCATTATTATGTCAGTTAAAATTTAAGATATAATTAGAAATTAATTAAATTAAAGGAATATGAATATCTGTACACATACATATTTACGTACAAATATACAATAAATTCGAGAACTATGTTTCTAACTATATCATGAAACAAAATTTAACGGAAAACAAATTTATCTCCTTCAAAATATCCTTTGAAGTCTAAATAGGGTCTGGGTTCTGCATTCATTCAAAAAAGAAATGCATTGAACCTACTCTATAGACACAAGAGCATGATTTTTCTCATTCACTTTTTGTAAATAAATACACGATAGACAGGATTGGATGATTTTTCGTATTATCTTTCTGTAATTAAATAAACATATATGTTACAATTTACAATACTTTCATTAATATTGCCTGGCAATTAAATATCAAATACATTAGAAGATCCCTAACCTAACTAATTTATCTCGCGAGGAAAGGGTATGCCCCAATACAGAGGAATATCATGAACTCTGTTTTGAGTCTGGGTTCTGCATTCATTGAAAAATAAATGCATGGGCTGTTCATTAGACACGAGAGGATAATTTTTCTCATTCCCTTTTTATAAATATATAATCATAGCTCTTTGAATATGCAATATTTCCATTAATATTCCCTATACAGTAAAATATTAAAAACATTAGAAACACCTCATACTTAACCATTAATCGGCCGAACTGAGTGTAGGCCCCATTTCAAGGGAATATCATGAACTCTGTTTTGAGTCTGGGTTCTGCATTCATTGAAAAATAAGTGCATGGAATCTACTCAGTAGACACGAGAGGATGATTTTTCTCATTCAGTTTCTGTAGATAAATAATTGTAATTATTCCAATATACAATACTTACATTAGTATTTCTTACCCAATTTAAAGTTAAAAACATTAGAAGAACCCTATATTTAATATTTAATCTTCCCAGGACAGGTTAAGCCACATTTCAGATAACTATCATGAACTCTGTCTTGTCATGTCGGGGTTCTGCATTCATTAAAAAACAAAGACATAGGACTTATTCTATAGATTACTTACAAGAGGATGATTTTTCTGAATCACTTTCTGTAAATAAATACTCGACAGACAAGAGTGGATGATTATTCGTATTATTTTTCTTTAATTAAATAAACATATCTGATTTAATATACAATAGTTCCATTAATATTGCCTGCACAATTAAATATTAAAAACATTAGAAGAATCCTAACCGAAATAATTTATCTCGCGAGGATAGGGTATGCCCCAATACAGGGAATATCATGAACTCTTTTTCAGTCTGGGATCTGTATTCATTGAAAAATAAATGCATGGGCCCTGTTCATTAGAAACGAGAGGATGATTTTTCTCGTACACTTATTTATAAACAAATAATCATAATTACTTCAATATACAATACTTCCAATAATATTGAATACACAATTAAATTTTAAAAACATTAGAAGAACCCCAACCTAAAATATTTATCTTGCGAGTATAGGGGTTGCCCCATATCAGAGGAATATCATGAAATCTGTTTTGATCTATGGTGATCTATGGTGTTATCTA